>CM062293.1:415922580-416293878 GCA_031216915.1 Pictodentalium vernedei | reverse complement strand
GAAGAAGAAGATTTTTAAAGAAATTTCCTCAAATTGCACAAAGTTAAACTTTGGGCTCCAATAGAGAGCCCAAATACTAACTGAGGGACCCGATTTGTCCTAACTTGAATCCGCCCCCCCCCCCCTCCCCTCCCCTCCCCCCAGAGATGTTGTATACCAAATATGAAAGCATCATACCAAATATGAAAGATTTTTAAAGAAATTTCCTCATATTTTAAAATTCCGGCTCCAACAGGGAGCCCAATTATTAACCCATGGACGTGATTTGAACAAACTTGAATCTGACTGCCCACCCCCCCCCCCCCCCCCCCACCCCCCCCCCCCCCCCCCCCCCCCCCCCCCCCCAGAGATGTTATATACCAAATATCAAAAGATTCTAAATGATGGTTCTGGATAAGATTTTTTATGCACACCAAATTTGGTTCAATTTGGTCCAGTAGTTTGGGAGAAGTCGAAAATGTAAAGTTCACGACGGACGACGACGGACGGCAAGTTAATCTCCCTTCGGTGAGCTAAAAATCAGTCACGCCCCCCCCCCCCCCCCCCCCCCTTCAAGTTAACCCATATAGGGAACATCAGGCAAGAAATAAGGGGGAGGGTGCGAAATGGCAGATGTGTGTGTGATATCCGACCTATCTCAATTTAATGACACCAATGTTGTCAATTATTTGCCAGACTCGAGAAAAAAAAAATGTCGCCGATGTTCCGTCGCCGGTTTTACGAAATAACGTCGCCGTTATTTGGTAATTTATCCGTTACTTCTGGACCGGGTTCGCTATTTAAAATTGATGAATCTCTTCGTGCGAAAGGAAAATGAAGGAATCGTTAACAAAAGTAAGACGGTAATATAACAATAACATGATTTTGGAGGGCATTATGGTTCATTAGCGGCCCTGCAGCAATGATGAACAGCCCGAGGGTTTATTAATTAAGTTAATAAGCCCAAAGACTGTTCATCATTGCTGCAGGGCCGCTAATGAATCATGATGCCTGACAACAATCATGGTATTACTGTTATTACCACTCCCTGTTACAGCTAACCGCACGAATGAAATAATCACAAAAGTCAGTTCGATATTTCTCTTTCGATCGTGCGTTCGACTTCAGTTCAGAAATACAAAGGGACGTCATCTGACTAGGAGTAATTCATTAGACCCTGGAATCTAAAAATAGCCGGGCCGCTAATGGCTATTTATACCATTGTCGCCCGCGGCGCGGCACCGTCGAATGACGTCACTGAAATTATGGAGTTTTAACGGGCCCCCAAACTTATGTTAATCGACTTGTAACTTATAGATTGAGTGGTAATAATATTATTTGATAAGCAATTGCTGCCATTTAAAAAGCATAACCGGCTATTTGTCTTTATTTTGTGAGATATCATTAGGCATACTTGTTTAATTCTATTCATTTAGTTTCCTCTTTTTAGTTGAATTTTTCAAAAAAAAAACCTTGACTATACTGGTATGGCGAGGGCCGGTCGCCGGGCAGGCGGCCCTTTTGCTAAAAAACTTAGTTATTTCTGGACGGATTTTGATATTTGGTATGTGGCTTGATATGCATGTGCAACATCCGATGACGCAAACGAGAGTTATGGCCCTTTGTTAAAATATACTAATTTTGTGCTTGAAAGCGCGATATTTCAACAAACATCAACCGATTTGACGGATGTTTGGCACATGGGTTTCAAGGAACAATGTCTTGGTCGAGTTCGAAAACGGGCTCGGTCCGATGTACTGCTGAAGAATTATTGGGCTGACTTTGTCATTTTTTAAATTTTGTGCTTGATACCAATGATTACTTGAACAAATGTTAACCGATTTGATTCATTTTTTATTGTATGGGTTTCCAGGATAATTGTCTCGACCAAGTTCTAAAATGTCCGGTCGGATATTTGACAGCAGAATTACTGAGTTGACGTAGTCATTTTGTTCAAATTAGTTATTTTGAAAAAGGTCCTCTCATGCTTTTTGGTTCGCAGTTATTCACCGTTGTGTTAGCCACGAAAACACGACCCCGCATAGGCGATGCGGACCATTTCTATAAATAGAGTCGTTGAGTTGACGTTCGTTTCGTGATTGATCATAATTCAATGATTCACATAGATTATTATTGTCCTCACACAGGGTGAAGGGGAAATAAATTTGAAAAAAAGAGTTTCAATGTGGCCTAATTATTGATGCCTTTCACACGTCCTTAAATAAAGGTTTTGCGTCCTTTGCTCCAATAGATTAGAGAAATTGTGTTCCACTCCCCCTGTCCACCCCACGAAACAAACGTGAACGTCAATTTTGTTTCTAAAAATTGGGGGTTGCAGCTATATCATTCACCAATACAGACATTGCCATTTTAAGTGCCATTTATTCTAACAACTCATGTCAAATTTTCTTCCACATACTCATGTGGTAAAAAATAGCCCTCAATGAATGTGACCCCCACCGCCATACCCCTTTTCATAAAAAAACTATGGTATAATTCATAAATTAATTGATGTTGACACAAAACAAAAAACATCTTGCAACAAAACTATCACAAATTTATACTGATGAGGTAAAATTTAAAAAAAATAGCCCTCAATGAATGTGCCCCCCCCCCCACAGTATACCCCTCTTCATCAAAAACATGATATAATTCATAAATTAATTAATGTTGACACAAAACAAACAACTTGTGACATTACATATCCTACTTGTGATTGTTTTTAAATCACATTCAGGCTTCTGAAGACATTTTGTTTGGTGAATCATTTGCAATTTTTGTTAAAAAAAACAGTTTTCTCAGTTAAGGCACCTAGAGTCATTGGTATGGTACTGACAAAACATAAAAAACTGCTTTTTTCAACAGTATGACCAGTACTGTTCATGTGGTATCTCATAGCACTGTTAAAATGCCAAAAAGCATCCAATATTGATTCTGTGGTGCTGTGCTTGAGCATCAAGTATCCATTTGGGCACTTTCACAACCTTGGATTTACTCCCCCACAAACACCCATTCTGATGAAAAGAGTGAAATTGTGGAAAATATGTCTTCAAGGAGGATGAATGAGATATTTGCTTAAAAAATCTGTTTTTTTTTAGTGTTAAATATATTTGTCTGTGAATGGGGGGGGGGGGGGGGGGGGGGGTAGAGTGTGAAAAATAGTCAGCTAGCAGTTACTGAAAATGTACAAACAGGCAAATGAAAAGTAAAGAAACACTTTGTCTGATGGACAGACCGACAGACATGCAGTCACACAAATTTAAAGTCTACACAGAAATAAAAACTGACATACAATGGAATTTTGTTAGAAGAGCCAGGACAAGATTGTCAAACGGGGGAAAAAAAACCTCAATGGACCCTGAGTGCTGCAGTACCAAAGCAAATCATAGGATACTGAGAGTGTATGAGATTTTCTTTTGTTTCCAAAAACATACTGTACAGTCTTTCCAATTGTTTCTCATCAAATGAGGCTTCAGTATGGGTGGGTGGGTGGGGACTTGATTCATGGAGAGAACAATATTTCACAGTTGTTACTGTAGTTTTGTGCTGTAACATGGGAACCATGAGAACAATGCTCGAGCTAAAGAAAATTTGATCACATCACTTTAATTTTGGGATTCAAATATCTTTGTCAAGTATAACCCTTCAGAGAACTTTTTTCCGACCCCAAAACAGGGGGTCGTGCATCAAATGAGAGGGAACATTTAGTACTGGACTACTTTATTAGTACTAGACTACTTTATTGTTGGCTGTGCACAAATGCTATTCACTCACATTTGGCAACTTTATTGTGTTATTTTTTCCACTGTTCCCCACCCCCAAATTTGTGTTCCAAAATAATCTTTCAATGAAGAAATTATTTTCTAACAGTTTTTAACCCTTTACCAAATATAACGGTCAAAAGCTGCTGGTGCTATTCACAAGTATTGCCATTCCATGTTCATTATTTTATTGTTTTTGTGTCAAAAACATAGCTTATGACCCCTCATTGGAATGAGGTCATTCCAATGGTGTAAAAAGTCATGTCTTTGACACAAAAAATTAGTAAGTCAATAAGTTTGTGGGCAAGGGTAATCAGCTTTTCATGTCAAGCAAAGGGTTAACAGCATAATTCAGACAAACATCTAAATACCAGAAAATAAAAGTGCAATATGGGTTTTCTGGCTGTGGGTTTGAATGGTGATTGGAAGGGGGTTGGAAGATTGGAATCCCCTCTGCCCCTAGTACTATGATGGGGAACCATGGTTTAATTACATTCATTAATACATGTGTACATGTAGGGTAAAATAGGTTGTTATTTGGCATTTGCTGGAGGCTGTAGTGTGCCCCTGGAGGCTACACTTGCTCAAGATGTGAATTTGCTTGCAGTATATAACCCTTATTGCTGACGATGACAAAAACATACTTTTCGAAACAATAAAAAAAGTATTGTAAGGTGTGTGGTACCCAAATTAATTTTTAAATGTGAAATAATCTCTCAAAATAATAATTAAATCAGGTTCGCAAGCCAAATTATGTATTTCCTTAATCAACCCCAATCCTATCAAAGATACATTTTACCACTTTCAAGTGACAAAAGAGTCATTTCTGCATGAGAATTCAACTTTTGGCTTCCACTGAGTTAAAAACATGGGAAATTTGTTCTTTTAAAGAAAACTGTGTCAAATGGCTTAAAAACTGCTGTTGCCTCCAATACATTTTTCGACTCTGTTACCTAATGAGTAAGCTGAGAGGTAAGGAATTCATGTAGCTTTTTTTTAAACCTAAACTAATCCCAAAATAAAACTAAAATCTGCATCAGCATGCAATACTCTAAGGAAAAATTTGTCTCATTTAACCATGCAGCAAGACAAAGAGTGGTGTTCCAACCCCATGAAACAATATGAATGTCAATTTTGATTCAAAAATTGGGGTTGCAGCTATTTAATTCACCAATATCAATAGACAGTACCATTTCTATTTTGAAAGTGACAGTCTACATGTACAAAGGAATACTGACTGACATACAATGAAAAATATAGTGAGAAGAGCCAGGACAGGATTGTCAAACAAGAAAAAAAACTCAGTGGACCTGAGTGCTGCAGTTCTAAAGCAAATCATAGGAAACTGAGAGTGTATGCTGTTAACTTTCTCAACAGCTGGGGGGTTCAGTATGGGTGGTAGAGGGACAATTGTTAATGTAGTTTTGTGCTATAACATGGGGAACCTGACAACACTAGTATCAGACTATTATATTGGTAGCTGTGCACAAAAGCCATTCATTCACATTTGCAACTTTGTTACTTCCCCTACTGTAACCCCCCCCCCCCCAACCCAACCCCCTTTCCCAAAATTTATCTTCCTAAATACTCTCTGAATGAAGAAATTGTGTTTTTAACATGTTTACTCACTCACTCATTGTAATGGCCAAAACAGGCTAACACCATTCACCAAAATTGACATTCAATGTTAATTATTTTTGCATTTTTTTTTGCGTCAAAAACATATCTTATGACCCCCTCATTGGAATGAGCTCATTCAGCTCTATCCAGTTGGGGGAGGGAGTTCATAGCTATGTTTTTGGCACAAAAAATGAAAGAAATTAGTTATTCAAAAGTCGTATCTTTTCATGTAAGCTAAAGGGTTATCACAATATGGAAAAACTTCTATTTTCCAGTGAAGACAAGTTTAATATGGATTTTCTGGCTAAGTGTTTGGATGGTGATTTGGGAGAGGATTGGAATATAATTGGAATCCCCTCTATCACAAGTACTATGAGGGGAAACCATGGTTTAATTAAATGTTTTAATAGGGTAAAATAGGTGGTTACATGTGTATTTGGCATTTGCCAGAGGTTATAGTGTGCTTCTCAGTTCTGGATGCCACACTTGCTCAAGATGCATTTAACTGCATTAGTTTTGGCAATATATGGCCTTCATTGCTGACTGTGACAAAAATATAACTTTTCAAAAAATAAAACAGTACTATTCGGTCTGTGGTTCTCGAATGAACATTTACATGTGAAATATGTGTAACATCCAAATAAATATAATTAAATCAGTGTTGGAAGCCAAAATACATGTACATTTACATGTATGTATTTACTATAATCAACCCTAAACCTTCCAAAGGGTAACCTACAAAACTTTTTCCCTAACAAAAATCCCCCCCCCCCCAATCATTTACACACAATGCACAAAAATCCCCCCCCCCCCCCCATGTTTTTTTCAGGTGAACAGAAATTCCTCCCTCCAAAATTTCTGGTGAACAAAATCCCCCCCCCCCCCTAATTTGTTAGAAGTATATTTAAAGCCATACAAAAATGCCCAAAGCTTTTTACCACTCGAAGCCGAGCACTTGTCGCTTCAATCAATGCTAACCTTGCTTGTGTGGAGTTAGCACTGTTGCCAAGTGGTTCTCTCTGTGCACTTTAGCTTCCTTCACCCGTAAAACTGTCCAACATGAGGTGACACTGGCTGTTGAAAGTGTCCTTAAACTCCAATAAATAAATAAATAATTGTCTTGATAAATAGTTATTGAGGCATGTTTTCTTGTAAACAGTGATGAGTGTTTATGTAATTTACAAATTAAATACATAAGTTTTTAAATCCTCTTGGTCTAGCTTTTAACCTTTTGGCAGATTTTTTTACTGCTCTTAACTACATTCTAATCCTTCTAAAGATACATTTTATCTCTTTCATTTGATAAAAGAGTCATTTCTGCATGAGAATTCACTGCTTTCTTTGAAAACTACCCCAACCCCAAAATAAAACTAAAATCTACATCAGCAGACAATAGTTTGGGGAAAAATCTGTCTCATTTAACCATACTGCAAGAGAAAGAGTGGTACTCAACAACCCCCCCCCCCACTCCCCCACCACACAAAACAAAATGAATGTCAATTTTGTTTTAAAAACTGGGGTTGCAGCTATATAAATCACCAATATCAATAGACTGTGCCATTTTATCCTTACAAATGATGTCAAATTTTCTTCTACATATTGATGTGGTAAAATACAGCCCTGAAAGTGTCCCCTAGACCCCCAGCATACCCACTTTCATGATGATATAATTCATAAATTAATTGATGTTGACACAAAACAAATCTCTTATGATATTAAATTGCCCATTTGTGGTAGTTTTTAGATCACATTCTGGCTTCTTAAGATATTTCACATTGTGTTTGATGAATATTTTGCAACTTTTGTAAAAAAAAATTTTTTTAAAAATCCCTCAGATTTCTTAATTAAGGCACCAAGAGTCATTGGTATGTCTCTGACAAAACATTACACATTGATTTTCTCCAACAGCATGACAGTACAGCTCATGTGGTATCGCATAGCACCATTAAAATGCCTAAAACCATCAAATATTGATTCTGTAGTGCGGTGCTTATGCTGCAAGTACCCATAAAGGCACTTTTACAACCTTGGATTTAATCCCTACAGACACTCATGACCCATTTTGATAAAAGGAGTAAAATTAAGGAAAATACAATGTACATGTATGTTTTCCAGAGAGGACGAATCAGATATTTGCTTCAAAAAGATAGTGCCCTTTAATGTTTAATCTATTTGTGTATGTATGTAAGGTGGAGGGGGTTACAGTGTGAAAAATAGTCAAAAGCCAGTTACTGAAAATGTACATGTACAACAGAGAAAATGAAAAGCAAAGAATCGCTGTCTGTGATGGATGGTTCTTGGACTACTTGCACCCTGGACGATCCATACCACAAATGGGGTGGGGGGCGGGGGGGGGGGGACAAATTGTCTTGAGAATGAGGAACACATTGTCTGGACAAAATCTACAAATTGTCCCAGTAAAAGGTATGAACTGTCTCCTTTTTGGTACAAGTTGTCTTAAGTAAGTAAACATATGCATGAAACAACCAATCAAAACAAGATTTATGCATAGAAATGAAACTTCACTGGGTGAACCATTGCTTAAAAGCTCAAGTGAAAAAGTGATCTCTAGTATTATCGACTTTGGGTTCGAACATGGTAAAAGAAAATTTAAAGTAGATAGTAATGGATGTAGTTTTACAGTTAAAACACTATTTTTTTAATGAAGCCACAATAATTCTTTAAATTGATGAAGATCTAACAATAAATAATTTCATGACGCCCCAAATAATAAGTTAAAGAGTGTGCTGCCTTATTAATTTAATTAATTTAATTCTGAGCTCCCTCAATAGAGCATTTTCTTTTTGGCGTTTTTAATTCTGAGCTCCCTCAATAGAGCATTTTCTTTTTACTGTTGTGACGTTGAATATTTTAAGTGTCCACTTGCTTTTTACTTTAAGTCATGAAATTTGATATTCTGTGTCTTTTTAAAATAAAAGAAATGACATCACCTTTTTTATCCTTTCTCCAAGTTTATAATCCTCTCCCAACCCCATCTCCATGTATATTTTTTCAGAGGGGGGTTAATGAAGCAGGGTATGAATTTTCAGAAGAGGATACAAATTGTCCAGAGGGGATACAAACTGCTGGATACTGCCCAGAGGAGGGGTACGAATCGTCCAGAAGGAGGTACAAATTGTCCTGGGAAAGGTACGAATTGTCCAGCAAAAGGTACCAATTGCCAGAGGTACGAATCGTCCAGGCTATGAGTTGTCCAACTCACTGATGGATGGATGGATGGACGGACAGACAGAATTTATGCAATCACACATTTTGTAATAAATTCAATTTCAGTTTCCTTTTGAATGCTAAAACAAACTAGAATTAGTAGAAATGAAATATTTTCTCAGGTATCATTATCAGTGTGCAAATGTTATTTAGAGGTCGGTTCTGGGGAGGTTGGTATTTACTTTAGGCTTTTAAAATTGTCATTTTTGGAGAAACATACTAAATATCAGAATACTTACCTCCAGATGTTGGTCAGGCGAGGTGGGCGACATTGACTTAAAGATGAATTCAGTTCTATTCTGGTTGCAAAGCCAAAATCATTCAGGAATTAAAACATCGTTTACCAAAACACCGAGGAAGTGTAATTTAAATGGGAGTTCTGAGTGGTTCTGGTATTTAGCCTTTAGGAGAACACGTCGGATCAGAAAATTGGCTGGCCGCTACACTGTAATTCTGACAGTCTTAAACTGACATTATATTGTATCACTGGTAAAAATAGTTCATAGACTGGAGCCAGTGAACTTGTGAAGAAAAATCTAGGAAATAAATGAATATCGCTGTTCGCGTGCATGTCTGTTTCAGTAAAATTTTACTACAAGACTGCATGCCCCTGTTTTGAGAACAAAGATTTCCTCAGACCGCACGTCAACATTACTTGAATTCATCCGAACACCGGCTGTTTCTTAGGAAATCGCGCCAAGTTTCCCACAAATGAAAAAGGCCCACTAAAAGTATCAATAAATTACTTGTTTTATTTTTTTAATCGTTGTCAACAATTTGTGAAGTGTACGTTCTCAATTAAAACTGAAACTGGGCTTTGAATCTGACGAAACCGGCAACGGACGACATTGGCACTTCGAACTTTCAAACAATATTTAACTCGCCAACAACTACCTAACTTCGAAAGTCACTTCATCACTTAATTATTTCTCATAGTTTCCAACATTCTGCGACAATATATTTTACATAATGCCCTTTGAGAAGCCAAAAACAATTATATATCCGTTACAATGATTCTGGATTTTTTGCCAGTGGGAGAGCCACGCCGCCAGATGGCACCCCAAACTCTGTTGCATGGTATATAGAAAAATTATAAAATCAAGGATACGTACCCGGGTTACCTATGTGCGCCCACGCCACTGCATGGGTGTGCACTATTAACAGGCCAGACGGGAGGATGTCAAAATGTCTGGACACGGTGAGCGAAATTTAAAATTTTACGACAGTGTTTCCTGAACGCTGAACGTCGGTAACGTGAAATCTATCTCAATATATTTCTTTAAAAAATAATAAACGAAGTAAGCCATAAATGTTTGTTCATTATTATTTTGAAGAATTAGTTTTGTTTGATGAAAGTAATTCTTTAAAATAAAAATTATAATACACGAAATGTGTATGTGAACATAACTACTCGTGATTAAGCGATAAGAATTTGCGACCGTCATCTCGTTGCCGGTTAGTTGAACACACAATCTGTCGGTTGTGAGTGCCGATGTCAGATAGTTATAACCAAAAGGAGTAGCATCTTTAATAATGCATAGAACAGGATTAAGTTTGCAATACAGTCATTTTGATTGGTCTGTCGACCTCGGTGTGTGTGTTAAAATAAAAATACGATATCAGTGGAAACAAGTTAACAGCACACCGTCTTTGATCAAAGGTCAAAGACGCTGCGTTGTTAACTTCTTTCTGCAGATGACGCATTTAATTAAGACGCGGGCCGTGTGTCATGAGCAGCAATCAAGGGGAAGATCAGACCAATTAATATCAGTCCAGTCTTTAATCCTGCAAGTCATTGTGGCAACTTATTAAGTTCGTTTCTGCTTGTATGAGATTGTTAAACGTAAATACAAACAATTATTTTGATCCAGTAGTGTTCTATGTAACCATCGGCATGGACCGATGTTCAAACACCTCTACCAATGGTCAATGGATGGCTTAAAATTGGCCGATGTCAGATACGATCGCCGAACATCGGTTTATTACACGCCTGTTCTCTGGAATCCACATCTACAGAAAAATATGTGCGGAACAGAAATCGTTGACTGACTATTTTTAAATAGAAGCGAAATATCACTGGAATGTTCTATAAATCGTGCATCACAATTACAGTTTGAATCCACAGCAATAGGCCCAAATCGTGCACTGAGTTCCAATGTGTTCTATGTGCCACAGGCACAATGTCTTCGGCTTCTACCACTTCCCAACCCGAAGGCTTTTCTTTCGGGCTGGAATATATGACTGAACTTCAAGAATCAGACCGAACTGGCGTTAGGGGGTGTTCCTTCACAAAACGCAACTTTGTTTCCTTGCATTGACAGAAAAAACATATTACATGAATGCCTGAAAAAGCAGATGTGCATACTCTCTTTTTTAACTCATTGTGGAATTGTTTATCATGTCTTTGTAAACAGGATGGAAAGGCACGCCCTCCCCTCCCTCGTGTGCTGTTGGGCCCTCAGCTTTTGTCTGTGTGATTACAAAAGACAGGAATTTGATTGATCCACACGGAGAGGAACAATATTTTCGAATACCGTAGTGCCGGGCATATCAAGATGATATGCTTTATCGTTAATTTCAGGCGGGCAGGCAGGCAGGCAGGCAGGCAGGCAGGCAAGCAGACCTACTTACCTACCTACCTACCTACCTACCTACCTACCTACCTACACACACACACACACACACACACACACACACACACACACACACACACACACACAGTCTTGTTTTCCCTACATACCGAGGTACCCCATTGTCTGTCCTTTGTGTGGACTAACGGTTTCAACCTCGTTTTGCCGGTACAGTTCTGGGAAAACAACCGAGGTAAAGGGTTTCTTTTGTCTTTTGTACCTCGGTAAGGCGAAACACGCAAACTCTTTTGTCTAGTTACCTCGTCAAGTTGGTAAGACAAACCCACAGACACACACCACACCACACACACACACACACACACACACACACACACACACACACACACACACACACACACACACACACACACACATACATACATACATACATACATACATACATACATACATTCTAAAATATACTTATTTACTTATTATTATTACTGCAGCAAGACTTACACATCTATTTTACGGATGGGCATTGTAAGACAACGTCTCTACACAGGCCGATCAAGGCAATGGAATACGTATCTTTTAATTTCCACGCCACGCCCACGTAGGCCTGAGGTATGGTGTAGAAATTACACGTCGTTCTGCTGATATTTTAGGTGTACGATAAACGGTATACCCGGGGGCGCGGTGGCTCAGTAGGTAGAGGCGCAGGCTGCAAGCCGAGAGGTCCTCGGTTCGAATCCCACCTGCCGCAATCGCGTTGTGTCCTTGGGCAAGACACTTCATCCCCATTGCCCACGCGGGGGCACGGTGAAGCTGTGCACTAAGGCGTACTGCACGTCAATTGTGCATCTGTCTTCAACCAATGCTAACCCTGCTTGTGTGGAGTTAGTATGTTGGGGAGCTGACAGTTGCTCGCCGTTGCTCGGTGGTTCTCTCCGGGTACTCCGGCTTCCTCCAACCGTAAAACTGTCGAGGTCATGATTAGCCATTGTGCAGAAATATGTGACCTTAAACACCAATAAATAAATAAATACATAAATAAATAACGGTATACCCTAATTACAAACAAAGCGCGTTGTACGTGAGCGATCGCAAAGACGCAACTTAGAAGTGAAACACTGGGTGTGGCTGTGTTTTTAACTCCGACATGTAGAATAAACAGCCGGAGTCCGGATAGAAGACCATTAGCGCCATTGAAGTTACACCCAGCAGAAAATGATCACTTTGCAGCAGGAAGTGAATGTGGACAAAAGTTCTGTCTGGGAGAGTTTGAGACAGCTGAGGTGTTATTGATTGATTGATTGATTGATTTATTTATTTATTTATTTATTTATTTATTTATTTATTTATTTATTTATTTGCTTATTTATTAGTGCTAAAGGTCACATACTTATGCACAATGGCTAATCGTGACCGTGACAGTTTTACGGGTGGAGGAAGCCGGAGTACCCGAAGAGAACCACCGAGCATCGACGAGCAACTGTCAGCTCCTCAACATTCTAACTCTGTTCAAGCTCCGCACAAGCAGGGTTACAGCGGTTGAAGATATGTGTACCATCGACGTGCAGTACACCTTAGTACACGGCGTCATCGTGCCCCCATGTAGGCAACCGGGATAAAGTGCCTTGCCCAAGGCCACAATGCGGGTCGTCCGGGGAGTGTAGAGGATCGAACTCGGACCTCTAGCATAGAAGTCCAACAGTCTACGACTGAGCCACCGCGCTCTCGCCGCAGTGTTAAGCTACTGCTAAATTCAACTTAATTCATTTCATCTTTTCTGAATAAATTAGGTAAATAAATGGATAAACAATGTATAGAACTGGGACAAAACCGGCACGCATCATGCATCTTTCTGCGTAGAAGGTACGTTAGACTTTTGATATATGTATATACACGGATTTCAGCAATTTATTGGCGGTAAATGATGTATAATGGACTACCTGGTACAGGTGCACGGATATGAAATACAAACAAATAGTTTGTGTTGTTGACAGAGATTACAATCATGCTTTAGGGCTGTTATGTCTCACCAACCAGCCCACACAATTTCGCAATCTCCTTTCTCTTTGAGACAAACCCCATCAAACATTTTCTGTCCGGTTAACGCCGGCTAACGAAGATATGTGGGTGTGGTAAAAGGTTTAATGAGCATATGAACAGATGTTTTTTTCAGAGGCTGGAGATTGCAGTAAAAACGTAGTGTTGTCGTGTCGTCTGCGCATATCAAATGTGCAAAACGCCTGGGTTTCAAGTAAGGGCATACAATATAATAACAAGATTAGAGACTTCGGGATATGATGTCCAGAGTGAGGTGAAGTAGTGGCAAGAAAACATGGCAAGCACGATGATCCAAACAACCAGAACTGTGGTCTTGAGCCACAGTCGCGGATTCATAAACTGGCACCAAACCTATAAAGATATGGGTAACGAACTTGTTTAAAAATCTGTGAATAAATTTAATAGAACTGCATTCTGTTCGTCTAACGGGTATGTTATTCGGTTAGTCAAATTATTTCAGAATTTATTGCCGCCGACTTTTTCATTAAATATGCATGTATAATGATAACTTAACCCTTTACCTAACGAATCGCCCACATCCGCCCGCCTATTATTCAAATTGAGCAGTTGAAAAAATTAAATTTTTCAAAATATTTCAACAAAACCATATCATGTGACCCCTCATTGGAACGAGCTCAATGAGCTCGTTCCAATGAGAGGTCACATGATATAGTTTTGTTGGAAATTTTTTGAAAAATTTAAAAAAAAGTTATTTAAAATAATAAATTTTGATATCGTCTGTGTTGGGTAAAGGGTTCAAGTGAATGTTTTAAAAAAAAAACGAACTATTTTTTATGTAAAGATCTAGCCCACTGCAGCTAAATGGAGACAAAAAGTAGAGGATGTCGTACAGTCGCCGTGAAATGATCGTAATCCTGCAGTGGGCAGTGATGTCCACGCTTGCGTTTACCATAACAAATCATCATCTTTAAAGTGTTAATTAATTAAGCACCGGATTATACCGGTGCTTCATTAATTAATTTTTTGATGATTGTTCCTATAATTAGTTTAAACAATATTTATTCAAGATGATGTTATATGTATACATTACATAGCAATACAATATATTATCAAAAAACAAAAAGAAAAAAGGAAGTTTTGCTAGCAGTATACGAGATAACAATGACATTGATAATTAGATTTATAGATAAACTAGGATTCGACAGGAAGCCTTAGGCTTATGTGAGTCGTCTCCTACGTTTTATGGAACTTTTCGTAAAGATGATGGCAATGATAGGTAGTAACAGGTGAAACAAGTGAAACATGTATATCGCAGCCCAGGGGTGAGCACTAGCGGGCCAATGAATCTGGTTGAGTCTCTGACCTTGAACAAGCGCATCACCAGCCCGCATCATACTACGTGAGCATTCTAGATGCGTACGTACAGTAACCTGCAACTACATAATGGCTCAATTTCCTTCACATCAGCAAGTGCAGCTGGGAAGTGCCGGCAGCTCTTCAGAGAAAAAAATTGAAAAAAACGATTTATACTAATTTCATGATTAGAATAAGTTGACCAACAAGCTCAGTCGCTTAGGCAGCGATATACGCGATTGTCTAAACTACACATACGGGAAATTAGAAGTGGTCTAACCGATAAAAAAAAAATAGATGAATGAAAAGATGAAGTGAAAGACTAAAAAGATACAAGAAGAAGAAGTAAAATAAAGAAGAAGGAGAAGAAGAAGAGGCCATCCCGAATACATGGTGCATTGTCTTTAGATAAAGTTTAATAGAAAATAAGATCTTGAATTTAAGATACTCTATCAGTAACTAGATAGTAAAATTATGGTACATTGCCTTAATCGCGCGGACACCTACAGAGGAATCCTTAATGAAAAAAAAATGAGAAAAATAAAAACAGGTGTCATCACTCGTCAGAGGAACCGGCCACTCTGTAAGATGAAGTCTTGCACTATATCAAAAATTAGCCTATTCTCCTCGTTACTGAAAAATTCAGAGCCAAAAAGAAGTGTAGTAGTATCTATAGTGAAAGGGAGTAATAATTAGCATTTTTGGAATCTAATATTATTGACTCTGTGGATATATTGCCCACCTGTGAAAAGTGAACAGTCCACGGCCGCCGTGCTGCACCTACCATTTCGAGTAGGTATAAGAATTATCTCGTGGGTGACTGTTAGGAAATATAAGGTTCCACGAGTGGCTGAAAGTGAAAAAAAAAAGTTATATTTCCATTCACCAACGAATGAGAAAACACTGGTACCTACTCACAAAGTAAGTTCATTTTCTCGCGTTTCGAAGTATAGCGAGAAATATATGTATTGTGGGTACGGTAGCTAAGAGGGTTAACAGCCTTAACGGCAGTGTCTTCACGCGGCAGCAAGTTTATGTACCGGGTGAGTGAATACCGTGTTATCAGACACGAGATTTATGAATTCGTCACGCTGAGTGACCAGTTTATGCTGATGTTGTGTTACTCTATCATTTCTGGCCACATCACCGCAACGGTTACATGTTTAATTTTAAAACGGGAAGTGTAAGGATGGAGGTCGGCATCTTGACCCTGAGGTCAATTTTGCATACTCCGACTACAGGTTTCCAGAGTTTTTTTCCATTTTATCTCTGGTTGTTCCCTGGTGGCTTGTTGACCGAAGAGGGTTTTTTTCAAGAAGTTTAACCCTTTACCTAACATGAAAAGCAGACGACACTTGCAAAAAAAATTCTTGAATAACTAATTTTTTTCATTTTTTGTCTCAAAAACATAGGTTATGACCCCTCGTTGGAACGAGCTCGACGAGCTCGTTCCAACGAGGGGTCATAACCTATGTTTTTGAGACAAAAAATGAAAATATTTTGAAAATTAATTAGCGATTTTTGAGAATAGCGCTGGCCGGTTTTGGCCGTTACGTTGGGTAAAGGGTTAACATGCTTGAGTATTTTCTCTGTTTATGTTTGTGTAAATCCAACAATACTTGTCGTCAATCTTAAATTACTGTCACAATGAATATTTCATTCTATATTTTGCATATTTAATGTCATTAAATATGGGTGTCATACTAACCGTTCAAGCGTGTACTCGGCTACTTGCAGTAGATATTTATGATCCTTTTACTTATATCTTAGTATTATAAGTATACACTATACGTACTATTTGTATGATGAGGGTTGCAGTATTCTAACGGTTAATAAAGGATCGAAGTTAACCCCCCAAACGTCTAAACGCGCATTGATATCGTTCCAAACTTTTTGAGATATAAGCTTCAGAGAGATATCCGGGAGAGATATCCCCTTACATCTATCGGGCAAAGAGGTATCTAAAAATATTTGTTGAACATTTCGAGTTTTCTTATAAGGTGGCGCATGATAAAACTATCTCCAACCGGCTCCGATTTTTGAAACCGAAACATTTTTCTTATTTCCCCACGGTTTTGGTCAGGTGAGCAGAGTTTTTCATGATCAGCATGTGATCATTTAATTAGCTCATTTAGTTTGTTCAAATATCATGGTATTATTACTAGAACACGTATATCTGATGTTTCTATGAGAAAGTATGGAAATGGGACGGGGGTCACGATAGAACATGGTAAGGGAACCGCATTACATGCATCCCAAATGAATGAGTGTCGACAGTTTTACGGGAGTACTCGGAGAGAACCATCGAATAGACGCGAGCACCTCTTCAACTTACTTACTCCACACATGCAGGGTTAACTTTGGTTAAAGGCAAGTGCACCATCAACATGCGATGCTCCTTAGTACATAGCATCAACGTGTCACCACGTGGACAATCAGGATCAAATGCCAAGAGAGAGGTCACGGCGCAGTTACCGCGATTCAGGATCGAACCGTAGACTGCTCCGTGTTAGTCAGCTGTAATGATGAACAGCATATCAATGGAGTGCACATATTTAATCATACAGTTATTATTTTTATCATATAAATTTGGCTTCATTAACAATGGCGACACGATTAATCAGTTAACCTGTAGACAAAGGCTCACAAGTTTCTCCGGTTATGATTTCCACTATTGGTTAATCGCTTACTCGTGACAGAAGTCGGAGGAGCGTGAATATTTGAAGATTTTGACGATGGAAAATCCCCATGATGGGATTAAAACAGCTCTTACATAAAATCCCGCGGTCTGATCATCGGGCTCGTGTACAGTCGCCGTGGACTGGTCGCAATCCACGCGTGGGAACTGATGTCCACTTATGCGTTTATCAGATATTAAAAATCATCATCAGCAAAATTTTAATTAATAAAGCACCGGGTTGTACCCGGCTTCTTCATTCAATTTTTTTAATGATTAGTTCTGTAATTAGTGTTAGAATCTAAAACTATTGCTTCCGTGGAAATATTGCCCACCCGTGGAAAGTGACCAGTGCACGGCGGCCGTACTTCTGTCAAGCCATGGTATGCTATGCATGAGTTACATGAGTCATATTCTTAGCTTTTTCTGTCTCCTGAACCAACTTATAACACGTATGTCTATCTAGGTTTTGATTACATTCCACAACCTAGCATACAGTAAGTGGAGAGTGTATTATCACTAAATCACCTGCAGAGTGGAGATTCCACCCTAGCAATAATTGCAACTTTGTTGCAAAGCATAACCAGCACAAGCAAAGTTTCAACCAATGGGCCTCCGGGTTAAACCCGGGGGTCCATTGGCTGAAACATTGCTTGTGTTTTTTGTCGATATGTACACAATTTGAAAGTTATAGCTTGGGTGATAACTCCACTCCGCGGATGATTTAGTTACAATCCACTCCCCACGTACTGTTTGTATATTCTCTGTCCTAAAGTTACATGTGGTTAATCGGCAACGAAGAGGTTATAACTATATGTCACACACGCTACATAATGCCCACAACCGTTCTGATACTAGTCCTAAGTAAAAGCCTGTGAAACCTAGCAAAGGGGTTTGGAATAATATGTTCCCTCTATGTCCCTAAAGTATTTGTCTTCTGTCTTGAACAGTTTGTTTTTGCACACGCAAAGAAATCGTGTTGCTCAGTTTCAGATTTTCCCAACATTAATGACAAGTTACAGAAAGAGAACATATGTTGAGTTTTCCCTTGAATTGACATCTACTCTTGTTTGTCCACCACATGTATCTTTTTTTCTATTTCAGTACTTTTGTTACTCAGTGGGAGTACTTTGTTTCTCATCACAATGTACCAGAGAGAGTTTCTCAGATATATTCACGCAGGATTTGGTTTAAACGTTGCTGGAATGCTTGGTTTTGTGTGGACTGGTGCTAGACTGTTCTGCGGACGAAAGTCGGAGGAGCATTGACACGGCTCGGATAAGATGACACAAAAGATCGGGTGTCCAAACATGGTACTCCGCAAAGACCTATTCTAACGTCAAAGGCATACTCATAAACCTCATTATAACATCAGTAGTCTATCACATAACCGCATGTGACACAATGTGCGCATATCACATGCAGGTCATAGGCACATACGATTAAGAAAGGATTATGTTCAAACATGAGTAAAATCCTCGGCCTCTGATTGGATGAGAGCTGGCATAGTTTCTTTTATGTTTACGACTCCAGTAGGAAATGTTACCGTCTGATGTCACAACGCGAAATATTTGAAACGACGTCGCCCGTTTCGTAATTGCTTCATAAACGGAGAGACTAGCAAGTCGCTTCATTTTTCTGGATTTCTCACACGTGCAGCAGATGATGTTCCAGATGAAGAGTATTTAAATTACAAACCGATTTACGATTTGAACTGAGATGAAATGAGTTTATCTAGTTTATTGATTATTTATGCAGTGGCGTCGTGGGGTACACTAGAGGTTTATTTACTAAATCTGTGATCGTTAAAAGTTGCCTTGAACAAGGCAACTTTTAACGATCACAAGTTTAGTAAATAAGCCTCTCGTGTTTCACAATGTAGGTTTTGGGCTATGGGTAGTGTCTCATTGGAACATATACGTTTCCGTCTCGGTTGAACATACGCTTCGAGCCGTAAACCTCAGACCATGTTACCGTCAATTCATCACAATAACTTATAATATTGGCACGTAGGACTGGTGGTTGATGTGATGTGCTTGTGTGCTTGTCCACAATGTGCCACAATGTTTACACATCACATGCCGGCTTGCCAATATGTGCCTGTGTGCTAGTACACCATGTGCGCACAACACATGCATCACATAGGCACATGCTGGATATGCTGATATTGTTTGTGTGCTAATGTACAATGCGCGGACCACACATGCATCACATAGGCACATACGGTGAAAAAGCGGTTCTGTAGACATAAGTTGGCAATAGATGGAATTCCCATCCGCCACCAGTCTCACGTTCTTTGTAATCCCTGCCATGGCGTATGTATGTCTATAGAACCTCCTTTTCGTTGTACGTGCCTATGAGCTGCATGCGATTTGCGCACTTGGTCAAGGAAATGTAATCACCGATATGATCTTAGATGAATGGAGCGATCGGATTCAGCCTTTTAAAGGCCTGACCTAGGGCAATCGGAAGTAAGTTTTGTAGGCCCCACCGCCGTGTTGGTAGCCCTTGCAGTAGCCAAGTGTCATCAAAGTAGGAATGAAGAAACGAGAAAGTTTAGGGGAAATTGTCGTAGTTAAAACTGAATAAAACTGTGATGTGATTTTACACAATCAATACCTTATTGCCAAGCCATTAGTAAGCAATGTATTGTTTTGAACGCAGTGAGTAAAGGCTCTATCAACATCTTTCCGCATCTGATGAACATGATCTGATGTATTCAGTGATTCATCTATGACACAATCTATTTGTAATTGAGATTCATCAAGTTTTGCGTACCTGAAATGCCAGCAGTATCTATTATTTACTGTATGTATCTAAAATTGTTTACACCACACGCCTTTACCTGGGCTCGGGTAAGACGTCCTCTCACACAGATTATTCGTAAAATGGACCTGGAAGCCACACTGAAGTGGAGTGAGTGGAATGTCTTTTTCTGACTCATAAATTTCGTGACCACGCCTAATTTGGATACAAAGTCAGGCAGGCCTAGTATGTGTCTAAATCAGTTTGCCCAGAACACCTTGGTAGCAATGTTGATTCTGTGAATAGCTCTCCATAATACAGTACGGCCTCTGTAGACTGGTCACTATCCACGGGGCGGGCCGCAATAAAATTATATTGCAAACACCAGTTATAGGAATAATCATCAAACATTTTCCCACGTGGGCAATCGGTATTAAGTGCCTTGCCCTGCGACATAACGCAGTTGCCCCTGGCGGGGAACAAACCTTGAACCTCTCGAGTTGAAGTTCAATGCCGTAACTACTGTGCCATCGCGCTCCATGTCACGGAATCATTGTCCTTCAATGTAGGCCTGCTTGAAACTGATTGGTCTGTAAAACGCATATGGAATTTACTACTTATTCGTTTCTTGAAATGAAGTTGGTGTCCATGTTCAGCATCATGTCGTCCACTGAGTTCCAATGTGTTCTATGTGCCTACTGGCACATAGAACACATTGGAACTCTGTGGACGATGTGCCTTGTTTACGCTTCCTGACTTACTACCCTTGGACTTTTGGCAAACGTTCGGGCGTATTCATCACCCCCAGTGATAGTTATACTGTACCTTGGAAAATCATTAATGTGAGGCTGAGGACGAATGAAGTTTGCAAGTTATTTTGGTCATGTTGGACTGGAGCTCCATTCATGGATTTTTTATTAACCCTTTACCCAACGTAACGGCCAAAACCGGCCAGCGCTATTCTCAAAAATCGCCAATTAATTTTCATTATTTTTTTCATTTTTTTGTCTCAAAAACATAGGTTATGACCCCTCGTTGGAACGAGCTCGACGAGCTCGTTCCAACGAGGGGTCATAACCTATGTTTTTGAGACAAAAAATGAAAAAAATTAGTTATTCAAGAATTATTTTTGCAAGTGTCGTCTGCTTTTCACGTTAGGTAAAGGGTTAAACATCTTTTAGTCAGATGCTGGCACAATGTTTCTGGGCAACAGAATGTATCAAAATAAAAAGAAAGAAGAAAAGAAGAAGTGGGATAAAGAAATTAGTGAAAGCTGTCATCGTATATTCTTGGAGTATTTTGTAAACCATTTACTCAACGTAACGGACAAAACGGGCCAGCGCTATTCTCAAAAATCGCCAATTAATTTTCATTATTTTTCAGTTTTTGTTTCAAAAGCATAGGTTATAACCCCTCGTTGGAGAGAGCTCTGCAGGCTCGTTCCAATGTGGGGTCATAACCTATGTTTTTGAGACAAAAAATGAAAAAAAATAGTTATTCAATAATTTTTTTTGCAAGTGTCGTCTGCTTTTCGTGTTTCTTAAAGGGTTAACCATATAAATCGAAGTAACAATTCACGAATCGGCAGTAACAATTCACGTAATTTACAAATTGAGCAGTTGGTAATAAAAGGACAAAACCATTCTGAAGAAAATCATATAATATGACCCATTATTTAAATGATCTAGTCGAGCTCGTTCCAACGAGGTGTAACATGATATGATTTTGCTGATTTTTTTTTTTAAATTAAAAAAAAATAATAATTTAATGAACATGTTTTTGATGTCATCTGCGTTTGGTAATGGGTTAATGTTGAAATTAAAAATAGAGGTTTTACCTTCTGCCTTTATTATTTTTTTCCTTCAAAGAGGATTGCATATTATAGATTTTCACAATTTTAATGGTACAGCGCAAAATTAATTTAACATTTCATGGTACCAGGACTGGCAGATGGCTTACAATTCTTTCAAAGTCGACCGCCGTGGTTCTAAGAACGTTGTACCCAGTGGCGGCCGGATGCCGCTAGCGATTGTAGCCGGAACTTACACGGAGCCGCAGGACACTGAACCACCGGGCCGACAATGGGAAAAAATTGGTGGCAAAGGGAGTAAAATCTTTCACTCAGGGAGTCCAACGTGGGTGTATATTACCGAACCGAAAATCACATATTTTCTGTTCGAAAATTGGCGTGGCATCTGTAGGGCCCAGCGAACCTCAAATTTCGGGTCGAATTGAATCTCGAATGGGATCAAGCGTCAAATTTGGAATCAACTCGAATCGCGAATCGAATCTAGCTGCTTTTCAAGTTGTGGATATTGCACTTTCTTCAGCCGTAAATATTGTCATTACCCACTCCACTCAAATATTGTATGCAACCGCAACTCGTGCAAATCAAGCAAAAATCGGAATATTCCAGAACGGAATCAATGTTATTTCGGATCCTACTTGAACTATTCTTCTATCATAGTACAGGAGACCTGATGATAGAAGAGGAGCTTAAAAGGAGACACTTTGTAGGAATTTGTAAGATTTTGAGAACATCTCAACGATTCGAACATTTTCGAATCGGCGCAACTCGAATCCTGGAGACTATTTCAAATCGACTCGAATTTCGAAGCTTCGCAGAGCCCTACGCATCTGTTGCTTATATATTTACTGGTAAACGTGCAGTTATTTGGCGGATGGCGTGATAATTGAATACGCAGACAATTCATAATTATTTATTGACGGACAGTTACACTAGCCGCATGCCAATAGAATAACGATCGTCAAATCCACGGAGTCAATGGGACCCTATTTCCGCCCCTAGGTACAAGGCCCCTGACTTTCGGCCACCATAGCCCATAGGACGAGCCGCCATTGGCGTTGTCGTTAAAAATGTTACCAGAAATGCCCGTCAAATAAGTGAATACTGTCATCTGTAATTGCTACAGTAAAGTGGCTAGAAGCCATCCGAAGGTCGTGTTACATCCATCACTTTACAGTTTACTTTTTACAGTGTGAACTCTGGTGCCATGAGAGGAATTTTTCACTGACGAGAATGTGAGAAGACAATAAACAGACAGTAATTCACTGCTCGGATTCGAGAACGATTTTTATCCTCTCGTGCGCCGCTCGTAGGATTATTTCACGTTAGCCCTGTGAAATAATCTGCGCGGCCCACGAGAGGATAAAATCCGAGCAGTGAACGTATTTATTTCATTTTCTCCTTATTTGTTTTCCAAAAACTACCCTTTACAATTGAATCAATTCATCCGATTTGTAATCAATAAAGTAGTTCGTCATCGCTGAGAGTGGAATACGATGCGGGGAGTGGAATATTATAATCCCTGCTGGGTACGGGTATGGGATGGGAAAATCTCACCCGAGGACAAGATATTTGGGCCAGACACGAGGCTTGCCGAGTGTCTGGCCCAAATATCTTGTCCCGAGGGTGAGATTTTCCCATCCCACACCCGTACCCATCAGGGATTATTTTTCTCCCCCACCATACCGCGGTTACGTTAGCCAGAGGTAATCGGCGGTCACGTGCTGATATAATCAACTCATTTGGTATTCGTTGTTTTTTAAAACTAATGACACCATCGGAACGAGCATGCAAAAGTTATGTATATACCAAAGGTATACACCACGAAATCAATTAGAAACGGTGGCATCTTGGGGTTTAAAGAGTTTTAAAGCATCAAACTTTGATCACACGGCATTCTGATGACGTCAAAATGAATAAGTTGGTAGCAAGAAACTGACACGATATGCATAACGTCATAATAACGTTATAAATGTATAACGTCACGTGGGCGGGGTGGGATACATCTGTCTCTCCCTGCTATCTCACCCTGGACAGACCTATGTTACACATGCAGTGGGGGAGAATACCATGTTCGACAAGTGGGAATGGGAATACGATTTGTTTTGGCGGAAGAAAAACGAACGAAAATAAAATAACACTACGTATGCCATTTTCTCAAACCTGAATTATTTGGTTATGAACATCAACTTTCAATTATATTATCTGCTTTGAAATTATTTGGCGAGTAAAGAATGCCAAAATAAAAAGCAAATAATTGTTGAGAAAAAAACTGACATCAATAGAAAAAAGCCACATTTCATTTTGCTACTTTTAATAAACGAAAATAACAGGCAGCTATCATACCTTTTATGGCAAGCTCTTTTGAAGCAACTTGTTCACAGTCAATCCGTCTTAAACATATCTATCATTCCCAAACCAAACAACACTGAAGTATGCACTTTGTTCAGCGAATGTATTTTTACACCAATCTGCAAGTTTTATTCTTCCAAGGAAAAAGATTCGCAAATTTTCTTTCCAAGACTTCCATGTTAACTCTTTCCCAACGTAACGGTCAAACCCGGCCAGGGCTATTCTCAAAAATCGCCAAATAATTTTCATTATATTTTAATTTTTTGTCTCAAAAACGTAGGTTATGAGCCCTATTTGGAACGAGCTCGTCGAGCTCGTTCCAATGAGGGATCATAACCTATGTTTTTGAGACAAAAATAAAAAAAAATAGTTATTCAAGAATTTTGTATGCAAATGCCGTCTGCTTTCTATGTTGGGTTGAGGGTTAATGGAAAGGGCAATGTCTGTATTATGTCACGATGCTCACACTGTTGATATAATAGAGAGGGCAATATTCATTTATTTATTTATTTATTGGTATTTAAGGTCACATATCTCTGCGCAATGGCTAATCATGACCATGACAGTTTTACGGGTGGAGGAAGCCGGAGTACCCGATGAGAATCACCGAGCGACGGCGAGCAACTGTCAGCTCCCCAACATACTAACTCCACACAAGCAGGGTTAGCACTGGTTGAAGACAGGTGCACCATCGACGTGCAGTACGCTTTAGTACACAGCGTCACCGTGTCCCCACATGGGCAATGGGGGTGAAGTGTCTTGCCCAAGCACACAACGCGGTTGCCGCAGGTGGGATTCGAACCGAGGACCTCTCGGCTTGCAGCCTGCACCTACTGCGCCACCGCACCCCCAATTGAGAGGACAAAACTAGGGAACATCAAAAGATGGTGGAAACGCCGTTTTCTAATTTTTAATTGGATTTCAACAGAGAATAATAGTGAAACGTTCAAACCCAATGGGAAACAGAGTAAAAAGCCAGCTTTTGTATTTTTATACAACTCTTCTGGAAAATGGTTAAAGTTTGTGTAATGACGCACACAGCGATGATACAAATTCGCGAACATCTCACAATTTCTATAACAAAACTGTCCTGCACATACTTTTTCAACTGAAATCCTTTCAATAGATCAGCCGTGCCCACTTTAATTTGCCATTTACGATGCGTGGCGAAATGTTTACAGCAACTTGCATTCAGCAGTGTGCTACAGTTTTCAGTTACAGTTGTTTTGACAACAGAGGACATAACCACAGCGTTATTTTGCAAGATGGATGTGAAAATTCTTCTCCCATTTCTCCTTGGAGGAGGGTCGTTTGTTCTTTTCCTCGTTGGCTTTTCAATCCCATATTGGAGGTATGTTGGGACTTCATATGTTAGTGCTTACAGCGGCCTTTGGATGGGGTGTGTGAGTCTTAGTTACGCGACGAATTGCGTTTCCATCACCAGCAGTATTACTGCAGGTATGTATATTCACCCACACATTGTGCATTCTTATTTTGATAGAGTATAACAACATATTATACGGCAGCGTTCTGACGCCAGTTGATGTATTTTTTTTACCTGTGCTAAGTTGTTATAACAAGTTAACTAACTTGTTATAACAACTTAGTAACTTGTTATAACAACTTAGCTAACTTGTTATAACAACATAGCTTAACTTGTTATAACAACTTAGCTTAACTTGTTATAACAACTTAGCTAACTTGTTATAACAACTTAGCTATTTTGTTATAACAACTTAGTAACTTGTTATAACAACTTACCTAACTTGTTATAACAACTTAGCTAAGTTGTTATAACAACATAGCTAACTTGTTATAACAACTTAGCTTAACTTGTTATAACAACTTAGCTAACTTGTTATAACAACTTAGCTAACTTGTTATAACAACTTAGTAACTTGTTATAACAACTTAGCTAACTTGTTATAACAACTTAGCTATCTTGTTATAACAACTTAGCTATCTTGTTATAACAACTTAGCTATCTTTTTAATCATTACCCCCTAGGTCAGTTTGTCCCTTCCTTGGGACTGATAGTAATTGGTCAAAATGCGTTTAACCCTTTACATAACGTAACAGCCAAAAACGGCCAGCATTGTACACAAAAATCGCTATTCAGTCTTTTTTATATTTACATTTTATGCTTCCAAAACAATGGTTATGATCCCTCATTCGAACGAGCCCGTTGAGCTCATTCCAATGAGGGATCATACCCTGTGTTTTGGATGGAAAAAATGAAAATTTTTAGTTACACGAGAATTTTTTTCACGAATATCGTCTGCTACTAGCGTTAGGTTTTTGGTTAATGTGTTCCACGGACGGAGCTACATTAGAAGCACTCTATCCAACAAAATGACAAAAACTTTAAAAAAAAAACTAACTTAAATAAGGCTCACAAATTCTGAAATATCTTCGAGCTTTTTCAATAACGCCCTTTAAATATGGATATCGGGGGTTCTGGGTGACACAACGCAATTTGCCCCGACCAGGCATCAAACTCACAACGTTTTGATTGCAAGTTCATTGTGCTTGGGTACGCCCTTCTTATTTATTTATTTATTTATTTATTTATTTATTTATTTATTGGTGTTTAAGATCATATATTTGTCACAAAAAGGCTACTTCATTGGGGAACTTAACGCTTGAAAATAGTCCTGTGATGGCTGACCAAACAATATGCGTAGTGAATGTGAAAAACAAACAAAGCCTAATTTCTCATGCACATAGTGGTCAGCCTACATTCCAAGGGTGGGCCAGGCTACGTGATCACTCAGTCACGGGAAAGCCAACCGTTTTGCGTCGTCAAAATTATGCAGTGAGTGTGAAATACCAAACATTTCTTTTTTGTTTTCTGTTGCTGGTCTTCTCTAAGCAGGACCTACCCACTTGATCCTGAAAACGCAGCTCATTTTGAAGGCATACTGTATCACCTCTTGTATAACGTAAAAATGGAAGAACCGTGAAAAAATATTTTGTCTTAGATAGTAGCGGATTTAGATGGAGCGCATCCGGTGCGCGCCCCCTCTATTTTTCCCCGAGACATGTCGGAGCACACTACTAATGGGTCGAAAACACCACACACCTTTACACACGCAGTTTTTTAACGTTTTGAGAAACAGCCCTTACTATATCTTACTGAAACAATGTAAATATGGGCATACTTGGAACCGGCTTATTCAGCCGGTTCCAATGATATCCACATTTACATTGTCCTACTAAAAAACTTTTATAAAATATTTATTTCTGGACATTTTTGGCTGCTTTCCTGGGTACTGGATTAAAAGTCACTTCAGAGTCCAGTATTTATTTCTTTTCCCAGGAGAGCCCACCCCCCCCCCCCCCCCCCCCCGCCTTTAGAGATGGGACAATCGATCTCGAGTTTATCACGCACCCTGTTGTTTCATGGCTCAGTTTCAGACTAAGACACGCCCCTTAGAAATCCTGGATCCGCCCCTGTTAGAGGGGGCAACGACGGCCTTTAATTATTTTGCCAACAAGGCCTTTTTAGAAAAACTAATCAAACTTTTATTTAAAGATGGGTACACCTTATTAAAACATTACCAATATGAATAGTACTGTGAATTCAGTTACTTATTCCCGTTCCTTATTCGACATTCAAAATTCGAAAAAAATTACCGGATATTTTGGTGTTGATGGGTGGCCTCCGAGGAATAAAGAAGATTGACACATCAACCGCCCCAAACGGACCACATATAGGGGCCCTACTAAGGCCCCAAAAAGGGCCAGTTACAAAATATCACCAAAGCAGGTTAAAATCACGGGATATTTTGGTGTTGATGGGTGGCCCTCGAGGAATAAAGAAGATTGACACCTCAACCGCTCCAATCGGACCACATTTAGGGGCCCTACTAAGGCCCCAAAAAGGGCCAGTTACAAAATATTACCAAAGCAAGTTAAAATAACGGGATATTTTGGTGTTGATGGGTGGACCCCGAGGAATAAAGAAGATTGACACCTCAACCGCCCCAATCGGACCACATTTAGGGCCCTACTAAGGCCCCAAAAAGGGCCAGTTACAAAATATCACCAAAGCAGGTTAAAATCACGGGATATTTTGGTGTTGATGGGTAGCCTCCGAGGAATAAAGAAGATTGACACCTCAACCGCCCCAATCGGTCCACATTTAGGGGCCCTACTAAGGCCCCCAAAAGGGCCAATTACAAAAAATCACCAAAGCAAGTTAAAATCACGGGATATTTTGGTGTTGGTGGGTGGCCCCCGAGGAATAAAGAAGATTGACACCTCAACCACCCCAATCGGACCACATTTAGGGGCCCTAGTAAGGCCCCAAAAGGGCCAGTTACAAAATATCACCAAAGCAGGTTAAAATCACGGGATATTTTGGTGTTGGTGGGTGGCCCCCGAGGAATAAAGAAGATTGACACCTCAACCGCCCCAATCAGACCACATTTAGGGGCCCTACTAAGGCCCCAAAAGGGCCGTTACAAAAAGTCACCAAGGCAAGTTGAAATCACGGGATATTTTGGTGTTGGTGGGTGGCCCCCGAGGAATAAAGAAGATTGACACCTCAACCACCCCAATCGAAACACATTTAGGGGCCTTACTAAGGCCTCAAAAAGGGCCTGTTACAAAATATCACCAAAGCAGGTTAAAATCACGGGATATTTTGGTGTTGATGGGTGGCCCCCGAGGAATAAAGAAGATTGACACCTCAACAGCCCCAATCGGACCTCATTTAGGGGCCCTACTAAGGCCCCAAATAGGGCCAGTTACAAAATATCACCAAAGCAAGTTAAAATCACGGGATATTTTGGTGTTGATGGGTGGCCCCCGAGGAATAAAGAAGATTGACACCTCAAACGCCCCAGTCGGACCACATTTAGGGGCCCTACTAAGGCCCCAAAAAGGGCCAGTTACAAAAAATCGCCAAAGCAAGTTAAAATCACGGGTAATTTTGGTGTTGGTGGGTGGCCCCCGAGGAATAAAGAAGATTGACACCTCAACCACCCCAATCGGACCACATTTAGGGGCCCTAGTAAGGCCCCAAAAGGGCCAGTTACAAAATATCACCAAAGCAGGTTAAAATCACGGGATATTTTGGTGTTGGTGGGTGGCCCCCGAGGAATAAAGAAGATTGACACCTCAACCGCCCCAATCAGACCACATTTAGGGGCCCTACTAAGGCCCCAAAAGGGCCAGTTACAACAAAATCACCAAAGCAAGTTGAAATCACGGGATATTTTGGTGTTGGTGGGTGGCCCCCGAGGAATAAAGAAGATTGACACCACAACCACCCCAATCGAACCACATTTAGGGGCCTTACTAAGGCATCAAAAAGGGCCAGTTACAAAATATCACCAAAGCAGGTTAAAATCACGGGATATTTTGGTGTTGATGGGTGGCCCCCGAGGAATAAAGAAGATTGACACCTCAACAGCCCCAATCGGACCTCATTTTGGGGCCCTACTAAGGCCCCAAAAAGGGCCTGTTACAAAATATCACCAAAGCAAGTTAAAATCACGGGATATTTTGGTGTTGATGGGTGGCCCCCGAGGAATAAAGAAGATTGACACCTCAACCACCCAATCGGACCACATTTAGGGGCCCTAGTAAGGCCCCAAAAGGGCCAGTTACAAAATATCACCAAAGCAGGTTAAAATCACGGGATATTTTGGTGTTGGTGGGTGGCCCCCGAGGAATAAAGAAGATTGACACCTCAACCGCCCCAATCAGACCACATTTAGGGGCCCTACTAAGGCCCCAAAAAGGGCCAGTTACAAAATATTACCAAAGCAAGTTAAAATAACGGGATATTTTGGTGTTGATGGGTGGACCCCGAGGAATAAAGAAGATTGACACCTCAACCGCCCCAATCGGACCACATTTAGGGCCCTACTAAGGCCCCAAAAAGGGCCAGTTACAAAATATCACCAAAGCAGGTTAAAATCACGTGATATTTTGGTGTTGATGGGTAGCCTCCGAGGAATAAAGAAGATTGACACCTCAACCGCCCCAATCGGTCCACATTTAGGGGCCCTACTAAGGCCCCCAAAAGGGCCAATTACAAAAAATCACCAAAGCAAGTTAAAATCACGGGATATTTTGGTGTTGGTGGGTGGCCCCGAGGAATAAAGAAGATTGACACCTCAACCACCCCAATCGGACCACATTTAGGGGCCCTAGTAAGGCCCCAAAAAGGGCCAGTTACAAAATATCACCAAAGCAGGTTAAAATCACGGGATATTTTGGTGTTGGTGGGTGGCCCCCGAGGAATAAAGAAGATTGACACCTCAAACGCCCCAATCAGACCACATTTAGGGGTCCTACTAAGGCCCAAAAGGGCCGTTACAAAAAATCACCAAGGCAAGTTGAAATCACGGGATATTTTGGTGTTGGTGGGTGGCCCCGAGGAATAAAGAAGATTGACACCTCAACCGCCCCAATCGGTCCACATTTAGGGGCCCTACTAAGGCCCCCAAAAGGGCCAATTACAAAAAATCACCAAAGCAAGTTAAAATCACGGGATATCTTGGTGTTGGTGGGTGGCCCCGAGGAATAAAGAAGATTGACACCTCAACCACCCCAATCGGACCACATTTAGGGGCCCTAGTAAGGCCCCAAAAAGGGCCAGTTACAAAATATCACCAAAGCAGGTTAAGATCATGGGATATTTTGGTGTTGGTGGGTGGCCCCCGAGGAATAAAGAAGATTGACACCTCAACCGCCCCAATCAGACCACATTTAGGGGTCCTACTAAGGCCCAAAAGGGCCGTTACAAAAAATCACCAAGGCAAGTTGAAATCACGGGATATTTTGGTGTTGGTGGGTGGCCCCCGAGGAATAAAGAAGATTGACACCTCAACCACCCCAATCGAAACACATTTAGGGGCCTTACTAAGGCCTCAAAAAGGGCCTGTTACAAAATATCACCAAAGCAGGTTAAAATCACGGGATATTTTGGTGTTGATGGGTGGCCCCCGAGGAATAAAGAAGATTGACACCTCAACAGCCCCAATCGGACCTCATTTAGGGGCCCTACTAAGGCCCCAAATAGGGCCAGTTACAAAATATCACCAAAGCAAGTTAAAATCACGGGATATTTTGGTGTTGATGGGTGGCCCCCGAGGAATAAAGAAGATTGACACCTCAAACGCCCCAGTCGGACCACATTTAGGGGCCCTACTAAGGCCCCAAAAAGGGCCAGTTACAAAAAATCACCAAAGCAAGTTAAAATCACGGGTAATTTTGGTGTTGGTGGGTGGCCCCCGAGGAATAAAGAAGATTGACACCTCAACCACCCCAATCGGACCACATTTAGGGGCCCTAGTAAGGCCCCAAAAGGGCCAGTTACAAAATATCACCAAAGCAGGTTAAAATCACGGGATATTTTGGTGTTGGTGGGTGGCCCCCGAGGAATAAAGAAGATTGACACCTCAACCGCCCCAATCAGACCACATTTAGGGGCCCTACTAAGGCCCCCAAAAGGGCCAGTTACAACAAAATCACCAAAGCAAGTTGAAATCACGGGATATTTTGGTGTTGGTGGGTGGCCCCCGAGGAATAAAGAAGATTGGCACCACAACCACCCCAATCGAACCACATTTAGGGGCCTTACTAAGGCATCAAAAAGGGCCAGTTACAAAATATCACCAAAGCAGGTTAAAATCACGGGATATTTTGGTGTTGATGGGTGGCCCCCGAGGAATAAAGAAGATTGACACCTCAACAGTCCCAATCGGACCTCATTTAGGGGCCCTACTAAGGCCCCAAAAAGGGCCTGTTACAAAATATCACCAAAGCAAGTTAAAATCACGGGATATTTTGGTGTTGATGGGTGGCCCCCAGGGAATAAAGAAGATTGACACCTCAACCACCCCAATCGGACCACATTTAGGGCCCTCCTTAGGCCCCCAAAGAGCCAGTTACAAAATATTACCTAAGGTGACAAACATCGCCAGATATTTTGATGTTGGTGTGCGACACGAGAAGAATAAAGAAGATTCCATGGAACGCTATCCCTAAATATGAGAATATGAGGAATGACGAATTGTGGCTCACTAAGAATTTTCTCATGGCCCTTATGACCCTGAGGATATGTGGAATGGCAAGTTGTCCCTCATTGCAGTCGGCTTTTCATATAATGAAAAGGGCATCCTGAAGGCCAGCTAAGTATCAGAAAGAGATTCCACAAGTGTATCTCAATGTAACATGGTCCGTAAATATCCCAAACCGGGGCCCAACTTCCACTTCACAATTTACTCACCTTATCCTTACTTCCTTTCCTTCCTATCTCTAAGTCTTGGCTTGTCCAAGGCCCTGCCTGATGTTTGCTGCCTTCTCCAAGCATAGCAATACCACCCATTTCCCTCCCACTTTCCTATTCTTTCTAAAATCTGGCATACCAACGGGCCTGTTGGTATCTGCTTGCTACGTCTTGCATGCCAGCACTACCCATTCCCCCCAACTTCCCTATTCTTCCTAAGCCCTGACATGCCCGAGGGCCTACCTGATGTCTGATTGCTACGCCATTCATGCTATCACTACCCATTCCCTCCCACTTCCCCTTTCTGTTGTCTACTTACTATGCACTCTACCACCACCCATTCCCTTCTACTTGCTTATTCTTCATGTAGCCATAACTTTCCCAAGGACCTGACTGATGCACGTCTGCTATGTCATGCGTACTAACTCCTGCAGTTGAATACCGGGGTCAGAGAGTAGTCAGAACACGCCACAAAAGTTAATTATTGTAACAAAACACCGATCTTACTCCAAGTATGGGGCTCTTTTGTTCTACCGGAGTACATACCTCATCAATCGAAAATACCCCTTATGGGTCATATAACACTTCGCGCGACTCTGTTTCGGTAACATGAAGTCGATGTCGGTGATTTGGGGTAACTGTCGAGCTTATTTTGGTAATTCGCAAGACTCCCGTTGAATCGAACACACCCTTAGAACAGACCCCGTCTGTTTAGAGGCCATTGGGTCAAATGGCAACAACAAGCTAACATGGAAACCAAGATGGTAGTCTCCAATGTGCATGCTCACTAAAACCACGTATCACTATCGGGATGAGGTCACAACATGTCCGCTCTCCTCCGCTTCTATGACAACCCACGTGACACCCACAATACCCCGCGGTATGCTGTCACTTCTGCGGTATGCTATCCCACCCCCCCCCCGAAGTCCCCCAGATGGGGCCCATTTGGCACATTTCATACTACTCAGAATAAATATAACGTGCGGCGAAATGATAATACGCGCACACGAAATAATAATCCGGGCACACGAAATAATAATCCTTGTGCCCGGATTATTATTTTGTATGTACTGATTATCAATTCGCCTTCGCGGATTATTAACTCGTGTGCTCGGATTATTATTTTGTGCGCACCGATTAAAACACAAGATATCAGGACCCCCACCCCCGCTGTCCCAAAAGACGGACCTGCTATATATACTTACATGCATGGGAATCCTGTTCAGTGGCGGAACCAGAATCCTTTATAGGGGGAGAATTCCAATGGAGGGGGAGCGATATGACGCGTGTATATTTCAAAGACCGCAGACAGGAAGGGAAGGGTATAGTCAGTTGAATCACCCTCTCCCATTTGTGTGACCTGGCGGTGGTATTTGCGGGGGGGGAGGGGGATGGGTGGTGAAGACTGCAAGTAGGGGACATGCTCCGTATGGAGGGGTATCCTGAGTGGAGAAGCCGACATGCCGTCCCCGGGAGTGGAGGGCGGGGAGTCGCCCCCATACAAAACAAAATCACTGTGCATTTGAATCAAGTTTTCTGGTGGCTTTTAGGGTAGATCGCCACATTTTTGGATGACCCACATTTTAGAGACAAGGTTTATAAACGTACATGGCTCATAAGTATCTGCATCCGAACTTGCAACATTCCAGTGGATTTATGTTTATCAGCTGAGTTTGTATGTAAATAAAGAAAAGAGAGTCACTGTGTGCGTAAGAGAGGGTGGCTGGATGTGACAGATTTGGAGAGGGGCAAATGAGAGAGAGAGAGAGAGAGAGAGAGAGAGAGAGAGAGAGAGAGTGGGGGAGGGGAGGGGGGCGGCAAAGACTGTGGTCGGGGGCAAATGCCCCTTCATGACCTCCTGCAGCGCCGCCACCGGATTCGGGACCTCTCCCCGAATTATACATTTTTGGAGCTCTATAAGCGACTCTGAAGCCTCCTTAGAGGAGGTAAGGCCATTGGTGGGGGCCGGTTATCCTTCCTCGGTAAATTTTTCAGTTTTAACTGTGAAGCTTTGAGAGCGATTCTGGAGCCTAATGGAGGATGGCGAGGTCATCGGTAACTTGACGGTAAGGGCCTGAGTCTCTCTGAAATAGTCTCAGATTTCGAAGCTATATCAACAGTTTTGAAGTCTCCAAATGGAAGGTGGGGGGGGGGGGGGGGGTCGAAATCATATGTGGCAGTTTGTATTTATTATGGAGGGGGGAGGTGGGGGGGGGGGGGCAATGTAAATCTATTTAGGGGCGAGCTGTGTGCGTTTTCGCATGCCCCCGCCACTGATCCCAACCTTCTCAGGGCCTACCAAAAATATATATAATACCGCCAAGATTAGACATGTAGCGGACAAGGATAGGCATATGTTGCCATCCCAGCCAACTTTAGGTGACGTCCCATCCCAAATTCCCCTGGCATTGTGAAGTACTTTTCGATGGCTGCTTTATAGGCCCTTTTAGTCATCTGAATTTTATATCTTCGCTGACATTTTTTTGCGCCCCCACGTCTCAACAAGAGATCCCCCCTCTCCCGCCACGCTTACATACACCTACTTACTGCCACAGGCCCAGAGTGCAGCGATGTGAGGTCTTACGCAGACTTCACTTCGTCCTAACTCGCCTATCGCACGTTAAAAAAGGGGAAGCATGCCTAACAAGGACGGACCTCGGGTCATTAGGTTACCCCTCCTGACCTTCCTTTTTTGAAGATATGAGGAGGCGGTAGCGACCGAAGGCCGAAGGGTCCTAGATAACTTAGGTTCAAACAAGAACAAGTGGACCTAAGAATTGCTATTTCAGCGTTAAGATGGTGGGATGCCAGTATACCAAGGTCACAGGATGGATGCCATTTTGACTTAATAACCTATACCATAGTTTTTATATCTTTCATTTCATGCGCACGGATTATTATTCATGTGCATGGATCAAAGGAGTGGTGCTCGTTTCTTTCGAGCAAGATCTGGTGAACTCCCCGGTGGACCCCGGAAATTACGTCATAATCACGTGACTGGGTGCCGCCATTTTGTGTTGTCATGGTAACGCGCTTGGTCGGCCATGTTGTGACGTCATCCCCATGATGAAACGTTGTATCACTGCGCATGCGCAGCCCGTGTTGTTATGGTAATACGCGTTTCCGTCGTCCATTTTGTATACAGGTCGTTGCCATCTTGGTTTGTATAGTATCACGCGGCTGCTAGGTAACTCAAAGGCATCTAACAAGACGGGGGTATGTTTGGAGGGTATGTTCGATGCGATGGAAGTACAACGAGTTACCCAGACGATCCAGTGAACGACTTATTTTCACCGGAAATCACCAAAATGGACCAGAATTATTTTAGAGTATTGACCCTAATAGCACCACGTAGTGTTATAAGATCCATAAAAGGTGTGTTCCTTATCTAGCTCGAATTCCATAAGAATCCTCGTTCAGTAGTACATATTTTATACCTTATCTGTTCTACCTGACTTCTATCTACTCTAGTATACTGATTATCCCTGACTGTCCGTGTCGATTCTTATGCTTGTTCTACCCATGATATGATGGCATTGTCCATGTATTCATGACTCTCTCTTACCTTAGTAGATTATTTGGCTTGTTCTACCCATGATATGATGGCATTGTCCATGTATTCATGGCTCTCTCTTACCTAAGTAGATTATTTGGCTTGTTCTACTCATGATATGATGGTATTGTCCATGTATTCATGGCTCTCTCTTACCTTAGTAGATTATTTGGCTTGTTCTACCCATGATATGATGGCACTGTCCATGTATTCATGGCTCTCTCTCTTACCTTAGTATATTATTTGGCTTGTTCTACCCATGATTTGACTATTATCTACACTATTTGTTGGGCTTACCAGTAGACCCAGACATAGCTACAGGTGACACTTTCCCGACGGGCCATCGGTGCCCCGTTTTCTTCGAATGAGGTCATGGGGGCTACGAGGGTCATAAGGAAATGTCATTACTCTCATCCTCATCTCGGTATTTTGTCACCACGGTGCACAGAATCCCTATTTTGGAATCCCTTTCTAGTATCTGGATGGCCTTCAGAATCCCCTTTTCACCGTATGAGGACTATGAGGGCCATAAGGAAATGCCATTACTCTCACATTTGTCCCCACAGTCCACAGAATCCCAATTTTGGAATCCCTTTCTAGTATCTGGATGGCCTTCAAAATCCCCTTTTTCACCGAATGAGGCCATAAGGGCTATGAGGGCCACAAGGAAATGCCATTGCTCTCATCCTCGTCTCGGTATTTGGTCGCCACGGTCCACAGAATTCCAATTTCTTGTACCTGGATGGCTTTCAGAATCAGAATCCCCTTTCATCGTATGAGGTCATGAGGGTTATGAGCGCAATAAGCGCAATAAGGAAATGCCATTACTCTCATCCTCATCGCGGCGGTATTTGGGTACCCTTTTTTCATCGTAGGAGGCCATGAGGGCTATGAAGACCTCATAGCCATCATGGCCCCATGGCCTCATCTCGGTATTTGGGGACCCTCACCCCATGGGCAAACCATTACTGGTACCCCATTATGGAACAGAACTAGCCTTTGGCGTCCTCATAGCCCTCATGGCCTCACACGAAGAAAACGGGGCGCAGATGGCCCGTCGGGAAAGTGTCAACTGCAGCTGTGTCTAGGTCTACTGGTAAACCAGATAATGGTAGACTAGTGCAGATAATAGTCATAGCACGGGTAGAACAAGCCAAATAATAAGGTAAGGGAGAGCCAGGAATGCAAGGACAATGCCATATCATATCATGGGTAGAAAAGGCATAAGAATCTACAAGGACAATCAGGGATAATTAGTATACTAGAGTAGATAGACGTCAAGTAGAACAGATATGTTATGATATGTTATAAAATATGTAGTTGTAAACGAGGATTCTGATGGAATTCGAGCTAGATAAGGAGCACATCTCTTATAGATCTTATACCACTACGTGGTACTATTAGGGTCAATATTCTAAGAGAATTCGGGTCCGTTTCGGTTATTTCGCGTTAATAGCAGTCGTTCTCGGGTTCATTTGAGTAATTCGTTGTACTCCCATTGAATCGAACGTACACTCCAAACATACCCTCATCTTATTAGATGCCTTTGGGTCACCTAGCGACCACGTGCTACCATGGAAACAAGATGGCGGTTCCCTATATACAAAATGGACGACGGAAACGCGTATTACCATAACAACACGCGCTGCATATGCGCAGTGACACCACGCGTCACCATGAGAGTGAAATAACAAATTAGCCGCTCACGCGGGTAACCAAAACGTCACTTCCGGGGTACACCGCGCGGTCCACCAGATCTTGCTCGAAAGGTACGTGACATACTACTGATCAATAATCCATTTGCACAGCTTATTAATTTGTGTGCACGGAATATTATTTCGTGTGCACAGATTACAATTCACGTGAATGATTTTATTAATTCGTTCGCATTGATTATTGTTTTGTTGGCATGGATTATCATTTCGTGTGCGTGGATTATTAATTTACGCACACGGATTATTAATTCAAACGCACGGATTATTAATTCAAACGCACGGATTATTAATTCGTTTGCCTTGATCATTAATCTGTGCGCATGAATTATTAGTTTGCGTGCTTGGATTATTCATTTGTTCGCTCTGATTAATATATCGTGTGCACAGATTATTAATTCGTGCGTATGGATTTTAAAAAAAATATATCACCTCACCGGCTCCATACATATGCTCTCCGGACATTGTCAATTATTTTTATTTTTAATTTTATAGATTAATTATACTCGAGATTTCTTGGGTAAGACAATTCCAAATGCCCATGTACAGACATGGTGGTTTTGTGTGCTAAAGTGTACTACAGGTCTGTTTTTGCACCTGCATGCAACCGTAGCTAACCCTGTTTCTGTCGGGTTAGTAGGCTGGAGTGCTTGGTATTGGTTCGCCGCTGCTCGGTGGTTCTCTCCAGCTTCTGTGGCGCATAATCCACCGTAATACTACCCGATATGACATGGCTTGGTCCATTAAAGTGTCATAAAAGCCCAGTAAAACATGAAAACAATGAATGATAAACTAACAATCAAAGAGTTTGCATATTTAGTTTATAAGCACATAAACAAAGAACAAATATTGGATAAATGAGTACTGTAAAAATGATGTGCAAATGGAAGCAGAGAATCCGAAGTAAAACAATTTGAAGCAGAAGAATACATTAAAATACAGTGCATGTATGATCAATTATCTAAGAGCAATTACAGCTCTTGGATAACCTTGTGTATTTGTGCTTCCAAAGCTGAATGGAATATATTAGGCATAGCGACCAGTGTTCATGCATCATTCACGTGTAAATGCCATTGCCCCGTATCGATGTGCAACCCATCATCTAATTCGCTAAAGTGGCCGAAACAAATAGACGCGACCGGGTAATTCAGTAAAAACATGCAGTAGCGGGGGAGGAATTCGTCACATACAGGTGAATTGTGCACTTGGTGATACCTTCTTGAAATTTGGCACACTGTTAGTGTAGGCTATGAGGTTCTCAAAAACGATCGGCTACAAGTTGACACCGACCGGTGGCGACCAGTAGCGGCACAATCCAAAATGGCCGCCAGCGGCTGAAGGGAACCTCCTTTTCGACGGTCTACCGACTATACATCCGATTGTAAGGGCGCGAAAGTGAACTCTGATCCACGCACGTGTTGGAAACAGACGTGGGAGATGATGTAGAATAAAACGAGATTCTCTATACGGACGCATCAATTTCTTGGAACTTGAAAAGAGCGTTGTTTCTCCGGGATCAGCGTCATTCAGGCAAACCTGAATGACGCTGATCCCGGAGAAACAACGCTCTTTATGAAGCAGTCTCTTTGCCATACAATCTCTTGTTTGGCGTAATTCCGCAAGCAATTCTGATTTGTCTGTCGAAATTAATTCGAGAACGCGATTGTTCACAAAAATCATTCACAGAATGAGTGAGAATCCTCTTTGTGTACGGACTAGTACTGACTGGGAACGTTGTTGCTTTTGCCAGCAAGACAGTTCCAAGAAATTGATGCGTCCGTATAGAGAATCTCGTTTTCATGACGCCTATAAAGCTATTGAGGAAGACATAACGCGCTTCCTAGATAATGGCGTTGAGCTTCCATATAATTTGACCATTGATTGTTTGATGAGAGAGAGTGATGAGTGTATGTCGATGTCACTGTTGACGAATAAGGCAATATATCATAAGACATGCCGTGACAGTATTCGGACTCACATCGTACAGCGCGTGCTACACAAGCGAGAGCGAAATGAGGCAGTGGCATCCTGCTCCACGCTGAGTCCTAAAAGAACACGGACAAGTTTTGAATCTGGCTGTGACAGGAAACTGCCCCAGTGTGTTTATTGTCACAAACGCGAAGGTGACAGCAGTGAGCCTATTTGCAGATCAATGTCTGATAACAATAAACTCAAAATTATGGCAAAGGAAGCCGAGAACTGGGTTGTTTTTTCTCGGGTCAATGCAGCATTTGATTCCGCTGCTAGTGATCTTTACTATCACAAAACCTGTTATTGTAAGCTTGCCAATGAAGCACGAGCGGCTAAATCTAAAAAGTCGAAGAACGCCGAACATTCCGCGTCAGGCCTGCCCTATGACCCTCTCGTTATGGCAGAGCTCATAACATTTGTTGAACACAACGATTCCGCGATGAAGCTTGTCGATCTCAAGAATCTGTACAGTCGGAGGTTGAAGCAAGTCGGTTCTGATTGGCTTAGTGAAGAAATACATTCCACTCGATTCAAAGAACATTTGTTGCAGAAATTGGGCGATGGCTGGGACGCCTTCACACAGGGTAGAGATGTGTTTATTTCAAGTAGGTTTCGAGTTGGCTCCTTGTTGTCCGAATCTTTAACTCGTATAGTGTCTGAGGAAGAGGCAAAAAAGATAGTTGATGTGGGTCTTCTTCTGCGTAAACACATACTCATATCTCAAGCTCCTTTCACGGGATCATTTTCATCTTATTGCTTGAGCGAGCCTGTACCCAACTCACTCCTGACTCTTCTTAGAGTTCTACTTGAGGGCACATGTAGTATACAGAACTTAGGCGATGATGAGACTGTTAATGCCAAGACTCGAGTGGCTTGTACTATTTCACAGATGTTGATCAGCAATTCAGCGAAACGCTCCGAACATGCACAAAATGTTCACCAGAGACGTGACAGAGAAACTCCAATGCCTCTTTATGTGGGTTTGAAGTTGCATGCCCATGATCGTATGAAAAATCTTATCAGAGATTTTCATCAAATGGGACTCTCTGTCTCTTATGATCGCGTAATGGATGTTCGCAGGAGTTTCGCGAGAGCTGTTTCACTGCGGTTCAAGAACGAAGGTGTTGTAGTCCCAGCTAACTGCAAACGTAATGTTTTCTCGATAGGAACCACTGATAACATTGATGTATCTGGTAGATCTGATATGCATGGTACGTCCATCACACTCATTGGTCAACTGAGCAGGGACAATGTGGGTACTGATCCCCCACCACTGAGTTTAGATGTTCCAGAAGACACACAAATTGAACTCCCAGACGACTATGCATTTGTTCCTTTCGTTGAAGACTTTGGTGGGGACATCAGGCTTGAATCTCCAGATGAATGTAATGTACGGCCCAATGAATATGCAGATTTGAACGTGGGAGAGAATGACTGGTTGTCTCATGTGTCACAGATCAGCAATAAAGGGAAGGTTGATGGCAGCTGGCAGCTTGATGAAGTCCCTGTGACCTTTTCAGGCTTCTTTTCAAAACATGAAGATCAAGACAATGTCAAACCTCGTGCAGTTATTGGGGTATTCCCTGTTTTCAGTGAGCAGAAAGCGGACTCACTCAGTATGCAGAAGCATGCTATGTATGTGGTCAGGGAAGCTACTGCTTTCGTAAACCCCGGCCAGATACCTGTCATTGAAGGTGACTGTCCGTTGTATGCCAGGCAGAAAAAATGTCAATGGCTGTTCCCAGAGGAGATAGGTGAGGATCGAATGGTGTGTATGATTGGATTCCTGCATCTTGAAATGTGCACCCAAGAAGCTGGTGGTAAGCTTATGGGTGGTTCTGGTTGGGAGCGAATGTTTCACCTCGCAAAGATATTCACACCCGGTGTAGCATCATCCCTACTTGGTGGGAAACATGTCAAGAGGACGCGACAGGCATATCTTCTCACTCTAGCTTGGCTTGAGATCCTCAGAAAGAATGCTTATGAGATTTACTGTCAGCAGACTGGGCCCCATGAGTCATTTGAAATGTGGGAACAGAGGATTCTTTCACAATCTCCAACTGCGCGCTATTGGGGTGAAATCGTTCGGAACTTTCTCTTGACAAGCTGTCAATTCGTTCGGAACCAACGAATCGGTAACTGGCCTGGTACACTGTGTTCTATCGATGAGTTGTGCAGTTACTTTTTTGCCCTAGGACATACAAATTATTGTCGGTGGGTCCCCGTATTTCTGAGAGACATGTCTCAGCTACCCAGGCGGCATCCTTCAATCCACAACAAATTCATGGAAGGCCATTTTGTGGTCCAGCGTAGTGAGAGGAAGTTCAGTATGATGGGTTTAGATCAGAGCCAAGAACATAGTATCCAACTACTCAAAGAAGACAGTGGTCCAAAAGGTCTCTATGGCCAGGCTGAAGAGAAAGTCGTTATTGAGCTTTCAAGGTCAGAAGTTCTGCGTGTTATAGATGAGTATGAATATGCAAGTTTCCACACAACATCATCAGATAACACGGAACACCCGGAAAGTTCGGTATCAGAGCAGAAAAAATTTCTGAATCAATTGAAATCTCTCCTCGATCTGGTGAATCAGGGACTCATTATCAACCCTTATGATGAAACTAGTGGTCAGCTGGTGACATTAGATACTGGTGAATATATGGACCCCGAAGTTAGTAAGAGTTTACGGTCATTACCCGAAAGGGGCAAGCATTTATATTCCACTTTCTTGAAGGAAAGGCTTGTGGAATGCACCGTACCCCTGAATGATGTTATTCCCAAGGCAAATATATATACCTTCCTTAACCCACCCCCAGCCAACCTGGACAAAGGCCGAGACAAACTCATGTCAAGTAAAGCAACTGCCGCAATAGTTACCCAGATGTTCGTTTCACTGCAAGCCCGGCCTGATTCAAACATGGATGAGTTTTTCATGCACGAGAATGCACGTGATCCGCCAGCATTATCCGATAGAGGTAAGCTACGGAGTGGGACAAAATCTCAAATTCTCAATTGTTTACCAGCTATTCCTGCACAAGGGAAGAATTCAGCAGCTAGACAAGCTTCAGTTGTCATCTTGGATATGCCTGCTGTAGTCCATGTAATCAAACCACAGAAAGCGGATCTGTTTGGAGAATATGCTCGATTGCAATTATTGCCATACATCGAATCTCTGATTAACACGAACACCACAAGGGTTGATGCGATCTATGACTGTTACCCCGAAGGCAGTTTGAAGAATCAGACGCGAGCAAAACGCCTCGGTGAGACAGCAGTTAGGTTGATACGGGTGTCCGAGAACGTCCCTTTACCTAAAGGGAAGAATTGGCAGGCATTCTTGAAAGTTAGTGAGAATAAAGACGAATTTTTCAAGTTCCTGTCTGCTGAACTGCTGAAATTAACATCAACATCCGAGTACCAGTTGTTAACGACATCAGGAGAATATGTACTATGCAATAAGGATGTTAGCTTATGTGACATATCTCCATCGAACCACGAGGAAGCAGACACGCGCATGATGCTTCATCTCAACCATGCAGTCTCACAAGGTCACAAAATAGCTTTTCTTCGCACGGTTGATTCTGATGTCGTCATTCTGTCTTTGCACCATTTCGCAACATTCCGTGACCTTGGACTCAGTGAGCTGTGGATTGGGTTTGGAATTGGAAAGGCATATAAAGATATGCCAATTCATGAGATAGCTTCACAACTTGGACCTGATTACTGTAAGGCCCTGACTTTCTTCCACGCCTTCACAGGTTGTGATGTAACATCCAGCATGCTCGGCATTGGGAAGAAGACAGGATGGAATGCATGGATGAATTTTCCCGCATCAACTGAAATGATGATAGAATTGACTGAGAATCCGCAAGTCTTTTCAGAGGATTCCCCTCATATGCAGCATATCGAAAAACTCACCATACAGATGTACAGTAACAGTTGTGTCAGTACACGTGTCAATGATGCGAGACGGCATATGTTCACACATGGCCTTAAGTCTATGGAAAACATCCCGCCCACCAAAGCAGCTCTGTATCAACATGTAAAAAGGGTAATTCTTGTGTCATCTTTCATTTGGCATCGTGCTCTGCAGAAACACTTATGTGTGCCAGACCCATCACAGTACGGATGGGAGTGGAATCCACGTCTCAATATTCTGGTCCCATTTTGGACTCACCTAGGAGACGCAAGTGCTGCATGTGCACTGATGCTCCACTGTAGTTGTGCCAAGGCCTGCAAGGGCAATTGCAAATGCTTGAAAGCTGGATTAAGGTGCACACCTTTGTGTAAGTGTGAAGGTGGCTGTTGTAACAATATTGAGTAGTATACTGTCATGTTAGGACCAGTCATCTCCTATTCTGGTATTTTTTTTTCCATTTTCGGCCAGTTAACACATGTCATGTTTCTAGTTGAGTTGATTTTGCTAACAAATGTTCATCCCATGTGGCTTGCTACATTGTCCGGGGTATAGGAATACAGTTTTAGATTTCGGAAAATAGTCTGTTATTTACTGCACAAGACGGTGTTAATTCATGCATAGCATGATACAATATCCCCAACTATTTTGCCTCTGTACAACAGTTGATACCTTCGTTCACCCGTGTGTTCATCTATGGTATCCTTGTCTTTCTCTGGCCATAGGCCACATGTGACTAGTCAGTTCCTACTCCATAGCAAATCAACTTGGAAATCCTTCATCTTGTAGCGCACTCATGTCTCAATGAATCCATACCTGAGTTGATCTAATAAATCTAACGTAAGGTATCAAATTGCCATACCGGATCATATTTCGATAAGTTATTCGCTAAAACATTTCGACCACTCATCGACATCAAAGGTCATGTTTTGGCTCCCAGTGGTGGCTATATCTCTATATCCCTGGTAAAGTAGCATACCATGAGGGATGGGCATTAAGTGTCGGCAACATTAATCCTGACTTGGAACACACCACATCTTAACTGGCCGAAAATGAAGAATACTACTTGTAGTCAAAAAATATTCCTGTACCTCGAATGACTGCAAACATACACTCACCCCTTCTAGTCCCATTTTGCCAATGTTCTATACTGGCAAGATAACATTGTATAATTAACAACGGGAACTAATGCATCCCGAGTTCATTCCAGCACTGCCCTTGCTGGCAGACGTGTCGCTATGGTGTTGAGATTGAACCAGAACTCCTCTAGAAATTTGATAGTTTTATTTTCTTAGAAAATAAATCTATCGAAAATGCCGGAAGTTGAGAATAGACTGTCACTTTAATTGGATTATCAAATGTCCAAGTATCCCCACTGCTGCATACTATCGAGTACCCTTGTTCATGTGTTGACAGGAATCTCTCATACCATGTTCATTTGACCATTGCATTCCCGAGAAACATTCAACACTAATTTATCTACGGACGGACGATCATACTGACAGTCAGACACACAGACGCACACATCGACGGAAATTCTGATCCCATTATCCATTAATCTTCCCCCCAACTTGTTCCAAGGGCTTCACTCCATCATTCACATCAATTACAGCACATGTATGGTGTTAGGTTTGGAGCTTCAGTTGTGCGATCGGCGAAAATAGCTTTTTTTCGATCCGCTTGGCGGCCATTTTGGATTTCGCTGCTAGTGGTGGCTAGAGGATGGTGCCAACTTGTAGCCGATCGATTTTGAAATCTCTGATGCCTACCCTTACATCATGCCAAATTTCAGGAAGGTATCACCAAGTGCACAATTCTAGCGAATTCCTCCCCCGCTACAGGTAATAAGAGAACACGCATTTGTTTTCAGTTTCAGAATCACATCCAGATGCAGCTGAAGAATAAATTTTATCCCAACTCGGATATATTTTTTGCCGGTAAAAAGTCCGGTATCCGGTAATGTTTCCGGTGAGTGTATAAAACTACGTTTTAAAGTATTAAAAGTAGGCCCGAACGTGTGAAAAGTGGCAATTTAATAAAACTAACGCACTGAAATGTGTATAAATGAAGGTGAAGCAATGTTTATTTTATTGAAGGCTATCTTCATGCGAAATGTACGGCAGCGTAGAACCGCCACACCGTAGTGTATTTCCATGGATTCCTAATCTGTTTTTAAAGATTACTAATCTGTTTAAATAGATTACTGATCTGTTTTTACAGATTACTAATCTGTTTAAACAGATTACTAATCTTTTTTATAGATTAACTAATCTGTATTTACAGATTAGTAATCTGTTTAAACAGATTAACTAATCCGTGTATTTACAGAATACTAATCTGTTTTTACAGATTAACTAGTCTGTAAAAACAGATTACTAATCTGTTTAAACAGATAACCAATCTGTTTTACAGATTAACTAAGTAATCTGTAAATACAGATTAGTTAATCTGTTTAAACATATTACTAATCTGTAAATACAGATTAGTTCATCTGTTTTTACAGATTAGTAATCTGTTTAAACAGATTAGTATTCTGTTTAAATAGATTAGTAATCTGTAAATACAGATTATTTAATCTGTTTAAACAGATTATTTAATCTGTTTAAAAAGATTACTAATCTATAAATAAAGATTAGTTAATCTGTAAAAACGGATTAGTAATCTGTAAAAACAGATTAGGAATCCCTGGAAACATACTACTGTGGCAATCAACACACTATTTATGTCACAAAAACGATTTAGCCGAGGTGCACGGCGGGTGAATTTTGCCATACTTGTCAAATGGAGGTGTAGCTAATTCGTGTGCGTGAAATATGGATCTGTTTGTTAACAATGAAGGGATTTAGCAGAACGTTTTGAGGAAAGAAAACATTTATAATTTGAAGAAATAAAAATAAAGTTGTGTAAAAGCTCTTCTTAAAAAAGGGGGTTCATAATTTATTTTCAGGTACCGTTTCGTCAAACACATGCCGAGGTGATAATAAATATTAAAACCAACATTCGATTTATTAATCATTATATAGTATTAAGGCGCGAGAATGGGAAAATCATCGGCAATATTATTGGAAAAGAGTACTATTTATATTAGTGGATACCAGTACTAGTACCAGATTTCTGCATGCCCTACCCCTTGATACCCACCCAAAGCCTCGGAACCATTAAGACTGGGGCCCCGCGCGCCCACTTCATCAATCTCTATGTGTGGGCTCCCTGTGGTGGACCGGGCCTGCCCCTCCCCCCCCCCAAAAAAAAAAAAATTCAAACTGTTATTTAGAGTTTTTACCCTTATCTTCGCTCCAGAGGCACCAGAATGGATCCCAGAGCTTCTGAATTTAAAACAAAAAATCCGGGAAAGGGTCTCCTGACTCACAGCCGTGGGAAGAAAGCTCTACTAGTTGTTAATTCCAGTCGCCCACTTAACATATTGTATATGACACACAATAATGTGTATAATGGACGATTGGAATGAATAACTGATGAATTGTTTAGGATTTAAAACTTCGACCCCTCCCCCTTCCCCCCAAAGAGGTGCCATCCAGGTACTCCTCAAATTTTGGTTTCTCTTTATCCTGAATGCCACACAAAAACCAGAATCATTTACAACAATTTCGGTTACAATCAGGCTTGTCAAAGTTCCGCCGGCACTTGGATTATCGGAACCCAGACGGTACTGGGCCGTACATTTAACAAAACATAAAAAGGTCATTAAATGACAATGAAACAATGTATGCTATGGAATATATTCCTAACAAATAAATCGGTATTGTGAACCGAGTTCTTAAGATTCGAATATTCGTGGGACATCGCGTCACTTCCAGTATAAACTTATGGGTGGACGGGGGCGCGGTGGCTCAGTTGGCTCAGTTGGTAGAGGCGCAGGCTGCAAGCCGACAGGTCCTCGGCTCGAATCCCACCTGCGGCAACCGCGTTGTGTCCTTGGGCAAGACACTTCACCCCGATTGCCTACATGGGGGCACGATGACGCTGTGTACTGAGGCGTACTGCACGTCGACGGTGCGCATGTCTTCAACCAATCTAACCCTGCCTGTGCTGCGGTACAGAGTTCAGAGTTACGATGTTGGAGAGCTGACAGCTGCTCGTCGTTGCTCGGTGGTTCTCTCCGGGTACTCCGGCTTCCTCCCCCAGTAAAACTGTCACGGTCACGATTAGCCATTGTGCATAAGTATGTGACCTTAAACACCAATAAATAAATACTTATGGGTGGACGAAACTTAGAACTTTAAACCTGCTCTGTGCGTCGACTCGGCACCTTCAGTGACGATCTTAGGTAGATGCCTTCGACGTTCTAAATAACAGGTTTTATAATTAGACATACGCGCATTGGAAACTTGAAAAAGACAGCTATCCAGTACTAAGAGAACACTGAACATGGTCTCTCGATGTGCTACAAAACATGGGGTCCAGGAGGGACCATGTTTGAGTGTTGCTCTGAAATTTTATATACAATCCGAGGTGTTACTGACTCGAGTACCGAGTACCGCCGGTACTTGGCTTCAGAACCGGTACCGCAAAACGGTCCCGTTTCTGTGGTACCGGTGTCGTTACTTGTATCGGTTGACAAGCCTGGTTACAATTCTTGTGATTTTTTTACGCTCTCTTTTCCCGGAATTGATAACCCCGGCCCATCCTGGCGCGCGATGTCTTTTAAATATTTTTTCGTAACACCCGCACTTGCCCACTGAACCCTTCCATTGAACGGCTCGCTATTAAGTCCCTCACCTGCCTACTCAATCCTGTTGGGTTATTGGCATTCCAAATAGTGAATGTCCTGTTCAGAAATGGCCCACCTCTATTTATCAGTTCAGAGATAGCTCATTTCGGACTGAGTCCCTGAAATTATGTGCGTGTTAGATAATAGAGAAGAAATAAAATAAGTCGGATTGCTATTGAGCAAAACAAACGCAACCGTCACTTTTTATTATTAGATGTATTTCGGCATGCGTTTGAAGAAAGGACAAAACTCTTTTCTCGGTAATATTTCCGGTAATTTCCCCATTCTGAGGTCTAGATATATAATCCATTTTCCTATTTTCGAAATTGGGGATGTGGAAGAGGGCAAGATCGATATGCCGCTGACAGATTTCGAACATGGGATTGGCGTCTTCGGTCCTACTGTTGTTAGTCTAGAGACCCTTCCCCGGATATTTTTTTTCAAATTCTGAAGCTCCTCGGGTATCGATTCATGTGCCTGAGGGAAGGTGAGGGTTAATATAAAAGCAATAAGTGACAGTTTGGATTTTTGATTTAGGGGCCGTTAGCTCCCCCCCCCCCCCCAAGCCTCCACTGGGAGCTCAGAAATAGGGATTAATGGCGTGAGCTCACAAGGTCCCATTTTTAATGGCTTCTACAGCTTTGGGGGAGAATCATGGCGTAGAGCATACATGAATCTAGAACTGGTACTAGTATCCAATGACATGGATAGTACTCTTTTTCGGAAATACTGTGGGTAATTTGATCATTTTTTGACGTCTAGCTACTATATTTCAATATTACTTTGAGTGTTGCTTTCAATATTTATAATCACCTCGGCGTGTGTATGGCGAAACGCTAACTGAAAATAAATTTAAAAAATGGCTTTACACAGCTTTACTCCTTTAAATTACAAATGGTTTCTTTCAAAACAAATTCTGTTAAATCCCTTCACATCTCTGTTTAGCAAGTATGATAAAATTCACCTCATCACACCAAAATATCCCCTGATTTTAACCTGCTTTGGTGATATTTTGTAACTGACCCTTTTTGGGGCCTTAGTAGGGCCCCTAAATGTGGTCCGATTGGGGCGTTTAAGGTGTCAATCTTCTTTATTCTTCTGGGGCCACCCATCAACACCAAAATATCCCGTGATTTTAACTTGCTTTGGTGATATTTTGTAACTGGCCTTTTTGGGGCCTTAGTAGGGCCCCTAAATGTGGTCCGATTGGGGCGTTTAAGGTGTCAATCTTCTTTATTCTTCTGGGGCCACCCATCAACACCAAAATATCCCGTGATTTTAACTTGCTTTGGTGATATTTTGTAACTGGCCCTTTTTGGGGCCTCAGTAGGGCCCCTAAATGGGGTCCGATGGGGGCGGTTGAGGTGTCAATCTTCTTTATTCCTCGGGGGCCACCCATCAACACCAAAATATCCCAGATTTTAACCTGCTTTGGTGATATTTTGTAACTGACCCTTTTTGGGGCCTTAGTAGGGCCCCTAAATGTTGTCCGATTGGGGCGGTTGAGGTGTCAATCTTCTTTATTCCTCGGGGGCCACCCAGCAACACCAAAATATTCCGTGATTTTAACCTGCTTTGGTGATATATTGTAACTGGCCCTTTTTGGGGCCTTAGTAGGGCCCCTAAATGTTGTCCGATTGGAGCGGTTGAGGCGTCAATCTTTTTTATTCCTCGGGGGCCACCCATCAACACCACAATATCCCGTGATTTTAACCTGCTTTGGTGATATTTTGTAACTGGCCTTTTTGAGGCCTTAGTAGGGCCCCTAAATGTGGTCCGATTGGGGTGGTTGAGGTGTCAGTCTTCTTTATTCCTCGGGGCCACCCATCACTACCAAAATATCCCGTGATTTTAACCTGCTTTGGGGATATTTTGTAACTGGCCCTTTTTGGGGCCTTAGTAGGGCCCCTAAATGTGGTCCGATTGGGGCGGTTGAGGTGTCAATCTTCTTTATTCCTCGGGTGTCACCCACCATCACCAAAATATCCCGTGATTTTAACCTGTTTTGGTGATATTTTGTAACTGGCCCTTTTTGGGGCCTTAGTAGGGACCCTAAATGTGGTCCGATTGGGGCGGTTGAGGTGTCAATCTTCTTTATTCCGCGGGGGCCACCCATCAACACCAAAATATCCCGTGATTTTAACCTGCTTTGGTGATATTTTGTAACTGGCCCTTTTTGGGGCCTTAGTAGGGCCCCTAAATGTGGTCCGACTGGGGCGTTTGAGGTGTCAATCTTCTTTATTCCTCGGGGGCCACCCATCAACATCAAAATATCCCGTGATTTTAACCTGCTTTGGTGATATTTCGTAACTGACCCTTTTTGGGGCCATGGTAGGGCCCTAAATGTGGTTCGATTGGGGCGGTTGAGGTGTCAATCTTATTTATTCCTTGGGGGCCACCCATCATCACCAAAATATCCTGTGATTTTAACCTGCTTTGGTGATATTTTGTAACTGGCCTTTTTGGGGCCTTAGTAGGGCCCCTAAATGTGGTCCGATTGGGGCGGCTGAGGTGTCAATCTTCTTTATTCCTCGGGGGCCACCCATCAACACCAAAATATCCGGTAATTTTTTTCGAATTTTGAATGTCGAATATGGAAACGAGAATAAGAAACTAAATTCACACTACTAATATGAATATCACTGGAACTTCCGCAATCACCCAGAACCGCCGATATCCATATTTAAAGGGCGTTATTGAAAAAGCTCGAAGATATTTCAGACTTTGTGAGCCTTATTCAAGTTAGGTTTTTTTAAGTTTCTGTTGTTTTGTTGGATAGAGTGTTTACAATGTAGCTCCTGATTCGCGCCCCCGCGTTGTGTCACTGAGCAAGGCACTTAACCCCGACTGCCTACCTGGGAGGCGGGGGGGGGGGGGGGCACGATGACGCTGTGTACTGAGGCGTACTGCACGTTGATGGTGCGCATGTCTTCAACCAATCTAACCCTGCCTGTGCCGCGGTACAGAGTTCAGAGTTACGATGTTGGAGACCAGACAGCTGCTCGTCGATGCTCTTATTTATTGGTGTTTAAGGTCACATATTTCTGCTCAATGGCTAACCATGACCGTGACAGTTTTACGGGTGGAGGAAGCCGGAGTATTCGGAGAGAACCATCGAGCAACGGCGAGCAACTGTCAACTCCCCATCATACCAACTCCACACAAGCAGGGTTAGCATTGGTTGAAGACAGGTGCACCATCGACGTGCACTACGCCTTAGTACACGTCACCGTGCCCCCACGCGAGCAATGGGGGTGAAGTGTCTTGCCTAAGACACAACGCGGTTGCCGCAGGGGGGATTCGAACCGAGGACCTCTCGGCTTGCAGCCTGCACCTCTACCAACTGATCCCCCAGCCCCCCCCCCCCCCCATTAACCCATTATCTAACGCTAGTAGCAGACGATACTCGTCAAAAAAATTCTCGTGTAACTAAAAATTTTCATTTTTTTCATCCAAAACACAGGGTGTTACCCCTCATTGGAATGAGCGCAACGCGCTCGTTCGAATGAGGGGGTCATAACCTATGTTTTGGAAGCATAAAATGTAAATATAAAATAGACTGAATAGCGATTTTTGTGTACGGTGCTGGCCGTTTTTGGCCGTTACTTTAGGTAAAGGGTTAAACGCATTTTGACCAATTACTATCAGCCCCAAGGAAGGGACAAACTGACCTAGGGGGCAATGATTAAAAAGATAGCTAAGTTGTTATAACAAGATAGCTAAGTTGTTATAACAAGTTAGCTAAGTTGTTATAACAAGTTACTAAGTTGTTATAACAAGTTAGCTAAGTTGTTATAGCAAGTTAGCTAAGTTGTTATAACAAGTTAAGCTAAGTTGTTATAACAAGTTAGCTATGTTGTTATAACAACTTAGCTAAGTTGTTATAACAACTTAGCTAATTTGTTATAACAAGTTACTAAGTTGTTATAACAAGATAGCTAAGTTGTTATAACAAGTTAGCTAAGTTGTTATAACAAGTTAAGCTAAGTTGTTATAACAAGTTAGCTATGTTGTTATAACAACTTAGCTAAGTTGTTATAACAAGTTAGCAAAGTTGTTATAACAAGTTACTAAGTTGTTATAACAAGATAGCTAAGTTGTTATAACAAGTTAGCTAAGTTGTTATAACAAGTTAAGCTAAGTTGTTATAACAAGTTAAGCTATGTTGTTATAACAAGTTAGCTAAGTTGTTATAACAAGTTACTAAGTTGTTATAACAAGTTAGTTAACTTGTTATAACAACTTAGCACAGGTAAAAAAATACATCAGCTGGCATCAGAACGCTGCCGTAATATTATGTATCCAAATTGGAAAATTTAAATCTTCATCCAGGGATAGTACCGATGATATTTCAAGAGTGTGTCTAATTTTCTGGCGTTACTGACTAACATACAGCCAATTGACACAAGATTCCCATCTTTCAACAATGTTTTTTTATCCTATCTTGTTTTATTACTAATATCATCGTTTCCCGAATCGAGTCAGGTCTATTTGAAATCGAATGTAACGTCCTCTTCCTGGAAAGGCTTTCCTAAAATACTGCCTTAACCTGAAAATTGGCACCCTGCAAACAACATGTCTCTAGCGGCACGAGTGGCAGCTATTGGAGACTCGCCAAAAACCACTTCTGATACTACATGAACAATGTTCCTCTTCTTCCAAATCATTTCTTTTTTTGTAAAACGAGCATAACAGAAATTAGTTCTTATTTATTCATTCTCGTAACGATTTATCGCGATATGTAACAGATAATTTCCGGTTATCCACGCCCTGTCTTACATTTACTATGGGATAAATCAGTTTCGTCCGTTTGGGATTTATGAGGAGTATTCTCCCGAAATGCATCTACGAACGTACGTTGTCAAGTACTCGAGAAGGTTCACGTGTATGCTCATTACTTTCTGCGTATACCTGTTACTCACCAGCATGCACCAGGAGCCAGTACAATAAAACTGTTACAATTGTATTTTCTAGAATTGTATTTTTTTACATATAAATATAAATGACTAAAATGAAAAATTAGAATTTTAAAAGATAAGGCAATTTGCCAACTGGCAAATTGCCTTATCTTTGAAAATGTCAGTTGTTCATTCAACCCATTTAAACTAACTAGAAAATACAATTCTAGAAGATACAAATGTAAAAGTTTTGTAGTATTGGTCCCAGCTGGCTGGGACATAAAAGAAATAAAGCACATCAAAACTGTTTGATGCAAAACTGCCAGTGTAACCCTGTGATCTCGACGACTCGGAATTGGGTTTCGCAATTAGGACCTTGCGAATCACCCATTGTCGATTCGAAACTAAGCCAGAATCGGATTGTGTTCATTCGAAATAAAATGGAACGTCGAGACGAATCAGTGTTGATGACGAAGGCGGAAGTTGCCTTTTGGACTGATAGGAGATCAACAAATATTATAGTAACACTAATCTAAGACCGAGACTTACAAGCTCTAGGTGCGAAGCTGACCTGAGAGCTAATTCTCCAACTCCATCACAAACCAAAAGGAACGGGTTCGAGAATAACATGTACGAGGAATTGCACAGAGTTAACCGTAACTGTCATCATCGACATTGTATCAATAGCACTAGTGTCTGGATTAAGCTGGGGTGATGACATGTGCGCTGATGCAGTGGGTGTTAACCCTTTGAACTCTAGTGGTATCTTCCATGCCAGTTCAATGGAAGCACTTAGAAGAGCCCATATTCATTATTTGTGGTAGACCAATCAATATTTTCAACGTGCAGCCTCGGAGCTGCACGTTGAAAATATTGATTGGTCTACCCCACACACAGGGTTTTAATATAGCGGAAATAATACTCAGACTTTCTTTTCAGCATTATTTATGTACAATTTCAATCCCAGCTATACGTTTTACGAGACGACATTGATAACTGGCACCTGACCAAAATTTGGACCAAAAGTCTGTAATATATATATCTATATGGTCGAGAGGAGGGCTCATAGCTCCAATATATTACGGCATTGTGGTCAGAGTTAATCTGATGCCAAGCTTTGCCAATATTTGGAACGCAATGAATCGTGTGACATATTTCGAATGGATGGGCAACTTGAGATTCGAAACCAAATCGAATCGAATCTCGATGTTTCGCAGAGCCCCACGTGTAGTCCATTCATCAACAGGATTTTCGTGTACGCCTGTGCGCTCAATTGAATGGTAAAGACATCATAAACCCACCTACTTAACCCCCTCCCTCCCGGCGCACTGATATCGCAATATCAAAATTCCATCTGAAAAGTTTTCCCATAATGTAAATATGAGTTTAACCTGTTCAGTCTTGTTTGACAGAGCTCAGCTCTGTCAAACAAGATTTAAAAGGTCAAATTCTACTTTCATTATGGAAAAAAATGATGCTTAACATTTCGGTATTTTGTCATCAGAGGTTAATAGTTAGCAATTTTACCAATGGCACGCAGATTGTTATCGATCTTGTGGACAATCGGTTGACAGCTTTTCAGCCGCCGAGAGCGGTCACTGATTGTTTGTTTGTTTGTATTCTTTTATTCCTCTAGATTACAGGAGATTACAAGATTAAGGCAACAAACGAATAAAAATGACACAGCAGAATAGTGAATTGACAAGAACAAGAACAAAATATATTAAATGTGACCAAATAAATATATAAATACGTAAATAAATCAATAAATAAATAAAGTGCGATAAAACTGTAAAGGTGGATCAATATTAACTCAAACATCAACTTCCGACTTTAATACGAGAGAGGCAGTCGGACAGCTAACTCAAAGGCTATATGCACATATTTACATATAGCCTTTGAATTAGCTGTCCGACTGCCTCTCTTCAAAAGCCGAATGTGAGAAATGCGCAAAACCACAGAAATAAAATTAAAACGAAAATAAATCTAGAATAAAACCAGAAAATGTGTGCGGAGAAGCTTATCTATACAGTGATGGGAGAGTTCAGGTAGAGGGTTGGCGTACAGTTGTCGAATTCGGAGATCATCTTGAATATGAACAACACAGGGCAATTTCTAAATAGTTCAATGCATGAGTGGTTTGTTTTTTTTAATCTTGAAATATGTGTTACGGGGAACGCGCATTAACATTTTCTACCTGACGTCTGCATGTTCCATATCATCTTCAACCAGGAGCAATAAATCGGGTGGGAGGATGAAGAATTGAGTGTGAAGGCGACTATCCCCCACCCCCCGAAAAAAGTGCAGAGGTAGTGAGAAGTATAATTGTCCGATAACGGACATGTTCAAAGACCTGAGCAAGAACATCAAAATGTGTCAGTTAATAAATAAAATATACAATTTTCCATAATTGTATTTTCTACATGTGAAAATAAGTGACTGCAGTGAACCATTAGCGATTCAAAAGACCTACTGGTAAATTGTCACGTCTTTCAAAACGCTAATAGTTCATTTTGACAATTTATAGCCACATGCAGGAAATAGAGAGCTAGAAAATACAATCGTACTGGTAAATTGTCACGTCTTTCAAAACGCTAATAGTTCATTTCGACAATTTATAGCCACATGTAGGAAATACAGTTCTAGAAAATACAATTGTATATAGAATATACCAAAAGAAGCTTGGTGTACCAAATGTTCACCACGAGTGGTGAAGTGTTGTTAACCGCGAGCCATCGGCGCGCCGTTAACAGCACTTCACTTCACCACGGGTGGTGAACATTTGGAACATCAAGCTACTTTGGGTATATTTTATTTACACCGTAATCGTACGAAAGGAATGGTTTCGCGCGCCGAAGCAGATCATCTTGAATATGCACAACACAGGGACGACGGTATGGGGAACAAGCCCCTTTCGACCCTCAGTGACTGTAGATGATTAATTCTCACATGTCTAGGCGTGTTGAAGGAGGAACGGCTTCAGGTACTCGGCAGGTCTCACCGTTTGCGTCGTGAGGGTCTATTGGCTGATGTCGGTTGAACCCTCGGGTGAGGACCAGTGTGAGAGGTTGGGTCCTCTCACAAAGGTACTACCTCTGCCCGAGGGTGCAGTCGACCTGGATTTTCAGGCAAGTATAGTCTGCCACTTCGAGGATGATTTTGAGTGATGGCCATCACTGGCAAGTATAATCTGCCTCAGGCTGTCTCTCTTTGGTTGGACTCTTTGAAGGAAAACAACAACGACCCCTTTCGGGGACCACAAAAAAAAGACCCGAACTTCCCTGGTTCGGGGGGGGGGGGGGGGCAGGCCTGCATTGTAATCCTATTGGGTTGGGACAAAAGATGCTCAATGCGCTTAAAAAAGGGGGCAGAGGCGGGACGCAGAACCAACGCTCGCCTCCCTTAAAGTGGTCGACCACTTTTAGGGATGGAGTGGAGGATGTTCAGGAACCATGGGGGTTACTGTTTCCATAACGGTTATTGTGTCCATAGCAGTTATTGGGGTGCTGGTCAAAAAGCATCTTCTGTGTACCTGCTTAAAAGAAGAAGGCAGAATTAGTTTTCATTGGAATGTGTAAGATATAAAAAGTTAAAAAGATATAGAAGGATAATTGTAATATTTTATTATAATATTTAAAGGATGAGAGAAATGTGTCGGTGTTTGTGTACATGTGTATAATGCTTGTACGTGTTCTGGTTATGATGAGCGTGACTGTTGAGTTGGTGTTCCTTGTCAGTGTTAGTGGATTGCCTAGTGGATTGGTTCAGCTATTGTAGCATGCCTTAAGAAGGACATATCGTACTGTAGGGTCGCAGTAGTGTTGCTGACAATAGCTTGGCCTCCCCAGGCTTTCTCTGTGATGGCTGCGTGATTGCTGAGTTTTTGTTGTGTGAGGGGTCAGAGTGGTTCGGTTCTGCGTATTGTAGCATGCCTTAAAAAGGACATATCGTACTGTAGGGTCGCAGTAGTGTTGCTGACAATAGCTTGGCCTCCCTATCTTTCCCCATTGTAAGTGTGGATGGAGGCAGAGTGGTTTGGTTCAGCTAGTGCAGCATGCCTTAAAAAGAACATATCGTACTGTAGGTTCGCAGTAGTGTTGCTGGCAATAGCTTTGCCTCCCCAGGCTTTCTCCGTTTTGATTGCGTGATTGCTGAGTTTATGTTCTGTGTGGGGACTGAGTAGTTCGGTTCAGCGTATTGTAGCATGCCTTAAAAGGACATATCGTACTGTAGGGTCGCAGTAGAGTTGCTGACAATAGCTTGGCCTCCCTATCTTTCCCCATTGTAAGTGTAGGTGGAGGCAGAGTGGTTTGGTTCAGCTGTTGTAGTATGCCTTAAAAAGGACATATCGTACTGTAGGGCCGCAGTAGTGTTGTTGGCAATAGCTTAACCTCCCCAGGCTTTCTCCGTTTTGATTGCGTGATTGAATATATGTTGTGTGTGTGGGCAGAGTAGTTCGGTTCCGCATATTGTAGCATGCCTTAAAAAGGACATATCGTACTGTAGGATCGCAGTAGTGTTGCTGGCAATAGCTTAGCCTCCCCAGGCTTTCTCCGTTTTGATTGCGTGATTGCTGAGTTTATGTTCTGTGTTGGGACTGAGTAGTTCGGTTCAGCGTATTGTAGCATGCCTTAAAAGGACATATCGTACTGTAGGGTCGCAGTAGTGTTGCTGACAATAGCTTGGCCTCCCTATCTTTCCCCATTGTAAGTGTAGGTGGAGGCAGAGTGGTTTGGTTTAGCTGTTGTAGTATGCCTTAAAAAGGACATATCGTACTGTAGGGCCGCAGTAGTGTTGCTGACAATAGCTTAGCCTCCCCAGGCTTTCTCCGTTTTGATTGCGTGATTGAATATATGTTGTGTGTGGGGGCAGAGTAGTTCGGTTCCGCTTATTGTAGCATGCCTTAAAAAGGACATATCGTACTGTAGGATCGCAGTAGTGTTGCTGACAATACCTTGGCCTCCCTATCTTTCCCCATGTTAAATTCTTATTATTTCCTATTTTAGTAGTTTTTAGCTTTTGACGTTTTTGGGTTTTTGTCTACTATCGCAAATTGCCTGTAATTCGGATATTAGCTGGCTATCGGCTAGCCGATCGTGGTTCTTCGCGGCCAGGTGGCTAGCCGGTCTTTGGTGGTGGGGATATCGGCCTTGTCGTGGAGTGTTTTGATGGGTGTGTCCTGTGGGGCGCGGAGGGCGACCCTGAGCGCGTGATTTTGGACCCTTTGGAGTTTTCCCATATTAGTTTGATTGAGGTCAGTTAGGATGATTGCCCCGTATTCGAGTACTGAGCGCACAAAAGCTTTGTATAGTTTGAGTAGGGTGGCCTGGTTGGATCCCCATGAAGTTCCCATTAGCAATTTCAATAAATTAATGCGTTTGGTGGCTTTTTTCGCCATGTCGTCGGTGTGTTTGTTGAAGGACAGTTTTTGATCAATGGTGATGCCCAGGAATTTCGTCTCTTTGCTTTCTGGGAGGGTGTTATCCATTAGTTTTAGTTCAAACTCACGTTTGTTTGTCTTGCGAGTAAAGGTGATTCGTTGGGTTTTATTGTCGTTCAGCTTAATTCTCCATTTGGCACACCATTGTTCTAGGTCATCGAGAGCGCGTTGCGGGGGTTTTTGGAGCAGATTGGCCGTATTGTTAGAGTACCAGAGGCCCTTATCATCCGCGAATTGGGAGACTTGAACACGATCCTCGGAGAAGTTAAGGTCATTTACATAGAATATGTAAAGGAGGGGGCTTAGGATGGATCATTGGGGTGCCTGCTTCAAGGGGGACACTGCCAGACATTTCATTGTTCACTCTGACTTTAATTTCGCGATCATTTAAGAAAGATGATAGTAATCTGAGCAATTTCATGGGGAGTCTCATTTCGCATTCCATTGTTCCAAACAGAGTTAAATGCTTTTTCGACGTCTAACAGGACTGCCGCGCCTATTTGCTGATTGTTTATAGCGGTTTTCATTTGGGTGACGAGTCGGTAGACATGCTCGATGCCTTCTTTACGGTTTCTATAGGCTCTTTGCCATTTATTGAAAAAATCGATGTCTTCAAGGAGACCCCTGAACCGATTGGTAAGGATTCGTTCGAATGTATTACCAATGCAGCCGTAATCGTCAGATTAATAAGCGTTTAAATATTAAATAAACCAACATTGACACGTGCTAATCTGTTTTTGTTTACATGAATACGGTGGGCGGTGCTTCCGCTGGCAATTTTATCGCCGAAACGAAATAGAAAACGAAACCGCAAATTACTGTGCCTTTTTCATTTTAATAACATAATAACATACTATTTCGAGTTATGGATGCTTTATTAATATGAGACAACATGTGTTTGCTAATACTTGGTACCTTTTGAGGTAAACTTATTTAAAAACGTAATTAATAACTGCAGGTTTCATTTCATTCTTCACGAGGCGATGAGTGATAAATTTAGACAAGTTTGCATTCAAGGCGAGATCACCAAAGATCACCTTGGATGTACTTCAACTGTAGGTGGAAATTTTATCCATTGAAATCTCATTGCTGGCGTGTTCACCACGGCTGGTATGTAAAGCTAACATTTATCATATGACTCGTCCGTTTTGTTCACTTTAAAACATTTAATATTTTGTTTTCATATTAATCAGTGATAAATAAAGCCTTCCGTCAATTTCATTGGTCAATTTCAAAACTAGACAATTTGATTGGCTGAACAAAATAAAACTGGGCCACATTTTCATAATTTGCATAATTAGAGCTGGGAGCTTTCATTGGTCAATTTTAAAACTGGACAATTTGATTGGATAAACAAAATACAACTGGGTGGCATTTGCATAATTTCAGTAGGGAGAATTTACGTTATCTGTCCTAGTTAGGGTTGGTTATATTGTATTAATCCGTTACCTACAAGAAAAACGCCATTCATTTTTTTAGATTTTCAATTTTTGCTTGCAAAACATAGGTTATGACCCCTAATTGGAACGAGCTCGACGAGCTCGCTGCAATGAGGGGTCATAACCTATGTTTTTGAAGCAAAGAATGAAACTTTTTAGTTATACGGGTGCCGTCTGCAACTCAAGTTAGGTGATGGGTTAAAAAGTCATACTAAGTGGCTAATTTGTGCGTGTTTTGTGTGTGTGTCATATGATAAATAGAATATGAAATGTGTGTTTTTCTCATATAATATGTATGAAACTCGCCAAAACGGAAAATTCTTAGACTCGTTTCATAAATATTATATGAGAAAAACACTCATTCCATATCCTCTATTTATGGTATAAAAAGGTTTATATTACTTCTATAATTATATTTATGATGATTATTCCCATAACTAATGTTTAAGAGAGTCTAATATTATTGGGTCCGTGGAAATATTAGCCACCCGTGGAAAGTAATCAGTCCACGGCGGTTGTATTGTATGTAGAAGAGCCTTGTCTACTTCGTGTTTTCTATTCGGTGTCTTGAGCTTTATCGTATCCTCCTTTTATCAGTAACCTCTGTAACAGTATCCTATCTTCAATGAGACTTTATCTTTAAGCTGAACAATCGTTAGCTAGCACTGGTAAAACAGAACTGTGGTTGGGGATGACTAATTCGTGGGTTTATTTATTTATTTATTGTGCTTTAATGACATTCGACAGCCGGGGTCATCTCGTGTTTTACGGATGGAAGAAGCCGGAGTACTCGGAGAGAACCACCTATCAACAGCGAGCAACTGCCATACTCCCCGACGTAATAACTCCGCACACACAGGATGAGCATTGGTTGCATCATCGACGTGCAGTACGCAGCGCCACAGTGCCCCCACAAGTGAAATCGGGATGAAGTGCCTTGACCAAAGACACAACGCAGTAACCCATGGCATGGGTCGAACCATGAACCTTTTGGTTTGAAGCCATCGCGCTCCCAGTCTTGTGGTGATAGTAAGGCTGCAGTCGATCTTACATTATTCAAATACTAATCAAAATTAAAAATAATGTATTGTTTTTCAAGTCATTGCTCCGTTCTCGTTCTGAGCTGGCAAATGAGCACAAAATGCAAAATTCTCTAAAGTAATGGGCTTTGTGGTATTACTTGTTTCGAAAGCGGCCGCATGCATACGGGGTTAATTTAAAAATCAAATAAATAACAGAAGACATGTTGCTTCCTGAATGGTGCAGTGCTTTGCTTATTATTTCGTTCTTGTTTTTTTTTTATTTAGGGAGGGTGGGGGGGGGGGGGGGGGGTCTAAAAATAATGTTGTTTGTGGCATTACTTGTATTTGATGCTGCCGCATTCATATGGGGTTAATTTAAAATAAATATATATCAGAAGTCCCATTGCTTTCTGAATGATGTGAAAATTTGCTTATTATTTCGTTCTTGTTTTTATTTCGGGGTGGGCGGGGGTGGGGGGGGGGTGGGGGAGATACACAAAATATTACAAAGGTATCAACAGATTTCATTTGCTCTTCTGTGTCACCCAGAACACAGGCCTGGGACTGAAAAGCATAGATCGTACCCAGTTAACAGGTTACGCTAAATAATACGCTGGTAACGTTTAGGAAAAAAAGACTTGTGATGCTTGTCCGTATTCTCTGTTTTTACAATGCCTGCCATGCTGTGTAGATTTTAACAGAATTTCATCCCAAATGAATAGCAACAACTAACGCTCGATCTCGCTTTGGCGAGATGGCGTGTTTGTTGTTGCTATTTATTTGGGTGGAAATTCTGTTAAGATGTAAATGGGATGCCACTCTATTCAACTATGGAAACAACGAACAACTTTAATGTCGAGTTCACTGTTAGTTCGGAAGATTGTTAAATTTGATTTAGAAAACATGCGGCATTTGATTTAGAAAACATGCGGCATTAGGGATTCACTTTATGCTGTATTATTTTGTCGTAACCCATGTTGCGTTCGAGTATTTTACAACCGACGTAACCCCCGCGCAACCTAAACGAGCGGATCATTTCAAATTGCCACGCCCTATAAAACACCAGTGCATCATTTCAGCCATTTATATTCACAGGAACAAAATGCAATTATGGAAAATACAATTGTAAACGTTTCTTAGAACTGGACTCAGATAATGTCTTGATTGAACAGGACAGCCACTTTCTTTTCTACATTGAAAGGTCTCCATTTTACTTAAATTTAAATAAATTTCCATAAACTTCCAAGAAGTCTTGAGTTTTTTTTAGCTATTCTCCCAACTGACTAGTATCCTAATTACGTCATAAAGGTATACCTTGCCCTTAACTTAAACTCCTACATAGAGTTACTATTGTTTGAATGTATCTCAACTTCACTACTTTATCAAACTGGTACCACTAACTTCAGCTGATGTGGGAAAAAAATGACTCGACAAGGTAGATATGTTGAAATCTTATTTGTTGTAGACTCGTTGTACATCTGTTACTTTGTATGTTATTTTTGACCCCATATTCCCCAATAGGGGGACATTGGGTGAATAAATTGAATTGAATTGAATTAAACTTAAAATAAGAAAAGTGATTATTAGAACTAGTACAAGTTGTACGCTGCGAAATTAGGAATGAGTTAGATATTTCTAACCTGTGGCTACACCATCGAGGATTATTGTGCCTCGTATGAAGATGTACCCTTTCACAATACACTAGACTATTTAACCCCTTACCCAACGTAACGACCAAAACCGGCCAGCGCTATTCACAAAAATAGTCAGTTAATTTTCATTATTTTTTTCATTTTTTGTCTCAAAAACATAGGTTATGACCCCTCATTGGAACGAGCTCGTCGCGCTCGTTCCAAAGAGAGGTCATAACCTATGTTTTTGAGACAAAAAAATGAAAACAAAGTTGTTCAAGATTTTTGTTTTTTTGGAAGTGTCGTCTGCTTTTCGTGTTAGGTAAAGGGTTAACACACAAAGTTGTCTAAGTATGCAGGAGGTCATTGTGTCCATAAAATGTATCTACAGTTTCTAATTCACCAAAATTTAGTTTTGTTTGAAATTTTCCAGTAGTCTTTACTGGCTCGGTCGATCCATAAGGAAATCCGTTTGTATCAGAAATACACAGATTTGGTCGATAAGTTAATCTGTTATAGGTATCACAGAACTAAATATTTTCCCATAGGCGACCATTATAACGTTCAGGTGGAAAAAAATATGATCGCATCACTTTAATTTTGGCATTCAAATATCTCTGTCAATTATAGCCCTTCAGACAACTTTTTCTGATCTGAAAACAGGGGGTCATGCAACAAATAAGAGAGAAGCTCTGACACAAAGGGAAGTACCGGTCACGTGCACATATTTTGCAGGGAATTCCCTACAAAAACACACAAAAAGTAAATTGGATTTTTTCGGTCCAAAAGTCATCAAATCACCCTCTTTTTTATCAGGAATATTCAACAATAATGCAAGATGTCAATAGAATGTTTCAAACTTTTATTGAAACAATGGATTTTCCCAAGGCTGTTTATTTTTAGAGATTGCGTCATTTCCGAGTGCAACATTTTAAGGCGGTTCAGTCTAATTTCAATATTTAGTTCCGCGATACCTAAAGTCAACTTGTTCGATTATGGTGATGCTAGCACCTGAATCAGCCATCATAGTAATGATTTTATACCATGATTACATATTCTACTCTAGATATAAAAAGCCTATGACATAAATTTTCGCTTTATACACCAACCGTGGTGAACACGCCAGCAATGGTATTTCAATAGTTAAAATTTACACCTACAGTGGAACTACATCCAAGTTGACCTTTGGTGACCTTCCCTTGAATGCAAAATGAATCGCCCCTCGCCTCGTGAAGAGTCAAATGAAATCGGCAATTATTTATTACGCTTTTAAATAAGATTTTCTCATAAGATGCCAAACATTAACAAACATACGTTGTCTCATGTTAATAAAGCATCCATAACTCGAAATAGTATTTTATTATGTTATTGAAATGAAAAAGGCCCCGTAACTTGCGCGTTTTTCGTTTTCTATTTCGTTTCGGCGATAAAATTGCCAGCGGAAGTACCGTCCACCGGTGCACATGTAAAGAAAGACAGAATCGCACGTGTGAATATTGATTTATTCAACTTTTAAACTCTCATTAATCTGACGATCATGGGAAACATAAAATATACCCAAAGTAGCTTGGCGTACCAAATGTTCACCACTCGTGGTGAAGTGGTGCTAGTCGCGCGCTAAAGGCTCGCGGTTAACGATCACTTCACCACGAATGGTGAACATTTGGTACACCAAGCTACTGTGGGATCTAGCGGTCGAAGTATAAAAGCCGTTTACCAACCAGCCTTGTTGGTCCGGATTTCTTAGTCTCATGGAAAATCGGTCGCATTGTGCGCTGGCGGTCGACGGTTCGAAAACCGGCTCCCGCACTTATCTCTCCTTCTGTTACAGTTGGGGGCTCGTCCGATCCTCAGCAGTAGGTGGTACTGCGGGTGTTTCGATCGCTCTGGTGGAAGAACCGGGTGAGATTCACATGTAGTGAATCTCAAAAGAAGGGGAGAGTAGTGTAGCGGTCGAGGTATGATGGTCATTTACCAACCGGCCTGGTTGGTCCGGATCTCTTAGTCTCGTGGTAAATCGGTCGCTTTGTGTGCTTGAGGTCGACGGTTCGAACTCTAGCCCCAGCACTTATCTCTCCTCCTCTTAGGGTATATACTATGTGTTAAATGTTGGATGTGATTTTCGAGGTGTTCCGAAAACGAAGAAATATTCGTCTTCTGAATTCGATTCTGGTGAGCGGTTAGTGTGTGATGTTACAGTTCTAAATTCATTGTTAACTTTTCTCGTCAATCAATTCGCCTTACGAAAGGGTTATCTCCCCTGCTTGCTAAGATTTGGCTGGCAAAAATTAACACTTATTGAATGGGGAATTTTTATATTTCTCAAATTATATAAGATTTATGAAAGTTATATTCGCTGTGCGCATCAATCCTTTAAGAGCAATATATATGAACGATTCAGAACGATTTCATTCGACCAATTTTTTTCCCACGTTGATTTAAAATGCTACTGTTATTTCCTTTATTATTCCAAGTAAAATGATCGAAAATTGCATTTAAACTCGCTGTCCACAATATCAGATAGGTTTCCGCGTGAGCACAAATAAAAAGGTACGATAACCCCTAAGCGTCTTAATTAATTTCTGGTCAACCAGTAAAAAAATCCTCGTATAACTAAAAATTCATTTTGTTTTGGCTTCCAAAACATAGGTTATCACCCCTCATTGGAACGAGCGGGACACGCTCGTTCCAGTGAGGGGTAATAACATATGTTTTGGAAGCAAAAAAATGAAAATATGAAAAAATGAATGCCAATTTTCGTGTATAGCGCTGGCCGGTTCATTCTCAGCTGATTTCTCCGCTTCCGACAACTATTCCCTGGTGATGAAGATGTACTTTACACGTTTCAGAGGTCCAGTGTTAATTTGCTCACAGCTAGACTCCAGTATTAACAAAGGGGAGATAACTTTCCCAGGAGTCAGTATCTATGACGATAAAAGATGAGGATGTTATGTTGACGTCTCTTGTTACTGTAATATTTGGTTTGTCGACTGTTGTGTGTATTATCAGCGTTACTAATATTAGTCTTTGATCTACAATAACGGGAAAAATGATTCAGTTTCGAATAGTTCGAGCATTGTTTTCCGTATGCAGGACACCTTGTTCGTCCGCCTGGGTGTGGATATGAACCACCACAAGGACCAAACTTTTGTGCTTCATATTTACTGGTAAAAGTTAGTTTACATGAAGGTCGAGTTGAATTCTTCGTGAATGAATGGGTACTTAGTTGCGAACATTTTGGTTCGATCGACCGTGGACTGTTTTGACCTATGCACTGGTGTTTTCAATTTCATGCGTCTATTTCGATGTGTTTTGTATTAGCTTTAATGACAGACATCCTTGTATGATTTGTATTTTTACCTCACAATCGACATCAGTGAATTCACAGAACATTGATAGTTTAGGGTAGGCGGGTGTGATATGTATCAACTGTCTCTCCGGGCAACGGACGGGCCTGTCGAAAAATATGAACTTCATATTCACGATTTGTTTGTGGTGTGAAGTAATTGTACTGCGCGGACATGGCCTTTTCATATTTGTCATCATTACCAGTGTCCGGCTGGGTTTCAAAAATGTCTGTTACCTCGTCCCCAACGTAATGCAACAATAGAGCACGTTTACGAGAGTACTTTTGAATGTCTAGTGCAACAAGTAAGTTTTTGAACTTTTTTGACCACTTTTCCCACCGAATTCCGACGGCTCCGGCGTCTGGACACGGATCAAATGGCGAAAAAATTAGGTGTTGCGTTTGCCGTTATTGAAATTGTTTACATTTGTCGGCAAAATAATGTTCTTGATAGCTGGATTGATACATAAATTGTGCTGGTTATTGATAAAACATATTGATTAACATGGATCATTACTGATCATTGACGGGGTGCGGTGGCGTCGGGGTAACCGGTTCCCGTCAGATCACCGAAGTTCAGCAACATCAAGCGCGGTTAGTAGTTGGATGGATGACTATTTCAGCGGCTGATTCGCGCTCCGGCGTTGTGTCCTTGGGCAAGGCACTTCCCCCCGATTTCCTACATGGGGCACGATGATGCTGTGTACTAAGGCGTACTTCACGTCGATGGTGCGCATGTCTTCAACCAATCTAACCCTGCCTGTGCCGTGGTGCAGAGTTCAGAGTTACGATGTTGGAGAGCTGACAGCTGCTCGTCGTTGCTCGGTGGTTCTCTCCGGGTACTCCGGCTTCCTCCACCCGTAAAACTGTCATCGACATGATATGACCCTGGCTGTCAATGTGTTGTTAAACCCTAATAAAAAAATTAAGAAAATTGATCATCAAGCGACGAATGTAAATTTGATCGTCGGACGTTATTGGCAGCCACCAGTTAACTCCCCTGACTGTAACCCCAAACCCTGGACCGTACCGGTCATACTAAAATGTTGTTATTATCGTCACATACATACGAATGGACTTTACAGACACAACATTACAATATATCTTACCTCCTACAAGTATCTGGGAATTTCACTGGTTCAAAGACGTCACATGCAGACTGCATATAAAACCATATACAGCCTGTCAGCATCAATATACGCTGACAGCTAGGGGTAATCTACCCTATGTTCATTGCTTAATCAAAATGGCGGCAGCCGATAAACGCTTCAAGTTTAAAGATTGAGTGTTGGAAACCCATATTTGGTCTGAAGTGCAGTTTAGGCAACTTGAAGGGCTTCATATTCTGTGGATGTGTGGCCTGTTACCTTCGAAGTGAAACTGTTTGGTATGTATGAATTTGCCTTTTAACAATTGATGGGAAAGTGCCTATAGGCACTTTACCATAAATTGTAACAAGGCAAAGACACGTGAACACATTATGAGAATTCTCTCATTTAATTTTGATCGCTGTTGTTATTAGCTCTGTGCTTCGATGCAGCAGTCGGTAAGATATATTCGTTACACAGTTTGTTGGTGGCCTAATATGGTATATATGGTGTCAGTTAATTGTTCTAGTAGTGAATAAGGTGGGTTTTTTTTATCAGATTCTGCTGTTCTATTTATAACAATATGAAGTGTCAGTTTGTGGGTTTTATCGAACGGGGTAAAAACACAGAACACATCGGGGGTGGAGTTCGGCGGACTGGAATTAACGACCTGACTTGTGGCGTTTCCTGTATTTCACACGCGCCTTAGGCGAGCTTGAAATACAGAAAAGCCTTTCACAAGAATCGTTGACTCCACCCCCATACTCTATCTGAGATGTGCTCTGTATTTATACCACGATTAAACACTTTTATTAAGGACAAAGCTGCTATTTTGAACGAAAACATATCACATTTGGCGGCCTGATTACATTCTTGCTTGGCGATGATTTGCGTCGAATCATTCACGTCATAACGTCAATCAGATGCGTAACGACTAACCAGATTTACTCTTATATGACGTTCTTACACGTAGGCTGGATTCCGATCGTGGGTATCTGGCACATTTCCCAATGTTAGAATTGTATTGGGTAACGTTGAATACACACGGCAATCGTGGTGTAATCTAAAAAAAAGCCTACCATTACGTTTGTCTTCTTATTTGGGACGAATATTCTATACGCTACCATAGGTTCGTCGAAATTCCACTCCCTCTGAACCCCTGACGTTAATTTTCTGTTTTCTTCCAATCCACAGCACGGGGAATCCTGTAATTATGCTCATTACAATTACAAAAATATTTTTTTGTTATCTCCCTTTGACTGTTGATTATGATGTTCGATTGATGGTGGGTCTGTTTCGGGATCCGCAGGCGCGGACAGATCGTTGAACAGACAGTGTGGTTTACACCAAGGCCTCGTTAAGACGACAACACAGGACACAGTGCCACATTTAACTAGCAAGCCGCCTTTACAATAATAAATCCCCAGTGAGTGATGACTCTCATCGACAGTTCGTACACTGAGTTCCAATGTGTTCTATGTGCCTGCCGGCACATAGAACACATTGGAACTCAGGGGGCGAGTTGTTCCCCATACAGAATTAGCACCGATTTAAATAATAGTTTTGAACACAGCATCGATAACGCTAGATTACATTAGAAAAAATCGAAACACGATGAGCCCGGCAGCAGACTTGGCTATCGGGAGATTTCGAGATGAACTATTGCCCGAAATGGTTGGTTCACTGCCTAGTTTTAAGCCATTTGTCTGTTGCATACTTTTTTGTATCTTGTTTTTTGTTTGGAATTAACTCAGACAGTTCCGCCATTTCTTTGGCTCGTAGGCCGACACATTAGTTAGTTATCCACACAGTTGAGAGATATGATGGGCCTTTGCGTCTTTGACGTTTGTTCTAGGGATGATATCCTGTTTACCTTCAGTAGTGTATATTATTAACTGGTAGCGAGCTGAATTATTTTTAGTCATCAATATTTGTTCACAAGTGTTTGCCATGTTACAATTTATAAAAGAGTGCCCATAGGCACTCGTCCATAAATTGTAACAAGGAAAAGTCTTACAGATCAAATAATTTAGATTCAGAGCCTTTGAGTTGCAGGACCTGCACTTTAGAGTAAAGTCCAGATAAGGGTTTCCAGCATTCTACCAGTTAAAAGTATTACTGCTGCTGGAGTAACTGCATTTAACCCTTTACCCAACGTAACGGCCAAAACCGGTCAGCGCTATTCTCAAAAATCGCCAATTAATTTTCATTATTTTTTTTCATTTTGTGTCTCTAAAACATAGGTTATGACCCCTCATTGGAACGAGGTTGGTGAGCTCGTTCCAATGAAGGGTTGTTTCTTCAGTCCTTCCAAGCCTGGACTTTTTACAATCCTGATTCCTGACGAACCTTTTTTCACCAAATAACTGTTTCCGTCAATCAGTACCGGTTGACTTCTCTCTTCAACAGCAAGATCTCCACCCGGATCAAAATTAAATTATCAGAATCACCAGTTTCACTATTCATACATCTTTTAACACCAACTTCTTCTTTACTGCCGTCACAGTCTCCCCGATGGAATCAGAGGAGACTGGTGGCGACAGTGACGTGGGAGTTGGAGGAGGTAGTGGAGATAATACTAGTGGTTCTGAAAATGAAGAAGAGTTTGAAACGAGTTTGGGCTTTCACACTTCTATCAGGAAAATAACTTTTTTCGTTTGACGATATGATATGGCCAATAAAATATGTTCATATTCCTGAAAGTAAATATGTCGTGTTTCATTCGTAAATGTGTTTGATATTACCCGGGAAATTTCCAGGTTCTGAGGGTAATTTCATTCCCTTTACCGGTTCCTAGAAGACCGGGAATATATTAACCCTTTACCCAACGTAACGGGTAAAAACCGGCTGGCGTTATTCACAAAAATCGCCAATTAATTTTCATTATTTTTTTCATTTTTTGTCTCAAAAACATAGGCTATGACCCCTCTTTGGAACGAGCTCGTCGAGCTCGTTCCAATGAGGGGCCATAACCTATGTTTTTGAGACAAAAAATGAAAAAAAAAATAATTATTCAAGAAATTTGTTTGCAAGTGTCGTCTGCTTTTCATGTTAGGTAAAGGGTTAAACCCTATTCATCACATAATAACATTCGAATAGTAATAATAATAGAAAGGAGAGACAAAATATGCGATTAAACAGTAAAGTTGTTGATGTTATTCACCGAAGAATGACCAACGATATTCGGCAAGTACAACAACTACTCGGGAGCGCGGTGGCTGAGTAGGCAGAGGTGCAGGCTGCAAGCCGAGAGGTCCTCGGTTCGAATCCCACCTGCGGCAACCGCGTTGTGTCCTAGGGCAAAACACTTCATCTCCATTGCCCGCGTGGGGGCACGATGACGCCGTGTACTAAAGCGTACTGCACGTCGATGGTACGCATGTCTTCAACCAATCTAACCCTGCCTGTGCTGCAGTGCGGATTTACGATGTTGGGGAGCTGGCAGCTGCTCGTCGTTGTTCGGTGGTTCTCACCGATTACTCCGGCTTCCTCCACCCGTAAAACTGTCACGGTCATGATTAGCCATTGTGCATAAATATGTGACCTTAAACATCAATAAATAAATAAATAAATAAATAAATAAATAACTACCTACTCATCAAATATCAGGTTTGCGCACACAATCACGGTTAATAAAAGGTTGCGTTGAAGGTATTGAACTATTGCAATCGTTAAAAGATTTTAATATTGATGTCAAATCCACTCAACGTCACTTTTTATAGTTTCTTTGATAGTTTCGTCTTGCTTGACGAAACTCTTTCACTTTAGGTTTTTTAGCATTATGTACCAAGTTTACTTCTTTCACCTTGCTTAACCCCTCGCTCACAGATGTCGAAATATCAACATCAATTTGCACACATTTCTTACAACTCCAAAAGTAATAAATAAACTATTGAGCGGGCCATCAAACACTTTCCTAGGACTAGTATATTTGTCGTCATTTGCTCTTAGTTTTCGAATGTTATTATAAAATGCACCAGACCCACTCCAACGACCATGGTAAAACGTATAAACTCCATTATGTGACCCACTTTCGGACAAAGCCGCAGACGCCTTCCACCGCAAAACTATCTCAGTCCATCTGTATTATTATTATTTAAGTGCTCTGATGTGATACCCTTTTGGAGGATTTATTTATTGGAGTTTAACAACACTTTTGACAGCCAGGATCACCTCGTGTCGGACAGTTTTATGAGTGGAGGAAGCCGGAGTACCCTAAGAGAACCACCGAGCAACCGCGAGCAACTAACAAACTCTCCAACGTACTAACTGCACACAAGCAGGATTAGCATTGGTTGTAGACAGTCACCTTCGACGTACAATACACCTTAGTACACAGCGCCACCGTGCCGCCACATGGACTATCGGGATTAAATGCCTTACCCAAGGACACAACGCTGTTAACCCTGGCGGGATCCCGGTTAGAGAAAGTCTGAGACCGGGGGTGCGGTGGCGTTGCGGTAACCGGTTTTCCTCAGATCCCCGAAGTTAAGCATTGGGCAAGGCATTTAACCCCGATTGTCCACCTGAGGGCACGATGATACCGTGTACTACGGCATATTGTGCGTCGATGGTGCGCATATCTTCAACCAATCTAACTTTGCCTGTGTTGCAGTGCGAAGTTACGATGCTGGGGAGCTGACAGCTGCTTGTCGTTGTTCGGTGGTTCTCTCTCCTGGCACTCTGGCTTCCTCCGATAAGATATGACCTTTGCTGTTAAAGTGTCGTTAAACCTTAATAAATAAACAAATAGTCTGAGAAACCTTCCTAAGTAATATTATTTATGTCTATCTCTGCTGTTACCTTTGGAATGCCAGTGCGTGACAAACCATTAGGGTGTCCTCCAGATCCCATTCCAACAACGCGTCATACAAAAGCATGTTTTTTTTTTTGCAAATAGAAACAGGCCAGAATTAACAGGTAACTTCTGTATTTTTCATTTCGTCGTCAACACTTATCAATACACCGCTGTCCCATAAAATCACTACATAAGGCCGCCAAGTGTAAGTTTTTAACGTTTTACCTAACGTAACGACGAAAACCACCCCGCGCCACTGACGAAACTTGCATGCAAATTTTAAAAATTTGCCTCGAAGACGTAACTTTAACCATGCACTGGAACGAGCAGCTTGATCACGTTCCAATGAAGGGAGAATGCGCTATGCCTTTGAGGCAAGAAAAAAAGTTTGTTGCAAACGATTTTTGGCAAATCTAAGAGTCGTCTGACATTCGTAGTTGGTAAAGGAGATGGACATTGATAATAATATGACCTGAATGCGTTTATTTTTTATCGTTGTTTATTTCCTTGTCCATCTAGAAATTCAATAAAGCCCTTATGACATATGAGAAATAATGTGAGATAACAGTTTTGACTTATCATAATCTTTTGTAGTACATGTATAACAAAACTTCCCCCAGCCCATACCACCCCGTACTGCCGCACCAATCGCAATTTAACCCTTCGATACTTTTATACGTCTTATGACGTACGAAGTCAAACAACACTCTGGCACTTTTGTACGACTTATGACGTTCGAAATAAACAGCGCGTTGATACTTTGTGTTTTGCTATTATTTTTCGATTTTTGAAAGTTTTAACCTTGATTCCTATTTTCTTCCGAATAGCGCTCAGTGACAACCGTTGTGCCAAATGTTATCGCAACTCAAAATACTAGTATAATCCCGCTGTCAAGACTTCTTAGCTGAATGAGTGCTGGAAGTCACTATCCGAGCTTTCAAAAAATGAGGATACCAGAGCAAAATCCAACACTTTGATTGCTTATATTTCATATTCAGTTAAACACAAATACTATTTTGTTTATATAAATTTGTTTTATACAAATTATTGGAGAGTGCCTGTGAGCACTCTCCAATAATTTGTAATAAAACAAGTTTTGAATAACAAACTTAGACCACCAAAAATAATCTTGCCCTTAACCAGATAATCACTAATGTGAAAAATATCTTGTTATTTATACTTCCCGACGTTTCACGTCGCATTTTGTAAAATGTTGAAGAAACTGAATTCCCAGTGACGTTTGAACGTCAGGATAATTAAAGTCTCAAAGGGTTAATAGCGGCGCCGAAGAATGTATTCGACTATTCGACTTGAGGTTGAAATGTTGTCATCATAATTATGACGCACCGTGTTTAAATCTATTGAGCGCACTGGATATCACAATTTATTATTTTAATTATTATTTTTTTAACATTTGTCCAAACATTTCAACAAAACCAGTGAACTCGTTCCAATGAGGGGGTCACATTATATGGTTTTGTTGATTTTTTGTTAAAAATAATTTGAAAATCAAACGGAAGAATGTGGCTGATTCGTTAACCACTTGAACAGTAGTGGTATCTTCCATATCAGTTCAATAGCAACAACGGGAAGAGTCCATATTCTTTATTTGGGGGTAGACCAATGAATATTTTCAACGTGCAGCATTGGGGCTGCACGTTAAAAATATTGATTGGTCAACCCCGCATCTTCACTCAAATGTCAACCTACTTAATGAAATTATGAAGCATTATGTTACTGGGCCGGAAAAGCGGCCTCTGGGGTTCAAATGATTAAGGAATGTGGTCCGTACACTTCAGTTGTCATCATGTCACGAACTCAACTGAAGTCCATTCAAAATTGAGCTCGGGTATAACGAAGGCTTTGAATTTCCAAAATCAAGAATATAGAATACTTCCAATCTTTGGGACACGATTTCAGTAATAAGGAACCTAAAGACACATAGCCCCAATTTCCTGATTTTCATCAGTCATGTTAAATGTAATAATTTAATACAGCACACTGGAAACTCTTTGACGTCATTTTCTTATTCAAACTGACCGACTGGTGGCGCTTTCTGAAGACCTTCGCATTTCCGCTAAAAAAGGTGCCCCCACCCCAGATTCTTTGTGGTATTGTGTATTTGTTACATTTGTCTATCAGTTTAAGATCTAATAATTCGACGAAGTTTGCAAACAAACATTTTTTCAGAAATGTTAACGCAATGATGATAAACGGTCACAAAGTGACGAGCCTCATCAGATCGCCAAAAGACTGATATTCAGACTGACGTTGCACATTTCGTCATAGTATTGGAGATTGATCCATACATCTGCACTTATCTTAGCGAGGCGTGCATTTTATAACTCGGTATGTTGGCAGAGCACTAGTCTATGGTGCTGTATTTGCAAGTCTGTCCACGAGATCGCGATTTAGTAGTGATATAATTGCACAAGTGGGTTTGGATGTCATAAATAAAATGTTGTGAAATTAAGGCTAACTCCAGACACAAAAATAGTTTCGGTGATGCATTTCTTTTTTCGACAGGTCAGAATCAACAGTATTGTGGCCAGGGAAGCGAACAGAGAATGTCGACCAGATCGTGCCTGCGTCGCGAACCAGCCGAAGTTCTTTCTCCATTTCAAAATATGTTATGTACTGAATCTTGCGGAATTCAAAAGAACTGACAGTACCTTAGACTAAGTACACGAGACTGTGTTTAATGGTCCACTTCCGTCCGTTGTCCATGTAGTTTGTTTCCTGCGAATGCAAACATTGTGCCACCCTCCCAGGCATGATCGATTCCACAATCGTAACAGTAGTGGGAGGTAGGAGTTGGATGGAACGACTCTGATTGGCCAGATCTCACATGTGACTTTCCAGTCACGTTACCCAGTTACATCAGGTTTAGTTGTCATGGTATCTCGCATGAGTGGACATCTTGTGAAAGCTCATTTGACCGATGGAATTCAAGCCGTCAGAGCAATGACTGTCCCAGTCGTTACTCAACTGATGCTAGGACATATTCTTACGAACTTTGTGTCGGATAATTATGTGCCAGTGGGCAGGGTTTAGATGCATCGGGTTATCTGATTGGTCGAGGTGAAGTGACAAGACCAGAGCTAGCTAAGATCAAACAGAAAGCTATGATAGTTAGAACCGGGTCAGTAATAGATGAAGCAGGGTATAGATGGATAATAGCTGAAAACCCCGAAGGAAACCGAACCAAATGAATGGGTAGTAACCGAGGATTCCGGGACAATCCAAAGATCAAAGATACTTCCGATCAACCGAACTACTTTAAAGTTCTACGTGCTACTAATATAAGGAGGAATCTGTGGAAACCCGTACCAAATCAAGTGATTTGGAGTGCTTTTTCGGTGACTTGTTTATTTGCCGGGTTTATTTGGGTATTTCTAGGAAGTAGCCGATGATTTGGGGAAAATCCGAACCAGTAAAGTCACTCCTATTCAATCGAACAAACATTCAAAACATGCACCCGTACTGTTCTGGGTCAATGGGTCATCTATCAACCAGCTGTAATCATTTATACCAAGATGGCGACCTATAGTAAACAAAATGGACGACGGAACAACGCTTCACCCTAATAACACGCGCTAGCGCATGCACACTGACACCACAAATGATCATAGGGATGGTGTCACAAGATGGCCGCTCACGCGTGCTGGCGTGACAATCAAATATGACCTAAGTGAGTTACATGGCAATGATGCCAAAATGAGATCTGGCATGCAATCCGACCAATTTGGACCGATCCATCTCTCTTCTACTACTCTCACGTCTGGGGGCTGATTGTGCCTGGGAGGGAGGTACAATGTTTGCTTTCGCTGGATAAGAAAGTCGGTACTGATGAACGCATGCATCTCCCTTAATTGGTAAGTAAATTGTATGGGTACGTAATGGGAACTTTGGGAGTAGTTGAATATCAGTAAAAGTCGCCGAAGCGAGCTGTGTGGAAATCGAAGGGAGATAGACCAAACAATTGACACGTTCGTTGCTCATTGCGGTCCATTCAATTCGATGGGATGTACGCGATATCGGTAACGAATCGAATTGCGAAAACGTTTCGAGAATCGATTCAAAATTCGAATAACCGCAGGACCCGTGCTTTTATTGGTTGCATGCTGTTGTGTTCTTGGAGTGTTTAAATATTAAATCCTAATTTTTGAATGTTGATACGACTATTGTGTCACTCCCCCCCCCCCCCCCCACACCCCCAACACACCTCTTTAAACATCAATTTTATAGTGAACAAAATGCGACCGAAATTATCCAGACCTTCTGACAGACTGGTGCAGATTTTTCTACGCATTAAAGATAACAGAAGTGGCTCAGTAGAGGCAAGTACGTTATGGTCTTTGGACGAGTCACTTAATCTCGATTGCCCACGTGGGGGCACGATGGCGCTACGTACTGAGACGTAGTTAACGTCGGTGGTGCACTGGTCGCCAACCAATGCTAATGCTTGTGTGGAGTAAGTACGTTGGAGGTGTCTGGCAGTTGCTCTCCGTTGCTCGTTGGTCCTCTCCGTGTACTCCACCTTCCTCCACACGTAAAACTGTCCGACACGAGGCGGCCCTGGCTGTCAGAAGTAGCGTTAAACCCCAATCAATCAATAAAGACAACAGAATACTTCCAGTCGCTATTTTCTTCCATATTTCGACTGTGAAAGGAAACCCGAAGCGCCACAAATGTCCGCTTTCAACCAGCTACAGCAAAATGTAACATATGGGCACTTACACAATGCAACGCAGTATCGATATTTTTCAAGTAAACAGTCTTGTTAAACTAACAATAAGGAACATGTGCAGAGAAATTCTAAAGACTAACAACACATACACTGGATCGAGTGGGAACATGGAGGCATTTCTCATCTAAATTGGAAACAGGGTTCAATTTTGAACAAGCGTGGTATGTCAACTATCATTTCATCAATTGCGTTCCATGCAGATCGCAGATTTTGCGATTTCTAGGGCGTCCTTGGAGATTTTGGAGATTCTGGATCCCTAGGTTTCCATGGCTACGCCACTTATTACTTGCCACGCCCTTTTCTGACTACTATTAACATAGGGTAGTTCCCTGTCAGATCACCCAATCAAACTAGATTTTTTTATCTCACCTCTTCCAATTTTTATGAAATTAAATATACGGGTCCAGACTATCGCCAGTTGCACACATCCCAAGTTCTAACTATATCAGCCTTGCATTTTCTGAGATAATGCACGGCAAAATGTCTCAGCTGGCACGAAAAATGGCGAGACCCGTCATCTTCAAACTGCCATATCTCAGGAACTACTGATCCCATCTTACTGATCCAGCTGTCTTTGGAAAGGAGATATTCACGAATGTGTAACTGCTGACCGAGTTAACCCTTTACCCAACGTAACGGCCAAAACCGGCCAGCGCTATTCTCAAAAATCGCCAATTAATTTTCAAAATATTTTCATTTTTTGTCTCAAAAACATAGGTTATGACCCCTCGTTGGAACGAGCTCGTCGAGCTCGTTCCAACAAGGGGTCATAACCTATGTTTTTGAGACAAAAAATGAAAAAATTTAGTTATTCAAGAATTTTTTTTGCAAGTGTCGTCTGCTTTTCATGTTAGGTAAAGGGTTAAAATATAGTGGCATTTAATATTCGCAAGCGTTGGGTAAAGGGTTAAAGTTCCGACAATTTCTCTATACAGTTTATTGTCAACTAGCTCATCACTGTCATCATTTCTCACTTTAATTAGTCCCAGATTACAGGGTGTCGTTTTTGACTTACATTCTTGCATATTAAATCTTTACAGAATGTTCTCAATATATCTGGACTGTTTCATTTCTATCCAACCCGGTTTGCATACAAACTCTATCCCAAGAAACCATGACAATATTCCTAAATCTTTCATTTTGGATTTTCTACAGAGCGAATTTTTCACATTTTGTGTCTAACAATCATATTGATTTTGGCCGGAAAAACACGAAAAACGGTATGTATCACATAATGTGTTCCGATTCCGATTCATAAAGACGACACATTCTGATTCCGTATCATACAGACGACTCGTTTCTGGTAACGAGACGGGCTATCATAACATGCGCATGAATGCATCATTCCATGTGCGTTTCAGTGATCGACCCAACATTATGTCCCAAAACTTTTTTAATAATTTAAGATTTAATCTGTTTATGTGGCAGAATTGTTTGATAAATGAATTATCATAATAATGTGCATATCCTGTTATTTGCAGCAGATTCTGGGTGGTGTCCAAAAATGGGATAACAACTCGCCAGAAAAGCCGGCTCGTTGAGATCCCATTCCGGACACCACCTCGAATCTGATACAAATCAAAGGACATGCTCATAATCGTGATGATCAGTATAGCTTTATTTGCGAATCTTGTATGCACACATGGATCAGCAAGGGATTGTTAAAAATGTCCACCAATCAAAAATGAATGTAACATATTGCTCCAATTTCAACCACTCTTTTTCAAGCCATACAAGTACTTTTTAAGTTTTAACAAAGTTTTTCGCCATTTTCATCAGGAGAAATAAAACCTTCTTGTTGTTCTACATACTCTTCACAATCAAGAGGTGCGTTTAAATATGCAGTTTCAACATCCATTTGATGTAAGATCAAGTCTTACTGTACTGCTAACTGCATTAACAGACGTACCGATGTCATACGAGTAGTAGGAGAGAAAGCTTCACAGTGGTCTACGTTCTGAACTTGTCAATATCATTTTGCAACATGTCTGACCTTGCACTGTTCTTCGTCATTTGGACCAAATTTAACTGCGTAGACCCATTTTCCCCTACTACAGATCGACCTTAGGGAAGGGGCAACAACTCGAAAGTATCATTTTCTCCCAATGTATTCACTTCAACTTCCATGGCATTTTGTCCTTTACATGATTCAGGACAAGGTATGGCCTCACAGTATGTATGAGTACAGTAGCTATTCTATAATAATAGTCAATAGTATGATTTTCAACTTCATTACCCAATTCGTAATCATCTAGTCATTTTGGCCTATTTCTTGCTCTTCTATGATACCTGCGAGCGCTGTCTATATCTTCTGCCTGAACTTAAAAACCTTGATTTTCTTCTGTATAACCTTGAACATCAGGTTCTTTATTAGCATTTTGCAAAGGTTTTTGTATAATGTAATCACTGTGATCATCATTATTCATAACTTTTTCTTTTCTTTCAAATTTTACACATCTAACTTTCTTTACAACTTTTGTTGATTGAACATACACTAAATATGCTGGACTTTCTCTATCATAGTCAACAAAAATACCCTTTTCACTTCTGGCATCTAGCATTTTCTTGTTCTGAACATATGCATAACACATTGCACCGATTTGGGCAGTATACATTGTAATTTGAATCTCCATTGTGTTTAGACTCATTTAGTGTTGGTTCCAGGTACATGGGACATACTATGCTTGAGATATGAGCATGACCCACTTACAAAAATGTTGGCCGCAACCACATTTTTGAGTGTAAAATTGCATGTATGGACTTTTGGGATGCATTAGGGGCCAAAAAATGTGATTTCCAGCAATTCTGAAAAATACCCTTAATGACCCCTGGGTGACCTCAGTGACCTTGACCCATGTTTTGAACTTGTACCGAGTGTCGACTCTTTTGGTGTTGGTCCAAAGTCCATACCATGCTTGAGATATGAGCATGACACACTTTTTTTCAACATAAAATTGCTTGTATGAACTTTATGAATGCTTTTGGGGTTCTAAAAATGTTATTTCCAGCAATTCTGAAAAATGCACTCAATGACCCGTGGGTGACCTCAGTGACCTTGACACAGGTTTTGAACCTCTATCGTGTGTCGAGTCATTAGGCGTTGGCCACAGGTCCATACGTCATAACATGCCTGAGATATGCGCGTGTGCACTTTCATAATTTTGGCCACTTTTTAACACAAAAATGCATGTCTGAACATCGGGAATGCTTTAGGGTGGTCAAAAATGTGATTTCCAGCAATTCTGAAAATGCAGTAAATGACCCTTAGATGACCTCAATGACCTTGACCCATATCCTGAACGTCCATCATGTGCTAACTCAGTTGGTGTTGGTCCTATGTCCATACATCATACCATGCTTGAGATATGAACATGACCCACTTTCAAAATTAATTTTTGGCCACGCCCACTGTTTTTAACAAACAGATGCATGTCTGAACTTCAGAAATGTTTTAGGGGGTCAGAAAATGTAATTTTCAGCTATTCTGAAAACGCACTCAATGACTCCTGTGTGACCTCAGAGACCTTGACCCATATTGTGAACCTCTGTGGAGTGTCGACTCGTTTGGTGTTGGTCCCAGGTCCATATGTAATGCCATGCTTGAGATATAAGCGTGACCCACTTTCGAAACACCCTTTCGGACACCCCTGATGCCTAAGGAATCTGAAAAACATAGGTGGTCGAGAACTTGTGACTGTCTATCAGTTTGCCAAAAATCAGCAAGATTGGACACTTCCTTTCACACCGAGTAACTAGAGAAACAGAATTTATTGCAACCAGTAAATTCGAGTCTGTGTTAAGATAGTGAAGGCATCAGAACTAAATTTTATAGAAAAAGAATTTATAGACACTTATTTTCCGGACTAAAATATCTTTAAAGAATTCAGAAATAGTTTTTTTGTAAACGGCATTTAAAGGTTTTCATTCAGGATTCAGATAAAATTGTTCAAGAAACTGGAAACAACTTAGATAGCATGAAAAGTGTTATATAAAGAAGTCAGGAATGGAATTTTTTTATTATTTTTTGTGTAAAAAATGCACGTATGAACTTCAGGAATGCTTTGAGGGTCAAAAATGTGATTGCAGCAAATCTGAAAAATGCACCCACTGATTCCTGGGTGATCGCAGTGACCTTGAACGATAATGTGAACCACCATTGGGTTTCAACTCATATTGTGTTTGTCCCTGGTACATGGGCCATACTATGCTTGAGATATGAGCATGACCCACTTTCAAAATTTTCGGCCACACTCACTTTTTTGAGTGCAAAAATGCATGTATGAATTTTGGAAATGCGTTAAGGGGGGGAACAAAAAGCAATTCTGAAAAATGCACTCAATGACCCCCGGATGACCTCAGTGACCTTGGTCCATATTTCGAATCTTCACTGAGTTTCGACTCATTTTCTGTTGTCCCCAGGTCCATACGTCACTCCTTGCTTGGGAAATGCGCGTGGCCCACTTTCGAAATTTTTAGCAACACCCATTTTTTTTCGTGTCAAAATGATGTATGAGTGTCGACGCAATTGGTGTTGCTCCCAGGCCCATAGGACATTCCATGCCTGAGATATGAGCGTGACCCACATTCCAAAAGCTCCTACAGATACCCCCAATATCTCAGGAAGCTGCAAAACAATGGTAGCCGAGAATTTGGGACTGTGTATCAGTATGCCAAAAATCAGCGAGAGAGAACAATTCGTTTTCGAGTTATCGTGCGGATAAGGAATTGCATAGAAGACAGAAGAGTCAGGAGAATAAGAAAAAGAAGACGAAGAAAAAAAACAAGAAAATGGAAACATACAAAAACAATAGTCTGTATATTTCACACAGAGTAACTAGAGATGCAGTAAATTCTAATCCCTGTGGAAAGGGTTAATGTATCAGGAAAAAAACTATATACAAAGAGAATTTATGGAGGCTTTTTTCGGGAGTAAAATATTTTTAAACAAATGAGAAATGGATTTTCGTCAACAGTATTTACATACATTCATACAGGAATCAGAACAATTTTTTTTCTAAGAAACCAGAAAAGACATATACGTGCTCAGCATTTAAAGGGTTCGATCAAGGAATCGTAAATTGACATTACTGGCTCTGCCACTTATTTGAATGATGAGGTACATGTATAATCTTCAGAATTGCATTAGTTGTTATAAAATGCAATTCCTAATAGTTCTGAAAAAATATGCACTTAATGACCTCTGTTGACCGCATTGAGGTGGACCACATTTTGAACCTCCAGCAAGTTTCAACTCATTCTGTGTAGGTCCCATGTCTATAAGTCATACCAAGCCTGGCGTATGAGCATAAACCACTTTATAAATATTGGCTCCACTAACTCCACATCTGCCAAATTTGCAGATGATAGCAAATATTCATATTAGCTAGAAAATGTTAAGGTACACGGTACCTCTGAATATTATATTGCGAGTAAAAGAATGCAGTAATGTTGGAATATAGACGTAAAAGGGCATTAAAGGCTCCCAAGAACCTATCTGAAGACTTACTGGCATTGACAAAATACCGCGGTCCCATCGATGCCCATGTGTGTTTAGAGCAACATTGTGAGAACGGAAAGGATTTTCATTATTCTTGCGTTGCATAAAAAATTGGGACCAATATTAAGATCTTGTGAGGGTTAAAATACTCCTTTTAAATACTCCATTTGAACCCTCAAAAACGAGCTCGTTCCAATGAGGAAAGGGAGGGGGGGGGGGGGGGGTCATCAGCTACGTTTTTCAAGCAAAATGAAAAAAAAAAATAATGAAAACAATATAAATTTAAAAAATGCTTTAAAAAGTTACGGGTTCTTTTTCAACATGGTTTGAGAATGAATTTTATAACCTGATATTGAATAAATATACAGTGTTATTCCATGTTACAGTTACATCTTTCTCTCTGACACTTTGTTTTTGAGAGATTCTCTCCTATTTTAAATAATGGCTATTTCAGTTAACAAATTTGCCAGTACATGTTGAAGCTGTGAACATCTTTTAGCCTCTAGAGCCACGCCCAAAGCCCCACATGCCTCAAAATCATAGATGGCAGAGCAGAGTACTAGTGGCAGTCTATCGGTATAACAAAACAAATAATGAGAGAGCTTTGATTGCGTTCGAGTTATCGTGTTGACAAACAGAGCATTGGAAGCAAAAATATACCAACTACATCATCAAGGCATGCCTTCTATGAATGTTATTTATTTACTGGGGTTTAACGAAACTTTCGACAGCAAGGATCACCTTGTGCTGGACAGTTTTTTTCGGGTGGAGAAAGCCGGAGTACCTGGAGAGAACCACAGAGCAATGGCGAGCTACTGTCAGGCTCCCCAACATACTAACTCCACACAAGCAGGGTTAGCATTGGTTGAAGACAAGTGTATCAGCGACATGCAGTACGCCTTAGTTCACAACGCCACCGTGCCCCCACATGGGCAATGGGGGTGAAGTGTCTTGCTCAAGGACACAACGCGGTTGCCGTAGGTGGGATTTTAACCGAGGACCTCTCGGCTTGCAGCTCGCATCTCTACCTAATGAACCACCCCTATGAATGTAACTGGAATATTTTGAAGGCTTATTTTCGGGGATAAAATAGTTTTAAAGAAATCAGAAATAGGTTTTCGTTAACAATATTTAAAGATATTCATTCAGGAATCAGATAATTTTTTCCAAGAAACCAAACAAGGCATATATGTGCACTGCATTCAAAGGGTTCGATTAAGAGACTGTATTAAAGGTGCAACAAATATGGTTTCCAGCAATTCTGAACAAAATGCACTCAATGCCCCCTGCGTGACCTCATTGACATTGACCGCAGTTTGAACCTCCAACGAGTGTCGACTCATTTGATGTTGGTCCCAGGTCCACATGTCACACAACGCCTGAAATGTGGGCGTGACCCAATTTCAAAACACCCCTATGGACACCCCTAATGCCTAAGGAATCTGAGAAAACATAGGATGCCGTGGCTATCTGTCTGTACGCCAAAAATCAACGTGATGGGAAAATTCGTTTTCGATTTATCGTACGGACACGGAGGTGCTTTGACGACATAAAACAGGAGAATAAAAAGAAGAAGGTGAAAAGAAGAAGAAGAAGACGAAGAAGAAGAGGAAGAGAAGAACAAAACCACTAGTCCGTGTGTTTCACATAGACTAATAACATAAAATGCGAATCTACAAATAAGAATTGAACCGGAAAATGAACCAGAAGACAATAAACTGAAGTTTATACTTCAACATGCCTTTAAATAGATAAATAAATAACTCACTGGTGGTACATCAGTTGTCACTGTCCACAATTATGTTTTTGTCGCTAAAATCGCAGTCCGAAATGTCGCATTGAGAGGGAGCGGTACAATGTTTACATGTCGTTCTATTAATAGCCAACATTCATTACACATGTCCCGGGCGGTTTTTTATACTATACTTTTTTACCCGGCAAAATGGATGTGAAAATTCTCTTCCAGTTTATTCTCTACGCAGGCTCTTTTGTGTTTTTTCTCATCGGATTTTCAATTCCATACTGGGCATATGATGGGTCTTCATATATCTCTGCTCACAGTGGTCTTTGGTTGGCGTGTGTGACTTCGGTGTTTGGAACGAATTGTGCTTCAATTGTCAGCAGTTACAACAAAGGTAAGTATTTTGATCGACAAATAAATGTTGACAGTGGGTAACTATTTTTTCTTTGGAAAGTAAACGTTGTCATTCGGAGACAATGCCGAGGATATTACAGGGGTGAGACTAAGTATTCATGCAGCTCTTGGTGGCTTACATAACAACCATAATCAGTGGGTACATGACACCCTCTTCTTCCATACACTTGTTAACCCTTTACCTAACATGAAAAGCAGACTACACTTGCAAACAAAATTTTTGAATAACAGATTTTTTTTCATTTTTGTCTCAAAAACATAGGTTATGACCCTCATTGGAACGAGATCGACGAGCTCGTTCCAAAGAGGGGTCATAACCAAAGTTTTTGAGACAAACAAATGAAAAAAATAAAAATTAATTGGTGATTTTTGTGAAAAGCGCTAGCCGGTTTTTGCCGCTACGTTGGGTAAAGGGTTAATCCTAGTTATATAGCACAAAGAGTGCTTCTATATCGCAAATTATCCACCTAGAGATTGCGATATTCTATTCTCAAGTCGGTTCAGTTAACTTGGGAACAGAAAAAAACAACTGGAAACGTGGACCTATTTATACTGAAGGGACTGATATGTAAAAATTGTTGATACTTCTCATTTTTCCTATCCTATTTTGTTTACATAAAGTGTTTCTGCATTGCTCAAGCCTAACGAGCCGACATAAATATTTATACATTTTGGCATACGCCAGTAGTTTGCTAACTTGTGTGCAATATTCCCTCAAGAAAGTCCAACGACATTTTAAAAAAGAACGCTGTATCTCTTGCGTTATGTTCCGTTTATCAAACCACCGAACTTTTATTAAAATGCAGGATTCAGAAGAGGTACATTCAAAATCGACCTGTTTTGCGGAGTAATCGTCATTGTCCAAGACTACGGTGTACATTTTTCAGGTTCTCTCAGTTTGCACCTTTGAATATCGCAATAACGTTTTATATCGGATCAAATGGACTATCTGTCTGAAGCGAGAGTGTCACACAGAAAGGGAGTTGGCGAGACTAACATTTTCGTTATCGGCTGATAGTTGAAATTTCGGGACCAGGTTATTACATAGGTGTAGTAGGACGTCTTTTCTTGTAATAGGGCCCCATGTGATAGAGTTTGCTTTGCTGGATTTGCTTCCAATTCCCAAGGATGACCATGTTTACTTTTCAACCGATGACATCACGGTGACTGGGGTGTCCTGTAACTTTTGCCACTAAACGGCTCAGACAGGGTTGGCTGTTCATAAAGTGCAATGTTTCATGCGATACGCAGCCAACGTGTAACGTCATCCCTATCGACTTTTAGCCACGCGTTACGTATTCATCAATATTCAGACAAATCACCCCCTTTTCTCCGTCCTATTGAAATAAAGTACGTAATCTCGTCCTGTTGTATAGGAATCGAACGAAAAATCAATTCCCAGAAAGTTGTTGCTAAACACTTGATACGTGCTTGACCAAATGACCATTTTATATCGAAATATATAACCATCCCTCCAAAAGATGACGTGCGCTGTTGTATGGTAATACGGACAACAAGCAGAAATGTACCCATTTTTTAATTAAAATCAGACCTTTGGAGCGAACCGTTGCCAATATAAGTAAGAAGGAGCAATATTTTTCTTAGAACTGCAATATGCATGTGGTCATCTGATGTTCAATATTTTCGAGAAGGCCCCAATATCGCCTCTGCATACGGCATCAGTAGCAGGTGTGGAGATCGTGCCATATTGGGGGAGGGAATGGGGTAGGCGAATGTGACGTCAAAGTCAAGTTACCCAGTTTCGTCATATTTGGTTGTCATGGTATTCCGCGTGAGCGACTATCTTGTGTCGACTCCGCTCCCCCCCCCCCCCCTCATATTGATACGTGGGCTTTTTGCGCAGGGCGTGTTGTTAAGGTGACACGTGTTTCAGTCATCCTTTTTGTACACTGGAGGCCACCATCTTGGTTTCTATGGTACCAAGTTGTTGCAATGTGCTTTGAATACTTTTGATAGGAAGTGGGCTTATTCTACGGGTGAGCTTGATTGAATAGGAGTAAATTTAATCACACAAATACACCCAACAGTCAATCTAAGTCATCAAAATTTACCGTAAATTACCGTCACGGCCTTTAGTTTGTTTAAAATCCCCAGAAATCCTACTTTTGTCGTATAATAAGCGCTTCTCTTTGTATAAGAGTCAATCATTTTACCACAAACAACAGGGCAACTATTTTTGGGGCTCTGATTTTGCACTTAATCCTCGGTTTCTACCTATTACAAACGCTATTCTAGCTACTCTAATCCTAGCACTATACCTAGACCTAGCTGTCTCATTACTACCTCTGTCCTTGAGCAGTCGGATTGCTTCATTTCCGGTAACCTGTACCTTCCCTTAAGCCATTTGTATAACCTGGTCCTCTATGATCCTTAAACCCGAAATAGAATCGACCAGGAACAGGCGTTGCTCAAACGACTCGAATCTAATCGAGCAAATGATCTATCCAGAAATTGCTCGAACGAGTGACTCATTTTACGCCTCTTATGTTTATCTGCGTATTGGAGGATACCGATGAAGTGGTGATGTATTATTGGAGGATACCTTCTGAGGATACATTTCGAAGGAATACTGATTGGTGGATGTCTATCTGAACAGAGTTATGGCTCCTAGCGCCTTTGATTTTCCGGTTTCTAGACCACCCCACATCCTCATAGCTCCAAGGCCACTACTGAAGGTCTGTACATTGTCGCCATCGCCTGCCCTATGATTATCTTCTACTCTTTACTTCCAATACTACTGGTCTGCAACACTACTATATTCTGTTGCTATCTGCCCAGCGCTAGAATCACCCACACTTGTTACAGACTACTATGGTTATCATCACCTATATCACTACACTACAAACCTTACATGACCCGCTTCATATAACTATCATAATTGGCTTGCTCTACTACTAGCAGTCGACTACAGTCCGGTTACTCTAACGACTACAATCGTATCGAGCAAATAAGTTATCGAGTAGTGAAATTGTCGATAAGCCGAAATAAATAAATAAATAAATAAATAAATAAATAAATAAATAAATAAATAAATAAATAAATGAATAATCAATCTATCCAGTAGTGACTTCAACGGGCATTGCTCGAACGACTCAAATCTAATCGAGCAATGGAGCCATCAAGTAGTATATCTGAGGATATCTGGTAGGCTCATCGTCCCGAGTTCCAAATGTGTTTTATCTGCTAGTAGCCACATAGAACACATTGGAACTCAGGGGACGACATGTCGGAACACAACCAATCCCACATTCAGGCACTGACATGTGCCGTTCAGATATCTTCAGATAACTATCCTCTAAAAGCTATCCTCAAAAGGTGCCCTCAGAAGGTATCCTCCGATAGTACATAAGCATGTGATGGATATCCCCTAATACCTAGATGAGCACAAGAGTCGTATTATAAAAATGAGTCACTCACTCGAGCAATTATTCGATGGCTCAATTGCTCGATTAGATTTCCAGTATTTCGAGCAATTCAAGTTTAAGTCATTACTCGAGAGCTTATTTGGTAGATAAAATTCACTTCGTTAGTGTAAGTAGTAGTGGAAGCTAGGCACGGTAGTGATGGGACCGGTAGGGATTGTAGTGTAGTGATATGTGCGCTGTGTTGCATGGTAGGCAGCAGTAAGTAGAAGCTAATCATATGGCAGACGATGAGGGCAATGCACAAAACAGCAGTAGCGGCCTTGGAGCTACGAGGAAGTGGGTGGTCTAGAAGCCATGAATTGAAATGTGTTAGGAGCTCTAACCATCTTCATTTATATATCCTCGGGAAAGTACCCTTCAAATGCATCCTCCGAAGGTATACCACAATAGTACATCACCATGTCATAGGTATTCTCCATTACCCAGATGAACACAAGAGTTGTAAAAAAAGTCACTCGCTCGAGCGATTGCTCTATAACTCATATGCCCCATTAGATTCCAGTCATTCGCGCAATCCATGTTCTTGCTCAATTGTCTTTCGGATTAAAGGATCATATGGCCTTGGTTATACACAAGGGCGATAACTCTGTAGATGCGGGTACAAATTACGGAAAATGAGGCAGTTTGAATGTTGGAGGACACGGGTTGGAACGAGAGACAGGTCTCGGTAGACTGCTAGAGTTAGAGTAGAGTAGATAGAAACCGAGGATTTGGTTAGATATATGTGCCACATAAATAGTTGTCGGTTCGTTTGTGGTAATAAGGTTGATTCTTATACAAAGGACCGCACCTATTATAAACAAAGAAGTCTGTATGTGGATTCTGATCATTTTTGAGTAACTGTCAGGTCTATGTGGGTAATTAGATTTACGCCTATTCAATTAAACGCACCCTCAGGACATGCCCCGTCCTATTAGAAGCCTTTCAGACTCATAATATCGAGGTACTACCTCAGAGACCAAGAGGGCGGCCACCAGAAATACAAAATGGACGACGGAATCGTGTCACCTTAACAACGCACGTTGCGCATGTGCCAGAGGCCACGTATCACTAGGGGGATGACGTCATAAGATGGTCGTCCACGCGGGCTACCGCGACAGCCAAACGTGACATAACTGGATTACCTGACTATGATGTCACATCTGTCCCCTCATTTCCCTCCCCCAATATGGGAAGATCTCCACATCTCCAACTGCTGCTTTGTGCAGAGGTGATATCGTAGGTGGGGGATCTCCAAAATAAAAGACATCATATGGCCACATCTATAGTGCTCGCTCTTACTTATAATATCAGCGGTACGCTCCAAACGTCGATATTTATTAAAAATACGTACATTTCTGCTTTTTGTCCGTATTACCATACAACTTCGCAGATTTATCAAGTGATTACTTACGCAGAAAAAGGTGGGAGAAACAGGACATCAAGTAAAAGGCGAGCAAAAATGACACAGACCATAAACCTTAAAACAACACCAGATTTATGTGTGAAAATAAAAGTGGGAGAAATAGGACGACACCATCACCGTGATGTAATCGGGTTGAAAAATAAGCATGTTCATTCTCGGAAATTGGACGCAAATTCACTTCAAACTCTATCACATAGGACCGGATTTCAACAAAACGCGTCCTGTTACAAGACTGAAAAAACTGGATCGTGGACCTTCAGCTATGAGTCTGTATCAGGAGATTCGAAAATGATAGTCTCACAAATTCCCTATCCGACAGGCACCCCAGTCGCCTCCTCTGAGAGATAGCCTAATAGCTGAAGTTCACGAATAAGGCTTGGAAATAGGAATTATAACTTACGAGGAATTTGAATTATGAAAACCCAATTTTAATAAAGAGGAAACATTTTCGTTGACAATATCACGAAACTGAATCTTTGTGTACATTAGATTGATTTATTACTTTCCAAAGTGTAATTTACTGCGATTCCGGGTTTGATTTTCAACGATAACTTCACAAGTGAATTACCCAATCAACAATTCTGTCATATATCCGTGTGCGCAAACCAAGACGCTTTGCCGTGGGTGTAATGGGGACTTCATTAGTTTTTCTTTCTTGTAACCCTTTATCTAACATGAAAAGCAGATTACACTTGCAAACAAAATTCTTGAATAACTATTTTTTTTTCATTTTTCGTCTCAAAAACTGACCCCTCATTGGAACGAGCTCGTTCCAATGAGGGGTCATAGCCTAGGTTTTGGAGACGAAAAATGAAAACAATAATGAATATTATTTGGCGCTTTTTGAGCAGGCGCTGGCCGGTTTTGGCCGTTACGTTAGGTAAAGGGTTAAATAATATAATTATCGTTAATAATGAAAGGTAATAAACAGAGTAATCGCTTGACTGGACTGGTTACGTGAAATAATTCATTCGAGGCGAGGGACTATATTGTAAAACACTCGTGCGCATTCGCGCACTCGTGTTTGTGCAACATCCCTAACATCTCATGAATTATTTCACGTAACCAGTCCAGTCAAGCGATTACTCTCTATTTTTCAGTGAAAAATATACCTTGACTCACTATTACTAATTTTATCCGCCGACTTCGGATAAGGGGCTTTGACGGATATTTTACCGAATTCAGTACAATCAAAAACCACGTCGGTGTTGTCGTGTTATGCCGCCCTGTATAGTCTTCAGATGATCAATACAACGAATGTGATGACCTGAAATTTTTAAATTATGTTTTTCCGCATTAGAAGTATTTTACAACAATTTCTGATCCTTATACCATGATTACCTATTCTACTCTATAAAAAAGCCTATGACATAAATGTTAGCTTTACACACCAACCGTGGTGAACACGCAAGCAGTGGGATTCCAATAGTAGAAATTTTCACCAACAGTGGAACTACATCCAAGTTGGCCTTTCGTGACCTCGACTTGAATGCAAACTTGTCTGAATTTATCACTCATCGCCTCGTGAAAAATGAAATGAAACTCGCAATTATTTATTACGTTTTTAAATAAGTTTACCTCATAAAGTACCAAAAAATAAACAAACACTCGCTGTCTCATGTTAACAAAGCACTCATAACTCGACGTAGTATGTTATCATGTTTTAAAATGGAAAAAGCACCCCGTAATTTGCGGTTGCGTTTTCTATTTCGTTTCGGCGATTAAATTGCCAGTGGAAGTACCACCCACCGGTGCTCAAGTAAACAAAAACACATTTGCACGTGCGAATATTGATTTGTTTAACATTTAAACTCTTCTTAATCTGACGATCATGGTATAAATAAAATATACCCAAAGTAGCTTGGTGTACCAAATGTTCACCACTCATGGTGAACATTTGGCACAGCAAGCTACTATGGGTATATCCTATATTTCTTAGCTTTGATGTCTAAGTGAAGATTTTCTCAAAATTCCCCATATCTTACAGGTGCTTTTTCAGTAAAAGGATGAATTGGTCACTTGCTCTTTGTACATGCTACGTTCATAGACCCCTGAGTTAATTGTTGCTCCATTATCCCCACCTCATTCTCTGTGTTTACTGCCTTTTTCCTTTTTGCTTACAAGTTGGTTTCTGGTCATCTCGATGTTTGTTCCATTGCTGTCTGCTTGCCAACGAAATTATTCGTGAATTGTTTCTAAATTTGACAGTAAATTTAAATGTTCTGTAAAAAACGTGTTTCGCGTATTTAGCACGCATGCGTGAGAAAATATTATGGCGATGGTCGATATTTTACACGGAGAAAACTGTGACCTTTCAAGGGGAAACGAGTGAAAATGGAAGTCTCGTATAGAGTGAACCGTGTTTCTTATTCCTATTTAGTGTTTCCATTTTATTTGTTGATAGTAGGTAGTAAAGGCGGATTCACGACCACTTTGTACATGTACGTGTACGATACACGTACACGATGCGTTTACCAACATGGGATTCAGTGTTAAATCACACGCTTGTTCACAAAAATGTCCAGTGGTCTAGAATCCGCTGTTTTTTGTGACTTCTAGATCGCACTTTTAACGTTCAAATACCCGTGGTGAACGTTGAATGTTACATGTTTTTTAAAAAAAAGTGAAATTGTACATTTTCACTTTTTTTTTTACTTTAAAAAAATTTGTCAACGTTCCCATCGCAGATCAGACCATCGATCCATCATTGGTGAACGCGAGCCAAAATTCTGGGCTAGCATCAAAAAAACGGTTTGCGGATTCTAGACCAGTGGTCTAGAATCCGCTATTGTTTTTGAGGCGGTTGGGTTTTCCCCCCAAAAACTTAACAGACTACTATTGGACGATTCCCTTTCTGACGTAAGTGGGGGAATACCCGGATTTTTTCCAAAAAACTTAACAGACAACTATTGAATGCTTCCATTTCTGACGTGAGTGGGGGGAATACCCGAGGAAATAAAAAAAAAAGTGATTGATATATATAGGAGAGAAAAAAAATATATAAATAATAGTTATTTAAAAAATAAATATATCAAATCGAATAGATAATAAAAAAAAACGTAAATCATGTGCGCTTCCCAGACTATTAGAGCGAGGTTTCTTTTAAACATGCTGATGAGAGCATACGCAATCTGCGTGAACGAAGAACTACGACCCATCTTGTTAGAACGATGCGTCGGATGTCGGGATCATCTAGACTTCGATCACGAGAATCATTCGTGTCTGACGATGGAAAGGGAAGATATGGTCGTCAAGTATTTCGAACCGGCGTTCGAACGCATTAGATTCGACGATGTGATCATGCTTTGGAAGAGATTAGTCTTCTGTAAGAATCAAGACAAGCCTACAGTTTCGGAAGAACTGAAATTGGCGCGTAGAAGTCTGACTTTAGAAGACAAGGGATGCATCATGAAATTATTGTTCAATGAAGCATACGTCTAAGTTTTCTCGTTGATATAAAATAAGGGAAAATAGAAAATAAAAATAAATACACACATAAAATTTTTTATCTAATATTAGAAAGAAAAAAAAAAAATACAAAAATGAGAACCAGAAATAAATTGTATCCGACGTTAGTAGACGACGAGGATGAGAAGCTGATCAGCGTTTTGCCGACGGCACCGTCGCTAGAAGAAAAAGAAAGAGGAGAGAGGTATCGCATCGATCAAATCAGTAGAATCCAAGAGTATCAAACTCGAGAGAGAGATTCTCGTCATTCCCTCAAGAAGAAGTATTCACGTTTCGTGAAATTCGTCAATGCGATTGACACGACACTCAACACGATTTCCATGGGTTTACACGCGGCCGGCATCAGATTGTTATCGACCGCGGTCGGCATTCCGATCGTATTGACCATAGAAGGAGTGGCTCTCGCCACCGGATTGTTTAGCACACTCGGAAACTTTTTGAGTAGGAAATTATATCTGAAGGCGAGGAAACACGACAAGATTCGCGTCTTGGCCGACTTCAAGATTGACACGATATCCGAAATGATCTCTATGGCGTTGAAAGATGGTAGGATATCGGACTGAGAATACTTCGCGATATTGAGCAAGAAAACGAAATACGATGCCATGAAAGAAGCCGTGAGAATCAAGACTCATCAGATCATCAAGGAAGAGATGAAGGATTCTCTCGTGGAAAAGGGGAGGAAAGAGGCCAGGGAGGAATTCAGTAAGATGATAGAACTCAAGAGCAGCGATTGAAAAAAAATATATATATAATAAGAACAGAATTAATTAATTATTAAATTTATATATAAAATAAAAACGAAATTAATTTAAATAACTCTTTAAAAAAAAATGTATTGTGTAAAGTGTAAGAGAGTTACCGAGACGAGTAATTCTCGAGAAGTACGAACTAAAAACGACAGACAGATGCTTCACAGAATTTGCGACATGTGTGGTTCTGTCAAGACACAATTCGTCAAAAAAAAAGAACACGAGCAAAGGTAAAGGCATCGTGAATAAAATGATCAATGATCTACCTTTTGAAATGTATCTGCCCGGTCACAGTTTCACGGGTCCCGGAACGAAATTGAACAAGAGACTCAATGCCGATCTGACACCCAAATCTTGGAGCAAACCTGTGAATAGGGTGGACGCAGCCGCATATGATCATGATCTGTGCTACGCCAGACATCCCGACACCAAGACTCGCAACGACGTCTGTGATAAAAACATATTGGGGAAGTTGAGAGGCATATCAAATCCGACCAGGAGAGAAAAGATAGAACGTTCGCTGGTCAGCAATCTGATCGGTGTGAAACGTCGATTCGGATGGGGCATTAAAAAAAAAGCGCATCGGAAAAGAAGAAGAAACGATTATTGATGAGCGAATTGGCCGAGGAGTTACACAAACCCATAGTGCATAAATTTCGAAAGAGAAGGGTGTTCGTGAAGTGTTTGGGTGATATTTGGTCTGCCGACTTGGTCGACATTAGATCGTTTTCGAGGTGGAATGAGGGCGTTAAATATCTATTGACGGTCATCGACGTGTTTTCCAAATACGGTTGGATCAGAGCTTTGAAGAATAAATTGGTACCTTGCGTCGCCGAGGCTCTGAAGAGCGTGTTCGACTCGTCTTCTCGAAAACCGAGTAAATTGTGGGTGGATAAGGGAAAGGAATTCTACAACAAGCACGTTCATCGATTGGTCGACCTCTACTCGATCGAAAACGAAGAGAAAGCCAGCGTGGTGGAACGTTGGAATCGAATGATGAAGGAAAATATGCACAGATACTTCACAGCAAATTCGACCAAGAAATACATATACGTTCTGAACGGTCTGGTCAAAGATTACAACAACACGTGACACAGATCGATCAAGATGACACCCGCGGAAGCTAGCGATCCTCGAAAAGAAAAACGGGTCTATATCATGAGAGATCTAAGATCAGGAAGAAGTCTAGAACGCCGAAATTTGCGGTTGGTGATCGAGTGAGAATCTACGCTTATAAGAAGCACTTCGAAAAGGGTTATACTTCTCGATGGACCTCAGAAATCTTCGTGATAATCAAAATATTTCACACCAATCCGGTGACTTACGAAATCGAAGCTTTGGATGGAGAAGAGATCATCGGAAAGTTTTACGAACAACAATTACAGAAGACAAAGTTTTGATAAAGAAAACAATTTTTTTTTATTTACTTTCTTTAACATTTTCTTGTTTACACACATATATATATAAGAGAGAGAAAACCGGAACGAGTTTGAACAATGCGGGAGAGATAAGAATCAACATCGAAACTCAAGATCTATTCATACATCCTAGAGAGGGTTACATAGTGGTGCAGGGACGTCTCACCAAGGAAGATGGGAGCGACTATGCCGACGACGACACGGTTACTCTAGCCAATAATGGCATCATGCATCTATTCAGTAATATAAAATACATGCTATCTGGACAAGAGATAGAATCTATGTTTCATCCCGGTCAGGCCACCAAGATGTTCGGACTCTTGATGTATCCTGATGATTTCTCGACTTAATCAGTTGTGGGTGAAAGACACCGTCGGCCCTGCTAGCGCCGGCGCCGCCGCGATATTCGACTACGTCGTCAAGACGTCCAGACCTAAAGGAACGTTTTCGTTCAGGGTACCTTTGAAACACATCTTCGGATTTGCAGATGATTACAACAAGATCATGTATGGATTCAAACACAATCTGACATTGATTCGAAAAGGAAACAACGACGCGATAGTGAGACTCACTGTGACCAATGTGGGTAAGATAACTCTACACAAGATATCATTGTTCGTTCCGCACGAGGAGCCTTTGATCGTGGAGAAAGCGCGTCTCTACAAGATCATAGAATCCAAGAGTAAATTACCTGTGGGATTTAGAATGAGACAGTGCGACATGGCTAGCATTCCTCCCTCCACGCATCACTTCGATTGGAGATTGACGGTGAAATCCGCATCCGAGAGACCGCATTTCATCCTGGTTGCCTTTCAGACCGATAGGGATGGGGCTCAGGAAAAGAATGCGTCGCTGTTCGATCACTGCCATTTGAGAAACATGCAAGTGTTTCTGAACGCCATGAGATATCCAGCAATCGATTACAATGCGTCGTTCGACAAGAATGATTTCTGCAGACTGTACGGTGACGCCGCTGATTTTAGAAAGAAGTATCACTGTCTAGACGAATTGATGAGCAATCCTAACATATCTCCCGGCGAATACAAGTCAATGTATCCCATGTTCGTATTCGACGTCAGTAAACAGATTGAACGACTCAAGAGTAGCGTGTTAGACATTCAGATCAAGATGCAATTCGATAGGAACGTGCCGAGAAAAACCAAAGCCTTCACCCTGGTCCTGTCGGACAGAGAATTACAATTCGAATCAGACGGAAATAAGATGTCGATCATTTGATGAGAGACGTGTGTGAAAAAAAAAATAAAACAAAAATAAAAAAAAAAGTAATGATTTATTAAAAACAAAAAAAAAAAACAAAAAAAAAATAAAGTAATGTGATCTAGAGAGATTGAACATCTTTCTAAATCTCATTACTTTTTTTTGGTTTTTAATAAATCACACACTATTTTTTTTTTTAATTCATTATTTTCCACGCGTTCACTGTTTGTTCAAAGGAACTAGTTCGATCAGTAGACTCACCACAGAAGTGGCGGCTTCGGGATTATTGGTTTTCGTAACGAAATTAATCCTGTCTCCGGCATTCACTTTGAGAGGCGTGCCGAACGTGCTAACATTCGCGTGTTGATTCTCAGTCTTTTCGATGCTGTATCTCTTATCGCTCTCTACTCCATTCACCATGAGATTGACGACCACTCTGTTATTCAAATCCAAAGAAGCCAGACTCATTCGAAGGATTTCACCTCCCAACAGCATGGGATATCCCACCTGACCATGTTTCGATCCGCTACCTCCATTTCCGAAAGACCACTCAGCTTTTCCCTCATCTAAGGTGCCAGCCTCCTCGGCCCACATGGTGATCAATTGTCTAGCATATTTAACTTTCTCCACCACCGAAAGCAGGGTGCAGGCATCCGTCATGTTCACGGGATCCGGTAGATTCGTGAGCACGTGTCCACCCATATCTAGTTTACCTTCCATTATGTCACCCTTTCTCCAGACCGAGTTGTCGTCCACGTACTTTCTGCTGACCGCGCTGGAAATGAATTCGGGATCGTGACTGAGTCCAAATAAATTCTTACTGTTCATGTCGATACCACCCTCCATGGTTCCGCCAGATTGTTTGTTCAGGTAGAGATCGTCCACTTGCGATTCTAGGTATTCTTGTGATCGCATCACAGCAGAATCCACATAGCCCTTGTTGACCGCGGTTGAGTCTGCATCCGTGTCGTCGATCTTCGACAGATTCAATATCTTGTTGAATCCTGCATTCAGATCCGATTTCATTTCTCATCTGTCAGACTTTCTCTGTTCCAGATCTACGTAGTGTTTGGTCGCCACGTCCTTGGGATTCATGGGAGTGGCCATGTTCGTTATCTTGTTAGAACTGGCGTTCAGTTCCGAGTGCATCGTTTTCTGAATGTATCTATTTCTCAGGTGTTCGCTGAATCTCACGTGAGAGTCGTCCACGTATTTCTTGGTTGCGGCATCAGTGGGATCTATGAGATTCGCGACGTTCACCAAATGTTTGGATTTCAGATCGAGATCATCAGTCATCATTTTATCCACGTAATTATCTAGCATGATTCGTTCAAAATCAGCATTCCCACTGTCGACGTATTTTTTAGTCACAGCATCTGCGAGATCTATCGGCTCGGGAAGATTGTAGAGCTTCTTATCGTTCATGTTCAAAGGTTCTTCTCGAGGTTCGTATCTCCGAACGTAACGTTTGTCCAAGTTGGCAACGTCGTAACCATCGTCGACTTCGAACGTCTTCCTCTTCTTTCTTAGGTTGACTTTTTCGTCGTCACTTCTACCAAATTTATCGACTGGCATGTTGTTGTGAGATTTTTTTTGTTTTTTAGAAAAAATATATTCAAAACGCAGTTTATTAAAAATGAACTATTTTATTTTTAGTTTTTGTTTTTATTCGATTAAAATCTTTTTAAAATAATTTATTATCTTTATATATACTATAAAAAAAAATCTCTCTCTAATGTAAATCATTGAGAATGTCTTGAAATCGATCTCCTACAGACCATCTCTTGAGAACGTAGAGGCACAGGTGACCGCAAAACACTTGATCTGGTGATTGCACTTGTTCCGTGTTGTAACGAACCATCGATTTGTTGAAATAGTTCTTTATTTCTTTTGGCGGCGAGATTCCGTAGCTGTCGAAATAATAATTTTTCTTCTTCCCGTTCTTGATCCACGCCACGCCAATCATCTAGATTTAAAATTCCGCATTCCGATTGTCGAGGTCTTCTCTTCGGCAAGGCATCGCTGGAAAACACACCTAGAAAATCTTTGATTTTCAAATCTTTTGCTACATTCAACAGATCGATGTTGGATAGGGGTTCGTTAGGTAAGACGACACCTTCTACGGATATCTTTATTTTCTTATTCATAAATGCGTATATATTTTTTTTTATTTATTTATTTTATTATAATTCACTAAAATGACGTTATTTTTTTTTTTTTTTTTTTTCTTTTTCTTTTTAAACTAACACTCTCTATGTCTCTATCGATTTCCATAATCTTGAATCCGTCTAATTCCTCTTGATTTTCTGGAATCCTATCATTCTTACTCATATCTAGAATCCAATCATCCACAATCATATCATCTAAAATTAGATCCAAAGTCCAATGTCCGAGTGACAAAGTGTTTATTTTATCATCTAACACGAATCTCTTATTGTCGTCGGCCGTTAGCGAAATCTTGTTGATTATTTCGGTATACAAGTCGTGATTTTCACTTCAAATCGATTTCATAGTCTTATACACCGGACCACTTCCTAACAGACAATCTTTATACTCTTGGAAAGAGATGTTTTTCTTCACCACGCACGCTTTAACTCATTTGCACTTCTTGATCTCTTCATATTCTAGATGATAAGCATACAGTTTGGGTATCAAGCCCACGAATTCGACGATTTGTTTACCAGAGCTCTCATCCTTAAATTTACCCAACACCTTCTTGTCGTCGTTCGATTGAATGTTGGACGGGTGATTGACGGGATAATTGCTCGTGTCGAACCACACGGCCACGACCGGAGATATATCTCTGTAGATGTCTTCCGTCTATATCTCGTAAACTAAACTGTCTGTGTCGGTGAACAGTAGTTTGGCTTTATTACCAAATTTTGGTTTGACGTAATCGTAGTGAAACTCGTACATCAATCGCTTGCTGATATCTAAGATGATCGGTCCGAGATAATACGGTTTGTCAAACTTCAGGTGCGTCTTTTGCATGTGAACGGCCACTAGATTTTCGTTGAATATGGTTCAGTGTTTGTAATTGGGTTTCGCCACTAGTTTTTTAGCTCTTTTCTCAGATGTGACGAGTCGAACGTCGGTTCTCTTCCTGATGTTTTCCATCGATTTACCGTACACGCAGTTGTTCATGAGTTTGAAGAAATCTTTTTCGAAATCGTTCTCGGCTCGAATTCTGAGATTCGTGTTGAGATCGATGTATTTTTTCATCCAAGGCTCTTCGTCGAATCGAATGATTTCATCCCGTAATCGACGTACTGTTTCAAATTCTCACTGTAGACGACGTAGTTACGTTTGTTAAATAAATTGGGAATGAGTTTTACCTCGTCTTCATCTCCTTCGTTCGGTTCCATTCGTTCAGGAGCCAGCGGATAATCGTTGTGTAGATCATGTAATTCTTCCGGATAGTTCAAATCGACTTCTAAAATGCAAGGATAGTCTCTCCATTTTTGCATCTCTTCCAGTTCCCTCACCCATTCGAAATTTCCAATCGGTAAAGGATGACTCATAGCCCAACCATACAGATTATTAGTGTCCCAATACTGTATGTATTTATTTGATCATTTCAAATCGAAACCTTCTTTCATGTAGGGATTGTTAGCTTCAGAATATCTGTGAGAGATCATCGAGATGCCACCTCTCGCAGCCCTTTCGAACATGAGCAACATGTTCATGTCGGATAATAATTCCAATTGGACTTCAGGGGTCTTCAACAGAGCATCCCCGCCAGACCGGGTGCGGTGAAATACCAAGCGGGGTCCAGATTGTAATTTCGAAAATTTTCGAACACGTCTGCCAAGAGCAGAACGTCGGTCTTCAGATAGAGATCGTGATAATCTCTCATGGCTTTCATATCGAATGATTTCCACACGTTTTTAGCGTGTTCGTAATTCTCGTCGGAAATGTCGGATTCATATAATTTCGAATAAAAATCTTCTTTCGAAGGTAGTGCAGTGTCTTCGAATCTCTTTAGATCGTTCATGTAATCGTAAGGATATACTCCTTTCCTCAACATGACGTCTACTCGTTCTCCGAAATGTTCGCTCGTGATTTTAAATTTATCCTTGCTCATGTTATCGACTAATTTTTCCAGAGCGGTCGACATGAATTTAAAACTGTCGATGAAACGTATTCCTCTACGAATGGATTTCGTTTTTTCTTCCAACGTATTTCCGTCGATTACTCTTTTGTTCTCCATGAGCTTCCATTTCATGATGGAAATGTATCTTTCTTCACTGTTCACAATGCAATTTAATTCTTCGTGTGAGGTGCCGAAATTTTTCACGAACAGATGACTGTCATAACCCGAGAGATTGTGAAACATCACCGGATAAAAAACGGCGTCTCGATATTTTAAATTACACTTGCTGTGAGCCGGACCGCGATACAGACCCGTGTAATGATCATGGTCTCTGACTTATTATTTTCCTCCGAATTCTCGTCGAACGATTGTCTGCATATGTGACATTTGGTGGCTCTGTTATTTTCGTCCTGCTGCTCTCGCATGATGATCATTTTCGCCGGTGTTTTGAATTTGTCGTATAACATTTGAATTTTCAATTCTAACTCTTCCACGAACCTTTGAGCCACGTCGTCATCTTCACACTGTTTCATGTAGGTGAAGGGACCCATGTCGTGTTGCGAATCAAAAGCACATTTCACGTAAATGCAATAGCCCGAAGGCATGTGTTTTTGATATCTTTCGACGTAACTTTGAAGAGCGTTGGGTTGACAGGAACTCATTTTCGTGGTGAAACATTCGAAATCGGTGTACACGACGAATGGTACTTTTAACCTTCTATTGTGATTTTCAAACTTCACGATGGTGTTGGGTGTGGGCATTTCGACGGTGACACCTTGATTTTCGTTGCAATATTCCTGATGTTTCACTAACGATTTTTCGCTCTGAAACATGTTCATGCAGTTGCAACATCAACACATCTTTCCTTTATGTTTATTATTTTGTCTTGACAGTAATCGGCTCAGATGTTTAACCCAACAATAATGACGATTGTCACCATTCGAAATCAATAATAAAATAATCATCTTTTCTCTTTCGAGATACGAAGTCTGTCTGAGAGGCTAAATCGTTCGTTTTTCATCGTCGTATCCCAAGACGTTCACCGCTACGGTGGGATTTTGAGCCTCAAAACGTTCGATGTGTTTTAACTCTGTTGAAAAAGTCACTCCGGTCCAATCGAGATTTCTAGAAGTTTCCTTGTAACGAGAAACTCTATCGGAGTGTATTTTGACAGGGTATAAAGCGGAGGTGACTGCCCATTTAAAACACTGATCATCTTTATTTCTCACGTTGACCATGGCGTGTTTCTTAGCCAAGAAATACGGTAATTCCAAGTAGGAAGATCCTTTCAACGAATCGTTTTTAGTTATGTGAATTTCGAGTTTCAACACCTCATCAAACGTCCAATTACTACCTTCATGTTGATAATTTGCGAGAGACGTCAACATCTTGTCTTTCATCTTTTCGAAAACATCCGATAAATCTGAACCTCGAAATACGGGTTCGACGTTAGATCTGAAATATCCATTTTTCATGATCCTCTCACCAGACTTCACGTCAATTTTATTCATCATGCAATGGAGTATCATCTTAATTTTTTGTCCCACATTCATGTATTTGCGAAACAAATCCAATACTTTTTTCTTCACCCGTTCCATGAACAATTTTGGATTGATTTTCTTGAACGAGGGAACAACATCAAAAGTTTTAAAAACGCCTTTGATCGCACTCTCCCATTCTACGGGCTTTGATTGGAATAGTTCTGTAATGAGTCATGCTACATATTCTTCTCCTTTCCCTTCGTCGATTGCTCGTTGAATTTCGCTCGATATATCTCGTTTGTCTAGAATCTGAAGTGCACCACTCGTTTTCGTTTTAGTTTTTCTTTTCTTTTCTTTGGAAACTTGATGTTCTTCAATGGCTTTTTGTTTAGTCGTCTTCTTATTTTTCACAATCGAAATGTTTTTGGTTTTTTTCGACGTCAGCATTTCGATTCCTTTTACTATCTTTTTCTTCTTCTTCTCATTTTTCACAACCGATGCATTTTTTGATGTCGTTGCTATTGACATTTCGTTTGCCTTTCTAGCGTTTCGCAAATTTTCTTGTATGACTTCAATTTTTGTTTATTTAGTTCTATGATTTCTGAAATGTGAAATTTTTAATAGTTTACAAATCTCGCTTAACTGAGGTACGGTTTTCTCATTTAAATTTTCCATTGTTTTATCTGTTTGCTTCATTTGTAAGACTATTTTCTTTTGAATTTTGTATTAAATAATTTGTTAAAAAGTTTTGCTTTTTTTTACTCTTTTTATATATATAAAAAGTTAAATTTTAACATCCTTTTTTTTCTTTAATGTGAATTTTTTTATGTTCCTTAACGTGAAAAAAATTGAATTAATACGAGAAAAAAGGATGTTAAAATTTAACTTTTTATATATATAAAAAGAGTAAAAAAAAGCAAAACTTTTTAACAAATTATTTAAATACAAAATTTAAAATATACATTATTTGTAAGAATTCATAAAACAAAAAAAGAAATAATTGATCATGACAACAACACCTAAAAGATGCGAATTGAAATTGAAACGAGATGTAGCATATAAGAAATTCGGTTTTAATATCTATACATTACAACAACACGATCCCATCGAATTGAACGAGGTTGAGATGGAGGGCTTAGAGCGCTACTACAACAAATATCAGATGTGTTTGAAATTGGATGAAGCCATGCTCGATTTGTTTTATGAGTACCAAAGAGATCTGCTGAATAATATCATCGTCGCCGAAGACAGAGAATTCGACAAGGACGATTTGTTGTTGTTCTATGGAAGTTACATATATCCAATAATCTCACTCGAACTCGTGGACAAATCAGGTGATGAGAGCGCATTCACCGATGTAAAAAAACTCAAAAGAGTAAAGATGAACATTCAAAACATTTTCGTAAGTGGAAAAATGACGAATGTCAACATGCTAATAACAGACTTGGAAATATAAACAATAGAGAGTTTGATTTTTAGCGAAGAAGAAGGAAAAAAAGTAATGAGATCTAAAGATGATCTCATTACTTTTTACAAATAAAATTTTCACATTAAAGAAATTAAAATTAAAAACTTTTTTTTTTTTATATATATACAAAGAGTAAAAAAAAAAACAAAAACTTTTTAAACAAATTATTAAAATACAAAATTTAAAATATACATTATTGCAAGAATTCATAAAACAAAAAAAACCCTAAATAATCGATCATGACAGCAACACCTAAAAGATGCGAATTGAAATTGAAACGAGTCGAAACGTATAAGAAATTCGGTCATAAAATCTATAGATTACAACAACATGATCCCATCGAATTGAACGAGGTCGAGATGAAGGACTTAGAGCATAAATACGACAGATATAAGATGACTTTGAAATTGGATGAAGCCATGCTCGATTTGTTTTACGAGTACCAAAGCGATCTGCAGAAAATTGTCATCGCTAAAGATAAAGAATTCGACAAGGACGATTTGACGTTGTTCTATGGAAGTTACATATATCCAAAAATCTCACGTGAACTCATGGACAAATCGAGTGGTGAGAGCGCATTCACCAATGTAAAAAAAACTCAAAAGAGTAAAGATAAACATTCAACACATTTGCGAAAAAGGAGAAAACACGAGTGTCAACATGCTAATAACAGACTTGGAAATATAAACAATAGAGAGATTGAAATGTTAAAATTTAACTTTTTATATATATATATAAAGAGAGAAAAAAACTTTTACTAAAAAATTTTACATTAAAGAAAATAAAAAATTAAAAAAAACAACTTTTTTTTTTATATATAAATAAATAGCAAAAAAAAAAAAATAAACAAACTTTTGTAACAAATTATTATTTAAATACAAAATTTAAAATATACATTATTTGCAAGAATTCATAAAAACAAAAAAAAACCCAAATAATCGATCATGAGGACAACAACACCTAAAAGATGCGAATTGAAATTGAAACGAGTCGAAACGTATAAGAAGTTCGGTCATAAAATCTATAGATTACAATGACACAATCCCATCGAATTGAACGAGGTCGAGACAAAGGGCTTAGAGCACAAATATCGCATGCCTTTGAAATTGGACAAAGCTGCGCTCAATTTGTTTTATGAGTACAAAAGCGATCTGCAGAACATCATCATCGCCAAAGATAGAGAATTTGACAAGGACGATTTGTCGTTCCTCTATGGACATTACATATTTCCAAACATCTCATTTGAACTCGTGAAGAAATTGGGTGGTGATAGCGAGTTGACTGAAGTAACAAAACTCAAAAGAGTAAAGATAAACATTCAACACATTTGCAAAAAAGGAGAAACACGAGTGTCAACATGCTAATAACAGACTTGAAAATATAAACAACAGAGAGATTGAAATGTTAAAATTTAACTTTTTATATATATATAAAGAGAAAAAAAAAACTTCTTTAACTAAAAAAATTTACATTAAAGAAAATTAAAAATTAAAAAAACAACTTTTTTTTTTATATATATATAAAGAGCAAAAAAAAAAAAATAAACAAACTTTTTTAACAAATTATTATTAAAATACAAAATTTAAAATATACATTATTTGCAAGAATTCATAAAAACCAAAAAACTAAATAATCGATCATGAGGACAACAACACGTAAAAGATGCGAACTGAAATTGAAACGTGTCGAAACGTATCAAAACGTATAAGAAATTCGGTCATAAAATCTATAGATTACAATGACACAATCCCATCGAATTGAACGAGGTTGAGACGAAGGGCTTAGAGCACAAATACGACAAATATCGCATGCCTTTGAAATTGGACAAAGCCGCACTCGATTTGTTTTACGAGTACAAAAGTGATCTGCAGAACATCATCATCGCCGAAGATAGAGAATTTGACAAGGACGATTTGTCATTGCTCTATGGACGTTACATATTTCCAAACATCTCATTCGAACTCGTGAAGAAATTGGGTGGTGAGAGCGAGTTGACTGAAGTAACAAAACTCAAAAGAGTAAAGATAAACATTCAACACATTTGCGAAAAAGGAGAAAACACGAGTGTCAACATGCTAATAACAGACTTGGAAATATAAACAATAGAGAGATTGATTTTTTAGCAAAGAAGAAGGAAAAAAAAAAAAGTAATGAGATCATCTTTAGATCTCATTTTTGTTTTTTTCTTGTTTTTTTTTTTTGTTTTCCTTCTTCACTATTACCATATATTATAATAACGTTTCCTTTTTTCTTAAATTTCAGCGTCAATTCTTCTTCTTTTCTTTTTTTCTTTTTTTTTTGTAATATGATACGTTTTTATAACAACACATTTGTTTATCCGAATCATAATTATGAACGAATGTTGTGCATCTCTTGGTAAAACTCGCATCATTACCATTCTCTTCAGAAGGTAGTGGTGACGGTGGAAAGTGTCTCATTCTTTTCATTTTCAGCCGTCTATCCCGCTATTTATCTAACTCTTTCATCAGTTCTTTCCTCAGATATCCATCATTAGCGTCTAACCATTTTTCCACATCTTTTTTTTTGCACTCTGTCTCCCGATATTCATCATTATCGTCTAATTGTTTCTCCACCTTTTTATCCATTTTAAATATATTATTTTATACTTTCTATGATTTATGTTTTATATAATTATATAATTTTATATTATAATAACATATTCAAAATCAGTATATTCTTAAACGGCAAATTCTCACCGAGCAACAAACCCTTGCCGAGTCGCTCAATGTTCTGTCCACTCTTCAGATAGAGACTCCACTCAAAGAGTTGCCACCTCTAACGGGTTCTAGATATAATCCTTTACCGCTGTCATCTACGTGGAAGCGACACACGGCTCCTCCCTTCTTCAAAAACAGTCCGCTGCCACCCATTAATTTCTCAACTGCCGAACTCGCGAGTCACTAGAGAGCTCCCACGCTGAGAGTCTTTCCGAGAAAGGGTAGAGCCTTTGCGGCTAAGGGTAATGCTTTTGCGGCGATTCCTGCCAATAGCGGTAGGAAACCACCTTTCATTCTCAAATTGTATCTCAATTGAGCGGGACTCGATCTCCCCGTCAACCCTCTTCCATCGCGAATCGCTTTCTCCATCCTTTTGATTTGACTTCTGGTCCAGGCGATCAAATCCTGACCGCCTCTCATCAGATCTTCATGAGTGAATTTGAATCTCACCGCCTCGCCTCGAGTTGTTAACGCTCTCTTAAGTTTATTCCTCTGTCCTGAGGATATATTCACGTTTTTAATCACGTATTCTGTCATAATTCTTTTCTTTTTAAAAATGTATTTACTTCAATTGTTTTCTTGTTTAATAATAATTATTTATATTAAAATAATTTTGTAAAATTAATATTGCGTTTATTTTATTTTTGTTATCTATATATATACACAATATTTTTTTATTTTTTTTGCTTTTATATTTCTCTTATGTGAAATCGTATCATCACCCTCTCTCCGCAAAGATCTAAAGTTCACCATTTTGATCCGTCAATGTGGTTTTGAGACTATACAACGTGTCTAAAATCACTGGTAGATAAACTAAATTTCGAGGTCGCTCCATGATCTTATAACCCGGCGACACGTTTGGAAAGAAGGAATAGATTGTCGGTTGAGCGCTACCATTCATGTAGCTTCCAGCAATCATGTCCATGTTCACCAGAATGCTATTGACTGCGAGAATGTCGACCGTATTTTCAGATGCCGTGTGGCCTCGATACATCTTTCGATCGAATCCTAACATCTTGCCTATAGAAGAAACGTCCGTATTGAAATCCACTCGAAAATTATCTTCCAAATCCAACATCGTCTGTAAGGTATTAGGATTGGGAGTGAGTCTGATCCTGTTGCTTCCCTTTCCATCTGTCTTCATTCGTGTCTGAATGTAATTGTTCAAATCGTCTATGTCGTAACTTCCTTTGGGAATTCGAATCTCCAACCAATCCACTCCGTCGGAATACTTGAACGAGTTATTCTTTTTGGTGATGTTGGGAAAGGAATAATAAGTCTCCAGATTCACCAACGCCATCTCGTATCTTTTCTCTCTGTTCAATTCGATGGAAGGTTCGAATTTCGTAGCGAATCGAGACGAATCTCCACTCACCATGATTTGAATGGATTGTTTTGCAGCCGTATTCTCAGCTATCCGTTCTAACAATTCTCCATGTTCGAACATTATATTTAATTTTATTTTTTTTATTTTTTTTCAAAAACTAATAATTTGAAGATTTATTATTTTCTAAATTTTTTTTTTAATTTCACGCTCTATCTTATTATCATCAGAAACATAAAACTTGTCGAATCCGCACCGATATTTTCCGCGATTAAATTCGCTCGTCAAATCGATCACGACAAAATTGTAAAGTCCTCCATCCCAAACCCTCTTGCAGAATCTCCTGAATTCCACCACGCTCATGTCATTTGCGACGTGATCGCCGTAGATGTGATTGAGATTCTTGAGATCTTGGTGAAAGAGACATAGAAAATTAGCGTTCTCCCTTATCGTCTGTCTGGGCAATCGAAAATAATTCTGCGACAGGTATAAACAGTCCATGTTGCTGGGTCGACCCCTAACGTAATACGATTCGCATCGGTTCTGTCTCTCCAAAAGCAGGTCGTCGAAAATCATGAGATTCTTATCTTACGATTTCAATTCTCTAGGATCCGGAACGTCGCTAGCGTTCTCATAAAATCGACACTCGACGTTCGAAGATGCATTTCTCTTCATTAGCTCCATCACTGCACCGTCCAAAATGGTCGAAAGTGGAGCTTCACTCTTGTCGAATTCCTCCCTACTGTCAAAGATTCTGGCTATGACGTCCTTGGGCAATCTACGATCCATGCACTCTCGAAGCAATCTGTATTCGGGTTGAAACAAGCTCTTGCCAAACACGAACAATCTGTCGTAATCCAACCAGTCGGGTCGGGACAACAGATTCATCAACAGATTGGTCTTTCCACAATTCGATTTTCCCACTATCAAGCCTCTTATGCTTTTGGGAAAGAACTCGTTATTCGACCTCTTAGTCGCGGCGTCGTTCCAAGACATATCTTCAATGTTCATCTTTGTTTTATTTTTTTGTTTTTTTTGTTTGTTATTTTAGATTCTTTTCAAAACACAAATTTTATATGTTTTTCAAACTCACTTTTTAATATTATTATTTATTTATATCACACCGTCGCGAGTTCTCTTCAATCCTGATCCACTCGTCATTTTGGCTAAATCTTGTATGGGTACCACAGCATCCTTAAAATCTTTCCAACTTTTCGGCGTTCGCTCTAACGCAGCTCGCTTTGCCGGCGGACTGATCAACTTGTCGATCAACGCGTCGGCTGCCCTCTTGCCAGCCACAGAAGCTATCCTACCACTGGCTTCGGAAGCGGCTTTCTTACCAGCATCCAAAGCCGTCTTCTTACCGACCTCAAACGCGGTCGATGCGAGTTTTCTACCCGCATCGCTCGTGAACGCTCGCATTATAGAATCGACGATGCCAGAACCGCCTTGAACGTAAGTTCTGACGTATCCCCTGTTCTTTATCACCAACATATTTTATTTTTATAATATATTTTGTTTTTTCACTGATAAATCGTTTTGTTGTTTAAATACTTTTATTATTCTAGTGTAAAAATTTACTGTTTTATTTTTGTTTGTTTGTTTGTTTGTTTCTCTCTACTTATTGTATACACATCAATCCTTCAATTCGTCCATCAGCCTTTTATAATGGTTTTTATTCAAAACCTTCTGTCTTAACAATTCGTCACATATAGTAACTATCTCATTATCTAATCCTGTGTTACCAGCCCGTCTGCTCGCCATCAACAAACTCAATCTCTGAGACAGAGCGTCAGAATCGCTCGGAAGAAAAGTGGTTTTCATCCCTTTTCCAGTCACCGATTCGACGAACTTCTTATTCATATCCCATATGGGTTTCACCACTTTCGTCCACTTGTAACCTCTGTTGGCTTTGGGTCTCGTCTCTCTGGCATCGTTATTTCTCTTCATGGCGTGGGTCTGAACCAGAATGTCGCCATAATTGTCGAAATCCTGTTCGGTGTAATCACTAGGCTTGTCGCAAAGGAGCAATCTGCGCAGTCCATCAGTCAATTCGTATCTGTTCGAACCCACGATCAATTCATCATCGCCTATTTCTACTTCTGTGTCTCCAATAAAAGTATTATTGTCCGAATCCTTATAAAATCCATACAACAGATCTCTCTTACCGCCATCATCAGACGATGCGACGCTATCAGTAGTGATAGTCGAAGCTGTATCGGTGTCGGTCTCGCTCTCTGTTTGAATTTCCGTGGGACCGTAATCCGGTGTAGATTGAACGGAATGCCGATTTCCAAAACTACCGGGCAACGAACCCATTCTCAAAGAACTCTCTTTTATGGGTCTCAATTCTTCGACTATCTCCTTCCTGCTTCGCTCTTGACCCTCCGTCACGGGTTTAAATATTTTTGTGGCTTCGCGTCTGAGTTCCATCTCACCAAGACGTCTGCTTCTGTCAGCCGACTGAATGCCCTTCTTAGCACGTTCATACTCGCCTAAAATTTGATCTCGGCGTCTAGAATCCATCTGTAAAAACATTTTTCGTTTTTAATTGTTAATGTTCCTTTAAGTATGCTAATGCGAGTTATTTTATTATTTTCAAAATTAAATGTATAATTATTTTTATGTTTAGGTTTTTTTTTCTCTCCTATATATATCAATCACTTTTTTTTATTTCCTCGGGTATTCTCCCAACTCAAGTCAGAAATGGAAGCGTTCAATAGTTGTCTGTTAAGTTTTTTTGGAAAAAATCCGGTTATTCCCCCCACTTACGTCAGAAAGGGAAGCGTCCAATAGCAGTCTGTTAAGTTTTTTTTGGGAAAAACCCACCGCCTCAAAAACAATAGCGGATTCTAGACCACTGGTCTAGAATCCGCAAACCGTTTTTTTTATGCTAGCCCAGAATTCTGCTCGCGTTCAACAACGATGGATCGATGGTCTGATCTGCGATGGGAACGTTGACAAAAAATTTTAAAGTAAAAAAAAAAAGTGAAAATGTACAATTTCACTTCTTTTAAAAAACGTGTAACATTCAACGTTCACCACGGATATTTGAGCGTTAAAAGTGCGATCTAGGAGTCACAAAAAAAACAGCGGATTCTAGACCACTGGACATTTCTGTGAACAAGCGTGCGATTTTAAACTGAATCTCACGTTGGTAAACGCATCGTGTACGTATACCGTACACGTACATGTACAAAGTGGTCGTGAATCCGCCTTTACTACCAACTGTTGATTCTTTTTAAAATAGTTTTTTTTGCGGTATTATAACCGACGATCAGCTTCCCTTTATTTAACAACATTTTGTTTATTTAGTGTAAAATGGGCATACTTTATTCAGTTATATTCCACCTATACAACAATGGTCTCTAAAATCAACAGGGTTAAAAATCAACCCAAATCAACTGGATGGTATGGATATTCACACAACCCTCTTGATATGGGTTGAGTTTTAACCAACTGATATAAGAGTATATTATTTTTATACCACCCCCACCCCCCCCCCCCCCGCAACGAGTTGTAGGGGGTGTATACGGGAATAACCTTGTCCGTCCGTCCGTCCGTCCGTCCATCCGTCCGTCCGTCCGTAAGCATATTTTTTTCCGGATATTTTCTCAGACGTTTATGGACCAATCTGTTCGAAACCTGGTCGCGGTCTGATTATTCTCTTCGAAATACGTGAGGTGTGTTCTATCACTGTACTCGTGTTTACACTATCAAAACGAAACATTCACTGCGCGGATTTGCAGAAAATGTAATTACATCACATTTACGTTGAAAAGGATATTTAAAAACTATCCCGTTACAATTTGTTTTTTTTTCGAGTGCAGATCGATTGGTATATCGAATCCACCTTAATAATAGCGTTCTCCAAAAGTTATTCCCTTCAGTAGGTACAACAAATCGGTAATCTAGCACATAATGGAACGTACCTGCGTTTTTTATTAGCAGTTGGAGCTTTCATTTTATTGATTGGGTTTCTTTTTCAAGCATTTCTTTGTGGCACTAATTTTGTCCGGACATTTTCTCAGACGTTTATGGACAATCTGCTTGAAACTTGGTATAATAAATGTTCATCACCATAAGGACCAGGGCACCTGCGATTATAGTTCCGGTCCGTTCATGTTTACCAGCATTATGTCACTTTTCGACTTAAAACATTAGGCCTTGAATTTTGTCCGGGGGTTTTCTCAGATGTTTATGGGTTGATTTCTTTGAAACTTTGTACGGTTGTGGTTGTTTACTATCATGGGAACCTGTGAACCTGCGATTATAGTTCTGATCGGACGTTTTTTTGCTAGATTTATGTCCCTTTTCGTCTTAGAATGTCTGAATTTTGTCAGGAGATTTTCCCATATGTTTAAGGGTCGAAACTTGGTATGAATGTCCACTGCCCTGGGATACGGTGTACATCCAATTATAGTTTTGATCGGACTTTGTTGGCCAGAGTTATGCCCCTTTTCATCTTTGAACGCCTGGATTGCCTATAATGTTGTCCGGTGATTGTCTCACATGTTTATGGGTTGATTTCATGGAAATTTGACATGGATGATAACTACCATGGGAACCTGCGATTATAGTTTTGATTGGACTTTTTTTCCCCAGAGTTATGCCCCTTTTCGACTCAGAATATGGCGTCGCTGGGTATCGACCGGCCCATCTTGGACAGTCACACTTGTAGTTTTGAGGAGAGATCGTTTACTTATTGGTTGGAGCATTGCGCTTCAAGCTGAAAGGTCAATGGTGTGATCATGACATACGCCTGTGCGCTGTAACTTTTGGAAAGACACTAAATCCCGAATGTCAGCTGATTCACGCCGGCGCTATGTCTTGACATTTACTGATTCTCGATGGTCTAGTTGTATTAAGTCTGTTTTACCAATTTAGTAAGTTACAGAACTTGACAGTTGCTGGCCATAACTCGGGTTATTTCCGGGTATTCCAGCGCAATTCACTCGTTAAACTGTCCTATACAGTGTGCCCATGGTTGTTTGGAGTGCCATTAAAGCCCGATAAACAAACAAACAGTTTGAGGGGAACAACCTTGAAGAAAAAAGATCACGGATCTGCACTTGTTTTTTATCGAGTGTATCCTGCAATGAAGTAAACTAGTTGTACACCCATGCTACTCTTTAAAGTATTTTCCTTACGCAAAAAAAATGTCTTAATATTTTGAAATGAAAGTGTCAGCTAACAGATTTCAGATGTTCGCCTTTTGTTAAAAACATTGAACATATTAAAACGTTTCAGATGGGTATCTAGATTGCACTGACTATTTCCAGTTTCGCCGAATTATCCTAGACGAAAATCCATGCTGCCCTCTACCAATGGACGACACCACCACTGACATTCATTTGACAGTAAAATGCAGAATGGCCTGCGGAGGCGTGTCATGTTTCTACCCATGTCCGAATATGTCCTACGTGTACTCTGTCCGATAATGTGGCTTTGCCTGGAAATGTTTCTTTTGGGGTGTTTCGGTGACTATCAGGCCTGAGGTTTTGACATGTTCAATAGACAATGCGTGCTTCAGAAAACAGTTTCGGCTGTGTTTCAAACCCCGTTATTTCATTAGGCGTACTTATACATACTAACATAGAGGGTACATGTCTATCCAGTCAGCGCACTGAGCTTCTGGTCGAAAGGTTGATGGTTTGGTCCTGTCCTGCGGCATCTGCACTGCGCCCCCGGACAAGTCGCCTTATCTTATTTGCGGAAGTAGGATGATGGTGGAGTAACGCACTAAGACATGCATCCTGTCGTAGGCACACACGTTTTCAACCAACGATAACCCAGCTTGTGCTGGGTGGGTACATCAGATAATCGTCGATGCTCGGTGGTTCGCTTTGGACACTACACTCTACATAGAGCTTCCACAACCCATGAAACTGTCTGAAACGATAAGATCCTGGCTCTCGATCATATTGTTAACCCTTTACTTAACGAATCGACCGATTCCTCCCGCGTAATTTTCCAATTAAGCAGTTGAAAAAAAAAAATATTTTGGAAAAATGTTCAACAAAAGCATATCTTGTGAACCTCCCTCCTCATTGGAACGAGTTCAACATGGAACGAGCTCGTTGAGCTTGTTCCAATGAGGACACAAAATATAATTTTGCTGACATTTTTTGAAAAATTTAAAAAACAATAATGGAAATAATACATTTTGATTTACTGTATGTTGGGCAAAGGGTTAACATCCTACACACGAACGAAGAAATAAAGTAACGTAAAATATGAATGAAACTTTGAATGAAAATTGAAATCATCACGATTTTTACAACAGACGTTTTTCATACCATGCTTGAAAAACAGAATATTATCTTCTGATGGACAAATCTCTGGAGTTGCACCAATGTTTTCACAATAATATAACTGTGCGTACGGTTTAAAGTTGGATGCTGAAATAAATATGACAGATGTATATGAACAAAATAAATTCAAGTCTTCTTGCATGGCATCAATATTTTCTTATTCTAACTGTAGCTATGTTCGTTCACTTTGTGAGAATAGTGATCTACGGATAAACATCTATGTGCATATAAAATTCATTCAAATCCGCCCTTCTGCAGCTATTAGCCCTTTGAACTCTGGTGGTATCTTCCACACCAGTTCAAGAGCAGCAATTAGAAAAGTCCATATTCATTATTTGAGGTAGACCAATCAATATTTTTAACGTGCAGCCTCGGGGATGCACGTTAAAAATATTGATTGGTCTACCCCACACATTTATTTAGCTTTTTAAACTGGCAGGATTTAATCAGATTTATAAATGTTCCGGATCCGTGAATAGGTGTTGTTGTGGGTTTATTTTTATGTCGAGAATGGCAGAAAGACAGCCACGGCGGCTCAGTCATGCAGGAAACACTAACTTTGTTGGATGACTTTGTTAATTGAAATACCTGATAATGTTGCAAAAATAAAGTCGCATTCATTCATTTGACAGCCATTCCGACTCTGTCATTTCCATTCAGTGTACACTTACTTTGTTATATGTTTTTGTTAACCCTTTACCCAACGTAACGGCAAAACCGGCCAGCGCTATTCTGAACAACCGCCAATCAGTTTTCATTATTTTTTCATTTTTTTGTCTCAGAAACACAGGCGTCGAGCTCGTTCCATCGAGGGGTCATAACCTATGTTTTTGAGACAAAACAAATTGCAAGTGTCGTCTGCTTTTCATGTTTGGTAAAGGGCTAAGTGATACTGTACCTGTGTATGCTGCTAAATAAAGTCTCATTCATTTATTCATTCATTAATTTTGGTCGTTCGTCATTGAAAAATTATAGAATCATTTACAATAAACTTTTACGAAAGTGCATCCTCAAAACAGCTTGTTTATATGTAACCATCAACCCATATCAAATGGGTTGAGTGAATATGAACCCAATTGAGTTCATATTCACGCAACCCAGTTGATATGGGTTGATTCGAGTTTCGCATTTAACCCAACTGACTTTAGAGTGTAAAAATATCATCTGCTGGCTGTTTGTTTACCAGGTTTCCGTCGTCCGTTATTTGTTTATATTCCAGGATTCTCCAGAAACACAGAGCCGTATCCAAAGAGCTGGTATGTTTTGCCCTTCTGTTGGGGTGGGGATAGGTTGAGGTGTGAGTTACTCTTTTAGGATTTTTTTTTCGAATTAACGCCCATAACTTCGGACCTTTTCCAATAGGCCTGGAATTTTTTAAAATGAATTTCTGGAAACCACCGACCACAATGATGTCAAGTGTTCTGGAGCGTGCGCCCCAAAACCAGTTCTACACGGGATGTGTCGTCCCAAGTCGAGTGTCGTCACGGGACGTTTCGTCAAGAAAGTTAGTCTTTCTGGCACAGAGTCGGGTATGTTTTTTTTTTCGAATGTTATGTTAACCACCAGATGTTTAGGACGCTGTTTAATAAGTTTGACATTCTTTAAAAAGACCTCCATGTGAACCACCTGTACCTATGCTTTGGGATGCAGTAATCAACGTTTTTCAGAGAAGGAGATTTAGTTTGTTCACAGAATGTTTCTTGATTATGCTCTATTACCAAGCGATTCCGTGATATATACACACCATAGCAAGGTATCCCCCGCCAAGGGTGTCTAAATGTATAAAAACAGAAAATAGCCCATAACTGTAAAAAAATGGACGAAACCTATTACTTGTGAATATCATCATTTCCCCCATGGTGGTCTATCGGCATACCATAGATCATTTAAATCCAACATCCACTGACTGAGATATGAAGGGCCAGAGTTGTTACGGACGGGGGGCGGACGGAGGGACGGGTTGTCGAAACCCATTTCTTTATCTCCCGCAATCCTCGTTTTGGCGGGGGATTAAAATAGTTTTCCACGGCCCTTTTCGATTGCCGGTGCATGCACGGAATTGTCTTGTATGTCTGTAGCTTATAAGCTGATGCCAATAAATAGGTCAATTCAAAATAAGTTCAGGTTATCGGTTTTCCTACTATTGTCTCCATTGACAGCGAAAGGTATAATGTTCGTATTTACCTTCTATTATCAGCCAACACACATGGCGAAGCGATCGAATATTTCCAGTTCTAGTTATATTTAAGTGAAGATTCGTTAAAGATGGATGTGAAAATTCTCACCCAATTTATTTTCTACACAGTGTCTTTTCTTCTTTTTCTCGTCGGATTTTCAATCCCATACTGGGTGTATGTTGGACAATCGTATTCCAGTGTACACAGTGGCCTTTGGTTAGGGTGTCTGAGTTCAATTTTTGAAACTAATTGTGCTCCCGTTGCCAACAGTAACAATCCAGGTACGTATATCTACCGACAACGTTTCAACTGTTTTTTTTTTCGTCAGGGAGTAACAATATATTCTATAATTATCTATGTTAGAAAATAAAGGTTGTCAGGGATGGAGACTAGGATATCACACGAGTGAGGCTAAGTTTCGTGTAGTCAAGATTGGCTTACCTAAAAACCAGTGGGCACATGGCACCCACAGCCTTACACTTTTTAATCCTAACGCTTTTCGTCTGACACACATTATACAAAACTTTGATCTGTAATATTAGAGCCGTCTGAGCAATGTTTGTTCCAGTTGCTGCGTTCGCTGTTATTTTGCCATTTTCAGTTCCCAACTGCAGTTGTAGCAACCAAATAACTTATGGTCATTTATGATTATGGAATCCCGTTCTTTCCGAGAAGAGTCGCACGAGTAATCATTTCTTGACTGATTACTCCATAGCTTATTTGGTCCGAGCAATGTCTGTTCTAGCCTGTGCTCGTTTGCCTCTTGAACTCATTCTCCGGAACCATAAAACACTTGTATTAAACAATGATGTTACAGCCAGTGGGGCTAATGTGAATCGATCAGTCTGATTGATCGGTGGCGAGACAGGTAGGGCTAGATCTAATTGGAGGACCGCCCGGCACATCCTGAATAAAATCGTAATAGATGGAAGACAAGGATTCTAGAAGAATCCAAGCAAGATAGTAGTAGAACAGTTATAGGTAGAAACCTATAAATACAAAGAAAATACAAGCGAAACAAAGTCCGTTTCGGCTATTTTTGGTCGTGTTTGGGGTGACTTTTGGAAGTCGTTAGGTTTCTGTGGTAACTGGATCTACTCCATTTAATCGGGCATACCCCATGAACACATCCCACTATTGTAGAGGCGTTCCAGGCTCATAGTAACGGCGTGCGACCATTGAAGCACGATGTTGTCCTCTGGTAGCCAAAGTGGACGACGGAACACACATGCCACCCTAACAAGCGTGGCGCATGCAGACTGGCACCACGAATCACCATGTTGATGTCACAACATGGCCGCTCACGGGTCCTATCGTGACAACTCCAGATGACTTTACGTGGGATCAATGGGTGAAATGGGGTGGATGTGTACATTCCCTACTACTGATATGGTCACAAATAACGAGAAGTTCTCTATCTGGAGATGTCACATTATTAATGGTGGCGGTATGACAGGAGCTTGGTTGAGACGGGTTCAAGACTCGGGGTGTGGATGGGGCGCTGTGTGCCACATTTCAATAAGTCATGATGCGAAATATCGTCAAAGCGAATGGGGTTATCCCACTCTAGTTGGCAGGCATCGGTTTCCTTCACAGGGAAAATTGTGGAATTGTAGAAGATCACTGTGTCCTTGCGGTGCTTTCTTTCAACATTGCCTCAGTGTTTTCCAGTAATAATATTGCCGTAATTAAGTCATTCAAAAAAGCTGAAACGATTTATTGGGATTGTTAGCCGATTTTTCTCTTTCAGCGCCCCACGGCCCCATTTGTAAAGCTACAGTCACCAAATTTGGCACATTTGTAAATGGCCACTTTCAATTGAAAATTAGGGATAGAGAGTTTTGATATTCGACTCTTGATCAAAACAACATCAGTTCTAACGTTCTTTCTCTGCCTTTCAATATCTAGGACTGTATCAATCAAGCCATCCTCGTTGAAATTTTGTTAATAGCATCTCCAACAAAACCACATCTAAAACTACGGGGCCTCACGGGAAATTCTGAAGAACTCTCGCCGAATTTTCTTAGTATGTTGATCCAAACATTTGAGAGATAGCACTTAAGAAACAGACTTTTTGTGGGGCCGTTTTCAAAGTATTAATACGGGATACAGTCAGTTATGAACCTTCCCGCGCATATTTCCATATTTCTGATCATTTGTAGATGTGCACCTTTACTTTTTCATTTCGATATGAGACACTTGATGCCAGCGGTGCCCATTTTATGTTTGTTCTATACCTTTATTTTCAACCTTCTGTTCATCCTCAACCTGTCAAAATGTTGGGAATATAATCTCCACAAAATACAAATCTAAAAATGTGGTGCCGTCCAAGTCAATTTCCAACCCTTATGGTCGAAAAATTAAAATGAGTTGTTTTTTTTTTATTTTAGTATGTTGTAGAGCACATATTAGCCTGTTTTTTCATCTGTTTTTGTTTGTTTGTTTTTCGGTTTTACGCCAGTTTGACGTTTCTGCGTAACTTTGAAGTTTGTCATATTTTCTACACTCTTCATTAAAAACACTGAGTTCGTGAGTCCAAATGACCCCTATTTGTAGTGGATACAGTTAAAACTAGAAGTCCTGTCATAAAATGTGCACAAATAGCACGTCGATATGCGCGTTAATCTACGCGTTATGACCATAGTAAGGCAATCAAAGTCTGTATACAGTTAATACTAGAAGTCCTGTCGCGAATAGTGCGCTTATCTAGGCTTAATTGCGCGTTGGAACTGCGCGCAGTTGCCATATCGAATGACATCCAAAGCACAGCAGGTTTTCTTGGTTACTCATAGCAAACACATGCAATGTTTCTGCCAATGGACCTCCGGGTGACCCGGAGGTCCATTGGTTGAAACATTGCTTGTGCACATGTCATATGTACAGCATTTCATAGCTTTACTAGGGACATAACGCGTACATTAACGCGCATATCAACGTGCTATTTGTGCGCATTTCATGACAGGACTTCTAGTTTTAACTGTATATGGTATATGGCCTGTACACAAGAAACGTTTCAGCCAATGGACCTCCGGGTAACCCGGAGGACCATTGGCAGATATATTGCCTGTGTTTGCTATGAGTAACCAGGAGAACCTGCCGTACTTTGGATGCCATCCGATATAGTAATTAAGCCTAGATAAGGGCACAGATAGGACTAGATAGGACTTCTAGTACCTATTTCTGATCATTTATGCTTTTACACCATAATTCTTTCATCTCAATATGAGACACCCGATGCCAGCGATGTCAGTTTTACGTTTGTGTCTATATCTTTTATTCTCAACCTCATTTTGAGCCTCAACCTTTATAGTCCGTTTGGGAATATAATCTCCACAAAAACTTATCTAAAATGTGATGCCGTCCTTGGAAATTCCCAAGCGTTATTATCGAACTCTGACGTGACGTCAAAGAGAGTCTTAGGGTCAAAAATTGAAATGCGTGTTTTTTTTTTTAAATTTTAGTATGTTGTATCAAAGAATTAGGAGATAGCTATTTTGTTTGTTCGGTTTAACGCCAGTTTGACGTTTTCACGTCACATTGAACTTTAGCCTATTTTCTTTATTCTTCATTTAAGCTCCATATTTATACGGATACAGTTATGACCCGTCCCACACCTACTTCTGGTCATCAGAAAATGTGCACCTTCATTTGTTAATTTTAATACGACACACCCGATGCCAGCGATGTCAGTTTCACTGGTTTATACCTATTTCTGGTCACTTTAAAGTTTGGGTTATTTTGGTTATATCTCATTAAAAACTCTTCATTTGTAATTCCAAGACCCACGTATATGAATTACAGAGCTGGAAAGCAACACATACATCGTTTCCGTTCATTTGAAGTTGTTAACCTTCATTTTTGATTACTATTTTGACCCCGACGCCAGCGATGCCAATTTAACGTTTTTGTGTTTATCTTCTCTTTTCAATTCCATTTTTTTCCGAAATTTTGAAGGTACAATCACAATATTCATCGTACTTCGCAGTCCAAACTGAATTAGCTTACCCGCGAGTTTTATATATATGAAACTCGTCCGAATTTTCCGTTTGGGCTCGCCAAAACTGAAAATTCTTAGACTCGTTTCATTAATATTACACGTACACTCATTCCATATCCTCTATTTATGCCATGATTACCTATTCTACTAAATATGAAAAGCCTATGACATAAATTTTATCTTTACAAACCAACCGCGGTGAACACGCCAGCAATCATGGGATTTCAGTAGTTAAAATTTACACCAACTGTAGAGCTACATCCAAGTGGACCTTTGGTGATGTCGGCCTGAATGCAAACTTGTCTAAAGTTATCGCACGTCGCCTCGCGAAGAGCAAAATGGAAGTGACAATTATTTATTACGTTTTTAAATACGTTTACCCCATAAGACACTAAACATTAACAAACATGCATTGTCTCCTGTTAACAAAGCATCCATAACACGAAATGTTATGTTGTTAAAATGAAAAATGGGCCGTGATTTCCACGTTTGTTTTCCATTTCGTTTCGGCGATAAAATTGACAGCGGAAGTACTCAGGTAAACAAAAACAGATTCGCATGTGTGTACGTCAGACAAACAGTTGAACTCGTAATAATCTGACGATCATGGTATAAATACAATATACCCAAAGTAGTATGGTGTACCAAATATTCACCACTCGTGATGAAGTGGTGCTAACCGCTCGCCAAAGGCGCACGGTTAACACTACTTCACCACGAGTGGCGAACATTTGGTGCACCAAGCTACTGTGGGCATATTCTATATATCTCCAATAGTGGATGCCCATATCTTATCGTGGATAATGTCCTGTCTCCTGGAGGCAAAACTATGAAACCTTTACTATTGTATTTTCTGGAATTGTATTTTCTACCTATTATTTATTTATTTATTGGTGTTTAAGATCACATACTTCTGCATAATGGCTATCGTGACCGTGACAATTTTCGGGTGGAGAAAGCCAGAGTACCGGGAGACAACCCCCGAGCGTCAACGAGCAACTGTCAGCTCCTCGACATTCTAACTCTGTTCAAACTCCGCTCAAGCAGGGTTTCAGCGGTTGAAGACATGTGCACCATCGACGTGCAGTCCGCCTTAGTACACGGTGTCATCGTGCCCCCATGTAGGCAACCGGGATAAAGTGCCTTGTCCAAGTACATAACGAAGGCCGTCCCGGACGGAGGTCGAACTCGGGACCTCTAGCATAGAAGTCCAACTGTCTACTACCGTGACACCGCGCTCCCCTTTCTACCTATTAATGTAACTAACTAAAATGAATCATTAGCATTCTAAAAGATATGGCAATTCGCCAACTGGTAAATTGCCAAATCTTTGAAAATGCCAATGGTTTATTTTAACCCATTTAAAGACATAACTAGAAAATATAAACAACACATTCAACCACATTTTAGCGTCAGGTCTTTCTAGAATTCGGATGGAAAATAACCTCCGTTGATACCGTTATGAAACTTCATTCAGCTGCAATTTAAGAATGTTGAAGAGCCAAAAAAAAAAAGACCTAGCAGTTTTTTTATTTTCGATTTAACGCCCTTTGGACGTCTGTTTTTGCTCCACTTTAAAGTTTGGGTTGTTGTAATTCCAAGAACCACATATAGGAATTACAGAGCTATGTAATTCTAATTGTGACACTAGAAACTACAATTGTAAAAGTTTTGTAGTATTGGCCCCTGGTCTTGGGGCTTGTGGACATGAGTTACAAAATTTAAAGAAGGTGCGTCCCCCGCTGAATCCGTCATGGGGGGGGGGGGGGTTGTTGAACTCCGGAAGACTGGAATGGTGAATGGAGACATCGCAGATTTGTTGTGTGCACTGGGGGGGGGGGGGGGGGGGTTGTGGAGGAATGGCGTTGTATTGATTGGGTTGATCGTGTGCAAAGGTTGAGTAGTAGGTAGCTGAGTTGTCACTGCGTGTGATAAACATTGGAGGAATCAACGGAGGTTATTTTTTATTAGAATGTTCTTCATACGGATGTCATGTCAGGAATAATCTTTTGGTTGAATGATATCAGCAAACTGCTGAATCAAGCGTAGTTATACTGGTAGTTGAGAAGGTAACAAAGTCGACAAGAGTAACCGTTCAACTTCGTGTGTGTGAAAGGGATTACAGTATGTCACCTATAAACTAGTGATCAGGTTGGACAAGGAGGTGTTGGCAGATGGTTCAGGTAGATTGAGAAGGACTTCTTCATGTGTGTTTAAGTATTAAACCTGGGTAAATCGAGCAGCTTGCCAACGATATGAACAGGGACATGGCAACAGTGAGCTTGGGGGTTGTAACCTTTCTCCCTGCACTTGAGATCAACATTTCCAGTCGTTAGAAATTGTAAGTCTCAAACCATAAGAAATTAGAAATTCCATGCCTTATGTTAGTACACTTCATGGTATTTTATTTGTGGCTGTGAGCGTTTGAAACGGACATTTTGGTAATTGTTGAACCACCAGGCCTGGACTTTTAAAAAATCCAGGGGAGCTACTACGGCTTCCCCAAATATGTGACACGAGAGCTATTCTGTGCTTAGTCGGTTATTTATAAGGGAATTGAAGGTTTATCCCTTTGAACTCGTAAGACCGATTTTTCGGCCAAAGGCATAATTTCTCCCCATTTTTAGCTCATCTTGACAAAGTCAAGTTGAGCTAATCTCATCGCTCTCCGTCCGTCGTCCGTCCGTCCGTCGTCCGTCAACACCATGTTGTGGTCTTCTCCTTCAAAGCCACTGACCAATTCAAGTGAAAGTTTGTGTGAGTGATGGTCCTAAAGGGGCGTTGCATCTTTGTTCAACTCAACATGCCCAGTCCCACAGGGAGGGACTAGGGGAAAATGCTCCAAAATATTTTTAAAATCTTCTTCTCAAGAACCAGTGTGTACAATGACTTGATATTTGCTATGGAGCTTCCTTTTGAGGTGTAGAATCAAGTTTGTTCAAACAAAATTCGTGAATCAATATTTGGCTTTGTAATGTGAAGGGTAAGATTTTTGGCCCCGCCCAAAATTTCTATTTTCTGAACTGATGGTCCGGTATGAACCAAATTTGGTATGTGGTATTATTGGGTCATAAGTACTTGACCCATGTACAAAAAAAATCCCGCATCCCCATGGGAACCCTTGGAGCTAAAAGTAGAAATATTTTCAAACGCCCATATTTCCCATACCACACTGAACAGAGAGCTGTGATTCGGTAATGAAGTATCCTTAGGACCAGTAGAATTGAATGGTAAAAAAAATTGCCATCGGTCATGTAGGGTGTTCTGAAATGGGCATCGAAAAAATGCTGAGTCAGCATATTTGTAAACATTTTTTAAAATGTTTTCTCCAGAACCAATCATCAGAATCTTTTGATATTTGGTATACATAGGGGGGGGGGGGGGGGGGAGGGGGGGAGGGGGGGGAGGGGGGGGTCAGATACAAGTTTGTTGAAATAAAGCTCATTGGTTCATATTTAGGCTCACTACAGGAGCCCGAATTTTTAACATAGAGTAAAATGGGGAATATTCTTTAAAGATCTTTTTCAGAACCACCAGTCAGAATCTCTTAATGTTTCATATTCATCATTGTTATGAGGGTCAGATTCAAGATTGTTCAAACCAAGTCCCTAGGTTAATATTTGGGCTTCCTACGGAAGACTTTGTTCAATATGGCGGGTAATTTAAAAAAATCTTCTTCAGATCCACCAGTCAGAATGCTTTCATATTTGGTATGCTACATCTCTAAGGAGGGGAGGGGGGGGGGGGGGGGTAGATTCAAATTTGTTCAAATCAGATCCCTAGGTATATATTTGGGCTCGCTATGGTAGCCCAGATTTTTACTTAGTGCAATATGAGGAAATTTCTTTAAAAATCTTCTTCTTCAGATCTACGAGTCGGAATGCTTCATATTTGGTATACAACATCTCTAGGGGGGTCAGATTCCAGTTTGTCCAAAATCGAGTGTCTGGGTTAATATTTGGGCTCCATATGGGAACCTGGAATTTAACTTAGTACAATATGAGGGAATTTCTTCAAAAATCTTCTTCTTCAGATCCACTAGTCAGAATGCTTTTATATTTGGTATACAACATCTCTAGGGGGGGGGGGGGGGGGGGGGGGGGGGGTCAGATTCAAGTTTGTTCAAATCGGATCTATAGGTTAATATTTGGGCTCGCTATGGTAGCCCACATTTTAACTTGGTGCAATATGAAGACATTTCTTTAAAATAACTCTTCTTCAGATCCAACAGTCAGAATGCTTACACATTTGGTACATAACATCTCTAGGGAAGTCAGATTCAACTGTGTTCAAATGGAGAGCTTGGGTTAATATTTGGGCCTCCAATTGGAGCCGGAATAGGCCATTTTGCTGAAGAATTAACAATTTTGTATTCAGTACCCTCTGGAGGTGTGTAACTAAGATTAACCCACATAGGTTCTATCAAGGGGCTTCATAGCGGAGCTCTACATTTTACTTTATGATCAACTGAAGAAAAGGCATGATGCTCGGATTATTTTTGTCACTCCTGAGGGACTCAAGGATTGACAGTATAGCCTATGGAGATAGCTTGCTTAATGTACTCTTTCTTGGACTCTGTTTATATTGTGTTTTGTTCAAGATGAGAGCTTCAGGCCCCGTGGGGCCTCTTGTTGTCTTATTATGAGAGGTCTATACACGGGGCATTGCTGATAAAATAATAACTGCAGTCTGCAGCCAGACAGATGCAGACTGCAGTTATTATTTTATTCTCCCTGTATATTGATGATGAGCTGACCCATCTCACTGTAAGTGTACTCAAACGCGATACCATTCCAGGAATTGAGATTTAAAGTGCAATTACGCCTCTTCTTAAATTGATTTTGCAGGAGCCATGGAGGGCGGGAGCTATATCTCCCCTCAAAAGACCAAGCCCGAACCACTTTTCTTAGTTGTCAAAAAGTTGTCATCTCCAGTGATAAAGCATTTCAGATGGTGCCTTGTTGTACTGTAGAGACGATTTCTAGATATAGAATAAAGATGGTAAAAGGGTGGGTTCGGATTTCTTCAGCAGTGTGTAATTCAGAGTTTGGAAATTCTCACTTAATGGAGCAAGAGGGAGGGGTGGGGGTTCAAATCGTTTTCTGAAACCTTGGATGTTCTGTAACCAGAGGGGCGAGGTACAGTTCGAAATTCTGAGCGAGCGCGCCCTGAACGAAGACCGTTTAGCCGTTTTCCTGTACAGGAGTAATATCAGGCTGTATCCGGCAGTTTTTGTTTTTTTTTTTTGAGTGGATAAATTTCATAGAAAAGCGGTTGATCCACCCATCAAGCCGTATATTGAAAAGGAAAGTTATTATTTGTTAGTGTAGGAAATCCGTCAGATTCGATATGATTTGATGCTGTTTGATTTGTTTGCGAAAATAATCAAAATATTTGGAGGTTTTGAATGCAGACGTACAGAGGGCGGTTGTGAACGGCCCAACGGTTATGTTTGTCATACATGGCGTCCTTCGTTTTGATGATTTTCTTAGTCTAGAACAGATCTGTCTACAGTTGTTGGTGCAGTGTCATATCTGCTAGTTGAGTGTGCGTGACGATATGCGACTGAGGGTGTGAGGGTGCGTGCGGGTATGTGGGTGTGTGTGTTTCGAATGAAACAATCATGTTTTGGAGTTATTTGTAATGTTGGTTTCTGATCCCCAGCCTGGAATCGAACCGTCGACAACTCCACCTGGCAATCAGGAGTCCAACACCTAACCCACTGGACAATTGCACACCGCTAAAAACGATGGCTTGAATCCAGGTTTTTAGATGATGTTCTCGTCAATACTTGGTTCACTTGCCTTAGAGCAGCTTCATGAAAGTGTGAAACGCGCTGGCTACAGTGGTCAGACGAAGACCGGCACGGGCCTATGTGTGTATATTGAGGGACACAACCATGATTTCGACGAATTTGTAATGTTCCTTTCTGATCCCCGGCTGGGAATCGAACCGTCGGCATCCCCGCCTGGCATTAACCCTTTACCCAACGTAACGGCCAAAACCGGCCAGCGCTATTCTCAAAAATCGCCAATTAATTTTCACTATTTTTTTCATTTTTTGTCTCAAAAACATAGGTTATGACCCCTCGTTGGAACGAGCTCGTCGAGCTCGTTCCAACGAGGGGTCATAACCTATGTTTTTGAGACAAAAAATGAAAAAAATTAGTTATTCAAGAATTATTTTTGCAAGTGTCGTCTGCTTTTCACGTTAGGTAAAGGGTTAACCACTGGATCATTGCACACCTTCAAAAACTTCGTTCACTTTGTTTACGACAGCTACCTGAAAGTATGTGTGATTTGTTTTATCATAATGTAGACCTTGTATAGATATATATATATACAAGGTCTCTATTCTGATAAAACAAACCTGTTTCAACTGTGCTGGATCTGAGAGATGCAAGAGCATAAAGCGAAATAAATTCGTCTAAATAAAGCTCAAACAGAACAGGAAAAAGAAAAAATTCACCAAGCTTTCGGTTCTGATGAAGACATTCAGGGTACAGATACAGCAAGAAAAAATACGCACAGGCGACAAAAGAAATGAAATGTGGCGATAAAGGTTCTCGTGAGCTAAGTTCTGACTGAACGGGTTTGTAACACAACCCGAAAAGAAAAGAAACCAGGGTAAAAGTAGAATGTGCCGACGCTGCCTAATACATTTAGATGATCGCCAGAAGTTAAAAGTGAACAGATTTCGCGGTAGGATTAATGGCGAAAAATATGTAAATCGGCTACGAAGACAATGGAGATGATGAAAATAGTAGCGTCGAACAAAGGAACAAAAATATAATGCGTCCAAGCCGTTGAGTACAGTTGCATAAAATTTACGGAATTAGTACTGCGATCCTTGCTTGACAGTTACGCATCTTTGTAGAGTACCTAGAGCGCGTGGAAACAACATGGATCCCTGCTGAAGAATAGTTTGAATTTGAAGTTCTGTTGAGATCGAGAGGTCTATACGTGCATAGCTGTTCGATGCAGAATGTTTCCCGGGCGACGCGCTCATCTTTTGTCTAGTCGGACATAGAATCAATGATGAAGGCCCGAAAAGAAGTAAAAGGGTGACCCGTCGACATGCAGTGTCGTGTAATAGTACAGTCACGCTCCATGTTTTTGAATGACCCGTGGTTATTCACACGTCTATGAAACGGGGTACAGGTTTCGCCGACAAACTGGATTTGGATTTGACAAACTCCGCATTGTAGTAGATAGATCACATTTTGACTTTTGCAGGTTCCGCGGCAAAACATAAAAGATTCTCCAGTACCGGTGCTGTTGAATGGATCGGGTGTAGGCGCCATGGTGCACGTTTTACAACCATTTTTTCCCACAGCCTTGGCTGACACCAAGTTCAGAATAGACTGGACCGAGACTGACACGAGCAAGAGTGTCGCGAGTGTTTTTTTGGTCGCTTGAAAGCCACGACCGGAGGTTTGGGACATATCTTGGATAAGGAAGGTTCATTCTCAATAAGCGTACAGTGTTTTCGAAGTATGTTGGAAAGATCTGGGTGAAATGTTGTGACAAAAGGTATGCGCGTGTTCTGTGTGGTGGGCGATATCGTAACAGATCGTCCCATGCTAGCGCATCAGCTTTACTAATGGCACTGGCAACCCGTTCTCGCTTATAGTTACGGTTACGGAATCTGTTCTGAGCACGCTGACAAGGAAGTTGCTTTTTCTGATCTTCGGTCTCATCTTGTAAGCCGTAACATTCGCGACATTCTTGTTCGTGCCAGTTGTCGTTGGCTCAGTTGGTATGGTGGCAGAACATTCATGGCCAGGCGATTGGGTGTCGTAGACCCGGGATCGACTCCTTTCGAGGCGACTTTCCAAACAACTTCACAGTCAGTTTTCGATCCAAAGGCGTGGTGTTAGGACGATACCGGGAGGAATTCCTGATTGACTTATGCGATGTGTTCAGATCAGCCGGTTATTATACTCTCATGTAATACATGGAAGTATCTTGACATTTCTAAAATTCCAGTTCCTTTTAATTTTCGAAGAGTATATTAAAATCGGGTTCCACCGGGAGTTAGGGCTTTTTAGAATACTTTTCAGACTTTGTCTAACAGTATTTTGTTTACCTTTTTCTTTCTACTTTTACCCCCGGTTTCTTTTCTTTTCGGGTGGTATTACACACCCGCTCAGTCAGAAGTTGGCTCACGAGAACTTTTATCACCACATTTATTTTTTTTTTCGTCGTCTGTGTGTATTTTTTCTTGTTGTGTCTATATGAAGAAGGTTTTCGGCAGACCGAAAGCTTGATGAAAATATTGTTTTTTTTCCGTTCCTGTGCTGTTTGAGCTTTATTTAAACGAATATCTTTCACTTTAGGCTCTTGCAACTCTCAGATCCAGCACACTTGAAACACATTTGTTTATCAGAATACAGACCTTTGTTTCTATTCACATTCTGATCAGCATAGGTTTTCTATCTGAATCTGTTCCTCTCCGTGTTTGTCTGTTTTGTCATCTTTGTATTTGTAACATTCATTTCAAAAATGTTCCACAAAGTGAATTTAATCACCTGAAAAAAAAACTCAAAAGTGATGCTCTCCGCATCTCACACCACCTTCGAAATGTAGATGTTTACCGGGAGAGAAACAACGTTGTTCCTAGGTGTCTTCGTAGCAATTTAACACCGCAGATCCAATGTGTTCCATCCAAACGCTTTTTACAGCGCTGAAACAATACACTCCAGCGGGCTTCGCTGTCACTCCTATAACTATGCCATGGACATTATGTTCACCACCTACATGAAGCCCAATGCAGCCTACAGACATTTCTGGCTGAACTCACCATATCATTGTCATCCGACATCTTGTCTGAGGCTCTCAGAGGCATAGATAATATCAAAAGGAATTTCAGTCATTTTCGTGAGAGAAGAAAAAAGTCTAAATTCAAAAGAGATGATATCACACCTACTGCCCCAAATTCATGCCCTGCTTTAGCTAAAAAGAAACATAAGTGTAGACATTTCAAACGTAGGCACGCAGCATCTATTTCCCATAATGTAGTTAACCTTTCATCTGTCAATTTACTACCCGCAGAGTTTGATGTTTTATCTCGTGCACTTGGATTGTGTTCTACTCAGCTCGCCTCAACCGCAGTGAACTTTCCACCAGCTGTGACAATTTTGTTAAGTAGATGTCGGCTCGCTGACCATTTTGCTGATCGGAAAATCAATCATTGCTGTTCCGCCTAATCCATTTCGTTTGAAAAGCAAATGGGAGCCACCCCCAAGCAAAACAAAACTTGCCCTTCAAACTTATATTGAGGCTACTGGTCGGGGGATCTCACAGCTCCCCGTCTCTGCACACCACGACAACCTGTCAAAACAAAAATGACCAGAGCTAAACAGTGGTCATCATGGATAAGTCGGCATACATAGCTGAAGCAGAGGACAGCTCTCAGATGCTCGTATCTACCAACAACTAGATCGTGACCCTACCAATGAATTTTCTCAGAAAGTATCTGAAACCATCACATCCTTTTGTTTAGAGGGGCACAGCTCCGAGGAAACTCGTGAGTGTTGGGAGCCAGACAGACTCCTTGCTGGTAGATTCTACCTGTTGCCAAAAATTCACAAAACAGGAAATCTAGGTCGCCCTATCATGTCTGGTAACAACCACCCCACTGCCAAAATTTCCCAGTTTGGTGACTTCCATCTGCGACCTCTCCTTGAAAAATTGCCCTCCCATCTGAGAGATACCACTCACTTCCTCAGAAAAATGGACGAACTGTGTGAGCTCCCAGATGACACTCTGCTGTGCACGAAGGGTGTAGTTTCCCTGTACACAAACATGATGAAGAAATTGAAGCCTGTTGGGAGGCGTTGGATACACGTTCACGTTTATACCCCCTATAGAGCACCTTGTAGATCTTATCACACTTGTTCTGAAGTTACGACACCCAATCGCCTGGCCATAAATGCAATGCAACCATAGCGACTGAGCCAACGACAGCCCCATAAAAGGTTGCAATTGACTCAGCCAGTATGCTAGTTTACATTTTCAGCTCGCCACGAGACCGATATTCGAGAATTGACAATTACTGAAATGTTGGAATTGTTTTCTGTGATGATTCAAAATGTCTACAAGTAGCCTGTAATTTACTGTGAGATTTACCCGTGGATAGTTTGCCTAGCACCCAATGCAACTGAAACAGATTACTGTTATAATGGTCTATGGTCGTCCCAGATTTTAAACACAGGAATCTCAGTTAGTGGAATATCTGTGAAGATGCAACTGCTTGAATTTAATTTATATCGCCTATGTCAAACAGGAATTCCACCAGGCATCGTCGTAACACCGCGCCACTGGATTGAAAACTGTAAACTTTTTTGGAAGGTGGCGTCGACTGGAGTCGACCCCGGGTCTACGACACCCAGTCGCTTAGCCATGAATGCTCTGCCACCATACACACTGAGACAACGACAACCCCATAAAATGTTGCAATTGACCTAGCCAGTATGTTAGTTTACATTTACAACTCGTCTCGAGATCGATATTCGAGAATTGACAATTACTGAATTGTTGGAATTGTTTTCTGTGACGATTCGTAATTGGCTACAAGTGGCCTGTAATTTATTGTGAGACTTACCCGTGGATCGTTTGGCTTATCATCCACAAAGTAACCACTGAGCCACTGTGCTCTCTTAGGGTGAAATAACACTTAAAATTTCGGAGCTGTCTAGAAAACATGACAGGGGCAGCGCAACGATTTTCAAAGTGTGCGCGTGTGTGTGTGGGGGGGGGGGGGGGGGGGCTGGGTCAGACGATGGATGGTCGTCGGTATGACGGAACGACCACGATTCGGCCCATCGTACGAAAATTGTAGATTCCAGGGTTCCAAAACTCCTATTTTCATGCATCTGAGCGGATATTTTGAGATTTTTCAGGAGATGTATTTGAAAGATTTCACACTTTGAGAGCCGTTAATAAACGTCGGTAAAGCATACAGGTGAGGTCTATTTATCAGCGTTGGTCGTAACGACCAAAGCTGATAAATAGACCTCGCCTGTATGCTTTACCAGACGTTAACGGCAATTATACTGTCTGTGGATTATCTTGTCTGGGGTGGATTTGGTACTCGTATGTCTGGAAGATTACGATGTACTTCAGTTAACCGATTTTTTAAGAGACTGTATTCATTTTAGCGTTTGTTGCCAATTACTGCAAAAAATGATCCGAAATCCATCGAAACTGAACCAGTGCGAGAGAAGCATAGCTGGCAAAAATATGGGGAGGCTCTGGATCCGCCCCTTATTTCACCAGTCATTGGTTGTGTTAAAATATATGCATACAAAAAAAAATGGCCCGGCAAAAAAGTGGAGGGGCTGAAGTAATTGTGGAAGACAGTGTGAGCCAATAAAAACGTTCAACAGAGGTCTATTTATCAGCGTTGGTCGTAACGACCAAAGCTGATAAATAGACCTCACCTGTATGCTTTACCAGACGTTAACAGCAATTATACTGTCTGTGGATTATCTTGTCTGGAGGTGGATTTGGTACTTGTATGTCTGGAAGATTACGATGTACTTCAGTTAACCGATTTTTTAGGAGACTGTATACATTTTAGCGTTTGCTGCCACTTACTGCAAAAAATGATCCGAAATCCTTCGAAACTGAATCAGTGCGAGAGAAGCATAGCTGGCAAAAATATGGGTACGTGTGACTAATAATAATAATAATAAATCTTTGGCCAGCCGCTGATTTGTCGCGGTCCTCATAAGAGAAGGCCATCATTCCCCCTGCACCCCACCCCCTCTTCCCCTCCTCTCCTCCCAGCATTCAGATATAAACTGCTTAATAGTGTCCCTCACTTCCTCTTTTTCAATTTCTTCAATAAGCATTCCTACCCTCTCCCTCGTGTCCCCCTTCAGCCATCTATCCTTTGTTTCTTCACCCCACTTCTGCATTATTCTTCCAGTAAATTTTATTCTATGAGGTATATACTGTGGGTATTCCAAGAGAAAATGTTCCAGGGTCTCCACTACTCCAGAGTGGCACATTTGGCATCCCTTTTCCCCATCTCTCCCAATTTTTCCCCGAAGCTCCAGTGATCTTGATCTCAGTTTGAACAGCAGTGACCCTCCAAAGGTGCCATCTAGGTACTTCTCAAAAGCTGGCTTTTCTTTATATTGTAACCCCTGCAGTGATCTTTTCACGCTAACCCTTGCTCGCCAGTTTCGATTGCAATCTTCCATGACTCTCTCTTTGACAAACCTTTTGCCTTCTTTCATTCCTACTTCTATGTTTGTGACCTCTATAGAGTAATTGTCCATTAGTTCCCTCACATGTTTTGACCACCCCGTTTCTATATTAGAATTCCAAATGGTATCGAGCATCAATTTCCACTTCGGGATTGTTGTTTGTTATCGGGGTAACAAATTGGTGGGTGACAGAATACAGGCATTTATATTTTCATCACGCTTTGCTGCAATCGCATGTAAACGAATATACTCTAATCAAAAAAGGTATAATTTTAAAGTCTCACGATTCAATAGTAATTGTGGAAGACACTGTGAGCCAATAAAAACGTTCAACAGCGGTGTTCAATTTCAGTGAGGTATTGCCCGTGAACCAAAACATTTATTTTCAGCCGACAATTTATTTATTTATTTATTGGTGTTTAAGGTCACATATTTATGCACAATGGCTAATCGCGACCGTGACAGTTTTACGGGTGGAGGAAGCCGGAGTACCCGGAGAGAACCACCGAGCAACGACGAGCAGCTGTCAGCTCTCCAACATCGTAACTCTGAACTCTGCACCGCAGCACAGGCAGGGTTAGATTGGTTGAAGACATGCGCACCATCGACGTGCAGTACGCCACAGTACACAGCGTCATCGTGCCCCCATGTAGGAAATCGGGGTGAAGTGTCTTGCCCAAGGACACAACGCGGTTGCCGCAGGTGGGATTCGAACCGAGGACCTCTCGGCTTGCAGCCTGCACCTCTACCAACTGAGCCACCGCGCCCCCTCAGCCGACAATAAATAATGTATAATTCCGGGCAAGGAAATTGCGCAGCCCTTCGGCTCCCGGTTCCAAAAGTGAATCACGATACCCGGAAAGGTCACAGACCAGTGTATCAATGATTGCGTAATGAGATTTTGGCGAACACCAATTTCTTCTGAGATCAGCATCTCCTTTAACGCTATGGATTAATCTCGCACACGAGAATTCCCCGATTACCAGTTCTGAAAATCATTCACAATGCCCTGGAAATTCATAGACCAGAATCGGGAATAAAAGTTAGCGGAGCGCAACCTTTGATCCCCGGTTCTGTCCTATAAATTTTCCGGGTATCAGAACATATATTCAAAAACGAGAACCGGAAAATCCCCAATATCGTGACTGATTTTCAAAAACGAGAACCGGGAAATTCCCCTTCCCGGGATTAAACTTTAACAATAAATATTTTCAACTCTGCTGTCAGGAACGTATTGTTTTCTTTTTCCTTGTGGAAAAATGACGGTTAGATCAATAAACATATGCTATTTCTAACCACATATATGTATACGAGTATATTTAGGTAACTTATAGATTTTCCAGTCAAAGCACAATCCAGCTAAATCATCAGTTCAAATCTTTTCATGTTATTGGTTTTTTCGCAGTTGGCTTCTCTATAATGTTTAAATTTTCGTTCTATTAATAGCCAACAAACATGATGCAGCGATCGACATTTTCAGTTATAGTTATATTCAAAGAAAGGTTAGTCATTAAAACTGCATTCTTTTTTAAACAAGATGGGTGTGAACATTTTCCTCGAATTTATTCAGTTCGTATTCTCAATTGTTCTTTTTCTCATCGGATTTTCAATCCCGTTCGGGATGTATTTTTTTCATACATCACTGTTCACAGGGGTCTTTAACTGGCGTGAAGGACTTGAAATGTATGAAATGAATTTTGTACCATGATTACCTATTCTATAACATATGAAAAGCCTGTGACATAAATTTTAGCTTTACACACCAACCCTGGTGAACACGCCAGCAATGGAATTTCAGTAGTTAAATTTTACACCTGCAGTGGAACTACATCCAAGTTGACCTTTGGTGACGTCGACCTGAATGCGAACTTGTCTAAATTTATGGCACATCGCCTCGCGAAGGGTGAAATAAAAGTGGCAATTATTTATAACGTTTTTAAATGAGTTTACCCCATAAGACACCAAAACTTAACAAACATGCATTGTCTCATGTTAAATGTTAATAAAGCATCCATAACTCGAAATGGTATGTTATTATGCTATTAAAATGAAAAAGTCTCGGTTTTAATTTCCATTTCGCTTCGGCGATAAAATTGACAGTAGAAGTACCGCCCACCGATGCTCGTGTAAACAAAAACAGATTCGCACGTCTGTACGTCTGGTGCTTAGTAAACTCGAGAAAAAATAATAGCGAATCTTAATAATCTGACGATCATGGTATAAATAAAATATACCCAAAGTAGCTTGGTGTACCAAATGTTCACCACCCCTGGTGAAGTGGTGTTAACCGCGCGCCGAAGGCTCGCGGTTAACACCACTTCACCACTCGTGGTAAACATTTCGTACACCAAGCTACTATGGGTATATTATATATGCACTTTAGTTGTCAATAGGTACAATCCAGGTTAGTATTTCCTCCGATTTATTTCTCTCTCGTAGTTTGGCGGAAGGTATAAATCTATTCTATATCCATGTTAGAAAGTAAAGGCTGTCATTCGGAGTTGACGCCTAGGATATCTGAGAAGTTAAGCTAACTGCCCGAGTGGTCTAGAGGGGCTTACCTAACAAACAATGGGCATATGGCACCCTCTCACATACACTGACGAGATCCGGTAGTAGACGGGTTCAGTCGAGGCCAGTAGGATTTTGGAATCAAAGCAACTCGATTCGAATCGTATCGTATCATTCGAATTTCGTAGGTTCCCGGAGCCCTATCAACTGGGCTAGAATGGTTACCCTCGGCCATTTTTCAATGGCAATGGGATCAAAAAGAAGGCATTTGGGAGGGGCATTCACAAAAATCAGTTGGGGTGGATTTACCCACTGGATACACGATAGACATCCCCACAAAGTATCTGAGCCTTCAATTCAAACATTACGCATATAATGATTTAACAATCTGCCCCATTCGGAATAAAGCTCTACCCGCATTGTCTTCTTGCAGACTCGGGTAAACTATTAGTCTTCCTGGTAGGGAATGTCATTAGGATGACATTTGATTCCGTTGTTCTTTTTGTCTTACAAGGGCCGCCATATTGTTTCTAGCAACCACGTGCTACCATAGAATTACGACGGTGGCTCCCAGTAGACAAAATGAACGACGGAACAACAACAGGCGCTGATGATTGCGATAACTCCGCGTATAACCATAGTGATGGCACAAAATGGCCATCCATGCGGGCTGCTATGGCAACTACACATGACGCCACTACGTCACGTGTCTCATGACATCACGTGATATCAACAGATGAGATAATTAAGAAAGAGGAATGAAGGGGTACATTCCCTACTACCGGACCTTCATAAGGCATTCACTGGTTTGTTGTTATGCATTTCATGAAGTAGTCGATTCGGGTGAATCAGGATACCTTAATTGAGTGGAGTAGTAACTATATTTCAAGTAAGTAGGCTCAAGTGCCTGTGGGTCTTCGCCTAGAACTACAAGAAGAAGAAGATATTTGTAAAATAAATCAGGAGTAACTGAGCATTTGATTTTTTGCTTCAGAAACATAACTTTTCATCTCTTGTTCACGCACGCTGGCCTTGCTCGTGCCTATGATGGAGCATAATCTTTCTTCTGGATGCACAACTTGAAAGCAAAATAGTAAAAGTTGAATGTCAATTTTTGTGAATAGCTCTTACCAAATACTTTTTTTTTGGGGGGGGGGGGGTGGGGGATGGTAGATATCCTCATAGGGTTAGAGCGAAATGAACGCATTGACACATTTCTGTTTCCTGTATTTACTACTTAACGAACCCTGCTTACTGATATCAAAATAGCGAAATGGAGGGGTTTGTACCCTGGACGTTAACTGTACTGAAGAAAAAAAGAAACGCAAGTTCAATTTTGGTAATATAACTTTTTTATCGGTAGACCAAATCTAGTAAAATTTGATACATAGCTACCTCAGTGTACTTTCTTAGGAGCCTTTGGTTAAAATTCATTCAACCATGGCCACGTGAGACGCTGCATGCTTTCAGCAGAGTTTTCGACAAAGCGCGCATACGGGCACTCCCACTTGCTATGGGCTTGAAACCCATACAAAAGTGAAGCTTTAAACAGTACACATCGATTGCACAAGATTTCATTTCAACTCGATTGAAAAGCAAAATCACGCGAATGTCCGAAGTTGATAGTAGGACTTTTGCTCTAATTATGCAGGGCCAATCGCAACGTCTCGTCTTCCAGGTCCATGAGTCAACGGTAGCTCGTTTAGTTGGGCGTCTCAGAGCCACAGGAAGATTTACTGACCGTCGCAGGAGCGGATGTCCGCGCGTTACGTCGCCACGTCAAAATAGAGGCGCGCGTCTCTCACACCTCCGTGACCGATTTCACATGGCGTCGGAGACGGCGAGTCAGGTTGTAGGCACTCTTGGCAGCCGAGTGTATCAAGAACAGTCAGGAATCGGTTCAATTTAAGGCCACACTGTCCCTACGTTGGTCTGAAACTTGCATCCAGGTGACGTCAACGTCGATTGCAATGGCTGCGGGCACATGCACCAAATTGGTTTCACTTGGTCCACTGGAGACGTGTGTTATTCACTGTTGGGTCACGGTTCACGTTTTACAGGTCAGATGGACGACAACGTTGCTTTCGACATCTTCTGACGCTTGCGTTAAGGAAAAACGACAGATTCGTGGAAGGGTCTGTTATGTTTTTTGGGTTTTTTTGGGGGGGAGAGATTTCTTGTGGCGTGAAAATACCTTTCCTGGTCATCCAGGGCAATCTTATAGCTGTAAGATATCGGGATCAGGTCCTCATGCCTCACTTCCTCCCACTTATCCACGCGCGTAACCTTTCGTTGCAGGAGGATAATGCGAAGCCGCACATTGCTTGGGTTTGTCGTGACTTTCTCAACCAAAACAATGCCCCAGTTCTCGACTGGACACCCAACAGTCCAGATTTGTCGCCGATCAAGCATTTGTGGAACGAGCTGGACTGGAGAATCAGGAAGCGCGTCAACGCCCCAAACAACGTCTCTAAGGGCACGCATGCCTTTCTTCGGGGGTGGAATGACATCCCACAAAGGGCCATAAACAACTTGTTGGGGTCAATGGTAAGGAGAGTTAGAGCAGCGACTGAAGCACGGGGTGGGCACACCCGCTATTGAATTTGATCAGGAAATGGTGTGTGGTACATACGTTTGAACGTTATCCATGCAAACGCCATCTGTGTTAAAACAACAAAAACTCGTCAAATTTTAAACAGTAATGAAGTAATAACATCAAAATCCAGACAATGAAATAATCATCCATAACACATTTGAAATATTTACCACAGAAAAAAGCGTTTCTTTTTTTCCGCTAGTATGGTTCAATCTTGTTTGACAGCGCACAGTGGGCTGTGTCACACAAGACTGAATAGGTTAAGTTTCTAGTTGCATTATGGGAACAAAAATACAGCTTGAGATTTTGATATTTCAATACCCGTGTTTAACCCTTTACACAACGTAACGGTCAAAACCGGCCAGCGCTATTGTCAAAAATCACCAATTAATTTTCATTATTTTTTTTCTTTTTTTGTCTCAAAAACTTAGGTTATGACCCCTCGTTGGAACGAGATCGTTCCAACGAGGGGTCATAACCTATGTTTTTGAGACAAAAAATGAAAAAAATTAGTTATTCAAGATTTTCTGTTACAAGTGTCGTCTGCTTTTCATGTTAGGTAAAGGGTTAAGGGTTGATATATTTTGGGAAAGTGTGTACAATACAGTCGCCGTGGACGGGTAGCAATCCACGCGTGGTCTGTGATGTCCCGGCATGCGTTTACCAGGTAATAAAAATCATTACAGGTTGTACCCGGTGCTTCATTAATTAAATTGTTTATGATTATTCCTATAATAAGTGTTTGGGATCTAATATGAGTGTGGAAATATTGCCCAACCGTTGAAGGGGGCTAGTCTACGACAACCTTACTCTATGTCATCAATTGTGATAAAAGTTAATACAATGTTCATAAAGCCGGGACTTTTTGATATGGCAAAAGTTGTAGTAGATCTGGATAAAAGAGATTTCGAATAGAAAATCAAATTTCAGTTTTAGATCCTATACCTCCTCCTGGTGCGACTCCCAAGTGCAGACAGGTTGAAGACAATCACAACAGTGTGAAGTAAGATGGCGACATGGACGTAGGAAGGATTTCAAACATGGGACATGGCCATCTAAGGGTGCCCACAGACTGGTATATATCAATGTTGCCTTGGTGCGAGAGTAGGACTACAATACACAAAACTATGGCTGGGGGAAATATACCATACCTCTCTCATAGGGTCTACAATCGATCGGCCGGAGGTGGGGGTGATTTGTTAACCCTTTGGACCCTTGTTGTGCCTTCCATGTCAGTTAAATGGCGGTAATTGGAATAGTCCATACCCATAGTTTGGGGTAGAGCAATTAATATTTTCAACGTGCTGCCCTTACGCCGCACGTTGAACATATCAATTTTCTACCTCACACGTTCATTTTGCAGGCATTCTACTTTATTACATCAGGCCGTATCGTGTTCCTGGGCCGGAAAAGCAGTCACTCGTGTTCAAAGGGTTGACTATTCCAACAAGAATGTACGTTTTATTTGACCCAAACGGTCAAGAAGAGACAAATAATGCGCGTGAAGGATCTGTCGCATCTTAAGACAACAAGAAAAGAAGGAAAAAATTATGGGCACCAACTTCATATTAATTCTCGACAAGAACTAAAAACACGAGAACTCAAGCGAAATACACTGACTTTCTAAAAATTGAATAGCCTCTTTGTCAATAAAAAAATTTTCCAACGAAAGGAGTATTCAATTAGCAAGAAATTGGTCACTTTCCTGTATTCTGAAGATAAAATGAGCATTTTAGATACAGCCGCCGTGGGCTAGTCATAATCCATGCGTGCGCAGTGATGTCCACGCATGCGTTTACTGGGTAACACAGATCATCATCAGCGAAATTTTAATTTATGACGCACAGGGTTCAATCCGGTGTTTCATTAATTCAATTGTTGATGATCTTTCCTATAATTCGTGTTTAGAATATTATAATACTGCGTCGGTGGAAATATTGCCCACCCGTGGAAGGTGACTAGTCCACGGCGGTCGTTCTGTAATCAGTTTTATCTTGTTTGACAGAGCATACTGAGATATGTCAAACAAGGTATAATACATTAAATGCCTGTACTCGAAAGGGTGGAGCCAAATAGGTCTGATCGAAAGGGGAATGTGTTGAATGTCAGATTCATTTTTCTGCACATTACATGGATGTTTACTCTATAACCAATATGCAATAAATATGTCACTTTTGTACTGAAGGTAGAGTAAATGGTTTTGTATTTGGAAGTTATATTCAATTAACATAATTATCCATTTTAGAAATATCCAATTATGTGGCCTACACTGAAGGCTTAGTATCGGCTATGTTGTGGTAGTGGGTTTAGCAGTCATTGTTGTTGGTTTTTATTATTGTAGATACAGGTTTTATATTACCGTAGTCGAGGCAGTAGATAATGAAGTAGATATCAGTTCTGTGGTGCTTGTTAGCTTTAATCTGGTCCCTATCCCGGTTGCCTATATGGGGGCACGATGACGCCGTGTACTAAGGCGTACTGCACGTCGATGGTGCACATGTCTTCAACCTCTGTAACCCTGTTTGAGTGGAGCTTGAACAGAGTTAGAATGTTGAGGAGCTGACAGTCGCTCGTCGATGCTCGGTGGTTCTCTTCGGGTACTCCGACTTCCTCCACCCGTAAAACTGTCATGGTCACGATTAGCCATTGTGCATAAGTATGTGACCTTAAAACACCAATAAATAAATAAATAAATAAATAAATAAATAAATAAATAAATAAATAAATAATCTGGTTCCTGTGGACTGGTCGTAATCCACGCGTGGGCAGTGAGAGTAAATATCATCATCAGCAAAATGTTAATTAATGAAGCGCCGGGTTGTACCCGGTGCTTCATTAATTAAATGTTTGATGATTATTCCTTCAATTCGTGTTTGGAATCTTATAATATTGCGTCCGTGGAAATATTGCCCACCCGTTCGAAGAAAAGTGACCAGTCCACGGAGGCCGTACTGTAATCTGCTACATCTTGTTTGACAGAGCACATTGAGATATGTCGAACAAGATATACATTCATACATTAAATGCTACTTGAGGAGATCGTCCATCATGACTTTCAGAATGTTTTTGAAACGTGCACCAGTGCCCACAATGCTGATAAAAAAGTAAACAAATATATATTATATATCAAAATAATTACAAGTCTCCAAGAAAATGGAATATATTCACCTTTTTCATGAAATTGTTTTTTTATGAGCTTGGTGAGAGTCAAGCTTCCCAGGGTATAAGTAATCACTTCAAAGGCCACGAAAAAATCGGTAATCACAATGAATAAGATTCAAAGAAAAGACCTCGAGCCCCAGACTCGGAGAAAGCATATTTTAACATTACATTTCTGATGTTTCACAAACGCCCCAAAGAAAATGCACGAAACGGAAATAAGCTTCCATTCGAAAACCATACGGGGAAATCGGTCACTTGAAGACTTGTAACCATAAAAGACAAATCGTGAACCTGGACACACTATTTGTTTTTCAAAGATCAAACAATTCAGAAACGATTACACTGTTCCCAAATCTACATGGCGATGGAATTAAAAACGCTTAATACATTCACAGAGGAACATTGCACTCATAATGCCATTACAGCGAGATAAAGTCGAAATTGCAGGGCAGTATTTCAATTTTCTGTTTGAGGGATGCCATTTTAGAAATCGATCACTACGCCTCTGGTTTGTAATAATATAATTTTGGTGTTGTCGATATGTTAACCCTTTACCTAACCTGAAAAGTAGACGACACTTGCAAAAATAATTCTTGAATAACTAATTTTTTCATTTTTTGTCTCAAAAACATAGGTTATGACCCCTCGTTGGAACGAGCTCGACGAGTTCGTTCCAACGAGGGGTCATAACCTATGTTTTTGAGACAAAAAATGAAAAAAATAATGAAAATTAATTAGCGATTTTTGAGAATAGCGCTGGCCGGTTTTGGCCGTTACGTTAGGTAAAGTGTTAAATATAAACCTAGAAAATAAGGTTTGAAAAGAGAAATATATCTACTCATACATTAATGGTAATCGTCATAATTGTGTACGAAAATACCTTTTGACTGAAGGCCGAACTATATTCATCACAAAACTTCAGGTATTCTATTTCCATGTTTGTATGTAAGCCCCAAATAGATCGAAGCAGGGGGATAGCAACGCGTTTTAACTGTCCATCAGCAGCGAAATTGTGGAGCATCGTAAAATAATCTTCTTTGACACGCAATTGCATTCAGTGTGAAATTGATCTATACCGATCTTGGCGTCAAGAACCTTGTAATATGATATTGGTACCACCGAAATCGCATGTAACATGTATCAATAATAAATAAACATGGCTCCGTGGTTAGATTAGTGCTGGTTACCGAAATAAGGCGTGGACGTTTACGAAATTACAGATAATGGAACCCAGTAACCGAACCAATCATGGTCTTGTTCATGCCTTTCATTAACTGCCTATCAAATTTGAATCATTCAACAAATAACCTATTATTGTTGTAAACTTGACCGATTCTGGTAACAGTCAACTTTTCCAGAAACCCACTACGGGAGGGCGACAGTTTCAAAACAAATTATGCAAAGTAAAACATAGAATGAACATCAACACACTCTAAGCCAAATCCGTTAGATGATACATATTTTCTTAATGTGGGACTGTTAGTTTTGATGTTTTTTCCAAATATTCTTGTCATAGTTCACTTTAGTTGAACATCCGAATGACAGAACACCAGAAATGTCTCACATGAGACAAAAGAATAAATTAAGTTTTTTGTTTCCCTTGGATCATCAATGAAATCATTTTTTTGTGAATTTAGCGAAAATATTAAATCATTTTCAACAGGCTTATGAAGTATAATTATTTCAAAATGTTTACATTGCACATTCTTCATTTTTCACTGACGAAGTCAATTGTGCATCCATACGTGTTGCTCTGAACTGTGTGGAGTTGACCCCTGCTGAATGTTCTTCATCGTAACAAAAACGGAACAAACTGGTACCGTTTGGAAATTGTAGATACCATGGAATAGAATTAGTCCTACTGCTCATTCTTCTCATGAAAGACAAACAGATTTATCCGAGTCTTTTCTGGAAATTTGCAAAGTACAATTATTCAGTCATTTTTTTATTGCAAAAAGTCTGGTCTCTTATTTATGCCATAACACATTTCAGGCAGTGGTCCTGGCCACACCACATCAGTTCCATGGCAAATTTCAGTTTTCACGTGTATTGTGTTTCTTCCCAAACAGTTTGCTATGTAATTTACTGGGGTTATTTCTTTCTGGTCACTTTTTGGATTTTTGAGAACATTTCCAGAAATTTGAAGAAGGCAGATTTTACGACCTCTTAACAAAGAAAAGAACTTTGCTAACATGTGGCTTTATTTGGAGAACATATATCAACTTGAGGTATATAATACAACAGTGTATGCAGTTTTAATATTGATTTTATATCAGGTTTTGTTTTGTTCCTTTTGGGGTTTAACGGCACGCTTGACAGCCGGGCTTACCTCGGATCGGACAGTTTTACATGTGCAGGAAGCGGGAGTATTCGCAGAGAAACACCGATGTGCGTCTAGCAACTGTCAGACTCCCCAACGTACTAACTACGGACAAACATGATTAGCATTGGTTAAAGACAAGTGCACCATCGACTTGCATTGCGCCCTAGTACACAAGGCCATCGCGCTCCACGTGGGAAATCAGGATTAAGTGCCTTGCCCAAAGACACAACGCAGTAATCCCATGCGGGGATCGAAATGTGGACCATTCGGTTTGAAGTCCGATGTCGCAAATACCGAGCCACCGCGCTCCATGTGACCACAATACTGCAGCCTTTGGTAGTTTAGTGTTTGATCGCGCATGAGTGTTGATCTGGTTCAGGACGTAGTTTTGTGTAGTGTGTGGGTATCCACGCCTATCCGAGTCCGAGACTCTGGGACTCGGCAAGAGCGTTTGCTGTTCACTCGCCACTGGACAGATTATGCGGTTGGCCATAGGCAGTAAATTCATTTTTTCGGTTCTTTTGTGTCTTTGTATATACGCCTCTATCTCTCCAAGCAGACCACTGGTCTAAAATGTAAATAATCCGTTATGGCGTGAAACCATCTGCTCTTAAATAGTCCATCGCCTATGTTTAGATTCACTCCCCTAGGAAAAGTGAATCGAAAGATCACTTTTCTAACCAACTGATATATATTTCAATCGATTGAATCTAAAAGAATACCATACAAATTCATGCTTTTAACCCTTTACCCAACGCAGACGATTTCAAAATTTATTATTTTAAATATCGTTTTTTAAATTTTTTCAAAATATTTCAACAAAACCATATCATGTGACCACTCTTTGGAACGAGCTCATCGAGCTCCTTCCAAAGAGGGGTCACATGATATGTTTTTTTTTAAAATTTACGAAAAATAAATATTTTTTCACTTGATGAATTTGCATATTACGCGGGCGGATGCAGGCGATTCGTTGGGTAAAGGGTTAAATCAATTCTAGAAGTGTTGTTCTAGCGAGACGTGATTTGACCGAATGGTTGATGGAATGGCCATTAAACCACAACTATGGATTTATGATAACATCCCGCAGATTCACTAATTGTGTCAATACCTTGATGTTTACAAGGTAATTTAAACACAAATTGATTGGAATAGCTATGACCGGAGGACGAAAGGTATTTGTGTGTAAAAGAACATCATGTTACATCAACATTAGTCTGCACGAAAATGGTCAAATAAAGCAATGTGTAAACAAACTGTATTTACTGTAACAGTCTCGAATTCCAAACAGAATGTCAGCATGATGTTGACAACAAATGTGTTAGATGATCAACTAATATCACATACTCGATATGTAATATATCTGTATTTCCTCCATATATATATATATATGTGAGTGGAAACGGATATTTTTCTCTTGAACCAGGCAGTTATGAGGACAAAGGCTTTGTTTTATTCTTGTTCCGTACTGTGCATTACTGGGCGTGATTTGTGCACGCAATACGTCGGAATGCGAAGCAAACTAATTTTCTTGGCAGGGAATGTTTCTTTGGTGTTTTACATGAAGGCTCTTTGATCAATAATTTTTAGTGACGGACCACAACCGGGAGTCTATGTTTACATACTTCAGCTGGTTTGGTTATTTTTTGTGATGTGTTAACAATGGTGAGTGTGTCTAGCTGTAGCTTTGGACTCGAGTCCCCTATTGTCGTTACTTTCATACTTCATTGATACTTCGATCCTTAGAATTTTGTCTCTTCGAACTTTAGTTATGTCACAACCGAAGTTGGGGGGAAATGTTTCTGATTCTGTTGCTATTGCTGAGGTGCCGAAACTTATTTTAGAACTCCATAAAAAGTTTACAACTAATTTCGAGTCTTTTAGGAAATATATCTGTGATCTAAAGACCGAGATCACCTCCATCCGCGAAAATATCCAAGAGATAAGATCTGAACATGAGTAGGTAAGGAGTGTGGACTACAATGCCCAGAGAATTGAGGAAATTGAGAATACTGAAATACCAAACATTGAAACATATTTTGAAGCTAGTTTTTCAGAGCTTGAAGTTAAACCTATTCTTAGTGAAATTCACAATAAGAAGTATAACATTTTAATCTACGGATTACCTGATAAAGATAATGAGGATATGTATACAACTGTTGAAACTTTTCTCGCAAACGATTGGAAAATGGACAGCACGGCTGCCTTCGGTATAGTGGAGAGAGCAATGAATATTCATAGACTCCCACAATCAAGGTTTGTTGGCCCCAACTCCAATTCAACTCCACCGCCCAAGCCTATTATTATAAGAATAGGTAATGATAGGAACAAGCAGCTGTTATTAGATGCAGCACCCAGCCTGAGAGGGACTCGGAAGAGCATAAGGACAGACCTAACACCAGCGCTTAAAAGGGAGAGAGAGGGGGGGGGGGGGGGGGGGGGCTTTCTTGTCTAACCTACAGACAGAGTGTTGACAAGGGGTATAAGTCGAGGATTCGGGTGTCGGGTGTCAGAGTGATTCTAGAGGTGAAGGAAATCTACAGCGTCAGCATGGAAAGAGTACAGAGACTAGAATCTAGATACTTAAGTTAATTGGACGCCGGCGTAGACACTCTAACATTCAGTATAAATGAAGTCGTAATATCTTATTCTGTTATCCAATTAATATCCAGTTGCTTTTTTTCTGCGTTTACTGGGGAATACCCTTAGGTAATATCACTGGAGATGATTCTTTGTATGGGGTCTGGGAACGTATGCAAAGAGGTACTCTCAAATAGCCATTGGCCCAATTGTCAAAGTACATCCTCAATTAATTACAGGGTACCCATGAGGTCAACCAAACATTGGACCCCCTCTCTCTTGTATTTGTGCAGTTGTCAAAGTTAAGTATGTTTTTCATAACTTCCAGAACTGTATATCCCCCCCCCCACCCTCAACATTTGTGTAAATATGGCTGACTAAAAATTGCAACACAGCTAGCGCCACAAGTTAATACTTATTTTGTGCTGGTACTGTCACACATAATGTCAGCACTTGTACCAGTGTTCTATAATGATGTGGTGTGTTTGATTCATGTGAATGAATTTGCAGTTCTCCTGGTTTATGCTGATACATTGATAGCAATTGTTTTTTTTTGTTTTTTTTTTTTTTTGGGGGGGGGGGGTATAGAGTTGTAAGTACAGTCTACATCATGTGTAAATGGAAGCCCAATTATCACATCCAATTGATTTTGTTTCAAATTTACTGGGGAACACCTATGGAAAATATCTTTGAAAACTCCAATAATTTGCAGCAAAGATTTAAGGATGTACAATAACCTTAGTATAGCCAAGAAGTATTAATTGGGTTATGGGCTCAAGGTTATTCATGTTTTGTTAGAATAAATACTGGTCTTCCGAACAATGTACGCCCCCAAGATTTGCATAAATATAAACTGCAACATTTAGGATCAACATTCTATCTAGAACCTTGTACATCCCCTCCCCAATAATTAGTCTACGTATGTCTGGTTATAAAACTAACACTTAGGGTCAACATACTGTCTAGAACCTTGTACATCCCCTCCCCAATAATTAGTCTACGTATGTCTGGTTATAAAACAAACACTTAGGGACAACATACTGTCTAGAACCGTGTACATCCCTCCCAAATCACTTGTCTAGTATGCCTGGTTATAAAAAGCAACACTTAGGGTCAAACTACTATCTAGAACCGTGTACTCCCCCCCCCCCCCCCCCCCCATTTATTTGTTGAAGTATGCCTTGCTATAAACAGGAACACTCAGATTCAACATACTAACTAGATCATTGTACACCCAATTGTAAATACAATTGTATACATCATTTTGTAAAAGGAAGCCCAAATATCACATCTGGCTGCCTTTGTTTTAAATTTACTCGGGAACACCTATAGATAATATCTCTGGAATCTCCAATAATTTACAAAAAAAAAACAATCAATGATGTACACTAACCCTAATATAGCCAAGAATTTTGGCTGTGGGCTCTTGGTTATCCTTGTTTTGTTAGAATAAATATTGGTCTCGTAAAGATTGTACCACCCCCCCCCCCCCCCCCCACACACACACTCAACACCTACATAAGTACGTACGGCTATAAACTACAACACTAAGGGTCAACATACTATTATAACCTCGTACCCTCCCCCCTCCCCCCAATTATTTTAGGTATGCCTTGCTATAAACAGGAACACTCAGGGTCAGCATACTATCTAGATCATTGTAACATTCAGTATAAATGAAGTCCTAATATCTTATTCTGTTCTTCAGTTAATATCTAACTGTTTTTGTTCAGAGTTTACTGGGGAATACCCTTAGGTAATATCACTGGAATATCCTGTTCTGTCACAAACAATTCGTCTGCTCCAATCTATTGGAGATGCTTCTTTGTATGGGGTCTAGGAGTCTATGCAAAGCGGTACTCACAAATAGTCATTGGCCCAATTGTCAAAGTGCATCCTCAATTATTTACATGGTACACATGAGGTCAACCAAACATTGCAACCCCATCTCTTACATTTGTACATTTCTCAAGGTAAAAAGACTGGTCTAGTATTTGTACCAAATGGGGTCTAACTCGAGGGGCCTTTTAAAATGAATTACTGGGTCATAAGTGCTTGGCTTTTCTTCTGCTCCAAGTTATTGGAAACGCTTTCTATGGGAGGTTTAAATTGTGGGCCCATATAACGTGGTACTCTCCAAAAGACATTTGTTCCGGTTTCTAAGTATATACTCACTCCAGTGCCGGGAATCCCTGAAGTCCAAAGAACAATGTAACCCCATCCCCTACATTTGTACAATTCTCTTTGTGAAGACTATTCTTCTGAACATTGTACACCCCCTTCAGCCTTTATATAAACACTCGCTCCAATGTTGATGCCAGTATTTGTACCAATGTTGTATAATGGTGTTACGCAGTATCAATATTTATACTGATGTTATATACCAATATTATACAAAGGTATGATAAGATCATGAGGTGCGCATGAATCTGCAGTTATTCTGGGTCATGCTGATACCTTAATAAGCAAACACATTATTTCAGCATGATTTCGTAAGTACACATTAACACCCAGTGTAAATGTTAGCCCAAATACTGTATCCTTTTAACATCCAATTGCCCTCGCTTCAAGTTTATAAATGTTTAAGTAAGTACTCTCAAATACTCAATTTATTAACAGGTATCAGCGGACCCCACCCCCCCCCCCACACCCCGCTCACCTTAACAAAACTTATACATGTGTTGATGCAAATACTATATCTATTAAAAGGTAATCATGAGCCTTCAGCATATGGTAACCACCTACCCCGCCCACCACCCCCACCCCCACATACGTGCATTTGTACACCTGTCACAATAATTACTATATTCAATGGAGGTTATGTATCGGATACTCATAAAAATGTAATTATGGTAACCCCAATATAATTTCTATAATTATCGACAAACATACTCCAGTATTAACTTAGTGGAGGGATTCTGTGAAAACGAAAAAGGAAGAGAAAAAAGAAGGATATGGAAACAAATCCTGGTTAGGTCTAGAAGAGTTACAAGTATGTTTTTCGGGCCCTCTCGCATGGTGCTTTTGGCTGCCGCCTGCTCTCTTTTTATAACCAAACCAAATTAAAACAATAGCAATTAAATGGTTAATATCTGATATTTTACTCTCAAGTTAATAAAATTGATAAATTTGGCCCTCGAGTGCAACAAGACTTTGCAAATGCTTTAGCACTGCAAAGCCTTCTTGCACTCAAGGGACGAAATACCCCCCCCCCCCCCCCCCCTGTTATTCTGTAGATTATGAAGTCTAAAACATAAAACTAACCAAGAACATGAACTTCTGATGACAAAGAAATTATTCCATAAAAATAGAATAAAAACCGCCCGCCCACATACAATTTTACAAAAAAATGGACTGAGAAACAGAAGATCTACTTTCTGGGGCCTAAGTCCCAGCTGTTGCATACCTTTCCTCTTTCATTCGTTTGAGCAGACACAACTGCCAAAGACAATGATAAAGTGATGCCTTTCTCGTTTGCCAATTTGAGCAATTGTGCGACTAACAAAAGTGTCTCACTCATGCATTTCTTTAAATCACCACTAATGACAGACTTAAAGTCTCAACTGACGATACGACTAAAAGGCTCTCTGGATCCTGAAAACTCCACATTAGTGTCTGTGCTGTCCTAACAGGATTCCCACATTATAACTAGCTAATTGTTAATAATTTATGTCTTGTTTCCACAAAATTCCTAATAGCTTCATGAAGGCAGCAAAACTGAAATTGACTGGAAAATGATTCTTGACCACAGACAATACCTCGTCTGGTGTACCCTTAAAACAGTCGAGAATTTTTGTTTTCTGTCTTCTCTTATCATAGTCAATCACGATCTTCACACGTTTAATCTTCAGTATGGGATCTTTCTTATTGTGATTGACCCTTTACCCAACGAATCGTCCGTATCCGCCCGCGTAATATGCAGATTCAGCAGCTGAAAAAATATTATTTTTCGAAAAATTTCAACAAAACCATATCATGTAACCCCTCTTTGGAACGAGCCCGACGAGCTCGTTCCAATGAGGGGTCACATGATATGGTTTGTTGAATTTGTTTCGAAAAAAAATAAAAAACGATATTGAAATTAATAAATTTTGATATCGTCTGCGTTGAGTAAAGGGTTAACCCCAGTGTGAACGTCCTGTGTGTTTTCAAGCCTGTCTCGACAGAAAACCCCAGAGGTAATTCGGTTGCACGTATGTTTGTTTCTACCTGTCTACTTGTATCCTGGAAGCATTTATGTATTATTAGGGTTTAACAACACTTTAACTGCCAAGCTCATACCGTGTCAGTCACAGTAGTGCGGGTGGAGGAAGCCGGAGTACCTGGAGAGAACCACCGAGCAACGACGAGCAGCAGCTAGCTTCCCAACATCGTAACTCCGCACTGCAGCACAAGCAGGGTTAGATTGGTTGAAGACATGCGCACCATCGACGTGCAGCACGGCTTAGTACACGGTGTCATCGTGCCCCCCACCCCCCCCCCCCCCACCCCCATGTGGACAATCGGGTTAAGTGCCTTGCCCAAGGACACAACGCCGGCGTCCGAATCGATCGCTCAGACGGTCACCCATCCAAGGACTAACCGAGCTCGAACGTTGCTTAACTTCGGTGATCTGACGTTAACCGGTTACCGCAACGCCACCGCACCCCCGTATCCTGAAAGCAGATGATCGTTATTTAAATTGGTTCGTATTATCTACAAAGGTTGAATCTTGATCTTTTCTTTCTTTGCTCATCCTTTCCACATTTAATTTAACCGGAATGGTGGATGTCCCGTGCCGGACGCTCTCGTGCGGCTAGGGTTTTGGTTTTGTGCGTCGGAACCATGGCTTGTGGCCCTTCTTTCGGGGAGGTAGGCAAGCTCGTCTGAGTGAGGCCTCATCTAACCTCACGTGCAATGCCGACTGGAGCTATTCACAGAATTAAACATTCATATTTTGCGACATTTTTTGCTCAAAAACACAGCCCACACCCCTACGCTGGAGCGGGCTCGTCGTATTCCTTCCTTCTGGTTTCAGAGGCGCAGGGCGTTTTGGTTGTGCATGAGTTTTTGGCATGGTGTCATCTGCTCCTCGAGTGACCGATTAAGAGCACCTTTCGGATCAAGAACGCAATTTAAAACCCGGTTTTGGCACAAGCCTGTCATACTCTCACAATATGTTTGCGACTTTGTTTAACACATAAGGTGCTAAATGTTTGGGGCCAGGTCCTTTCCGAGGTGCACTTTCTGCGTGCTTGTGTTTCCCTTAAAACGAAGCACATGTAAAACTTAACTTATACAATGTAATTAAACTACTGAAAAACCTGAAAGGAATTAATTTGTAGAATAATGTAATAAACAAAACAAATCACAAACATTCATAGGACTCACGTTCCCCGTTTGAATAAAGTCCTAAAAGAAAAGTTCAAGGGCCTTTTTCACTTGTTGAATCTTCGGCGCCAGTTGTTGATCCGATTTTGTTCCGTATGCGGCAGAATATGAAGAGTGACTGATATAACTGATCTCCCTTGTTTGTTAAGTGGGAACGGTAATCGCGCTTTCTAAAAGCACTGCACACTGACTAGAATATTTTGTAGCTCAAGGAGTTTATTTCCTAAAAGCACTCCATAACTTACTGCAATGTTCTGTAGGTTCAAAGAGCATGGTTAGTTCTTTACACAAAACTGATGTTGTTTGATGATGACCATGATGTCGAGCTTCACTGGCTATACGACGTAATGTTGTCGAAATGTCTCTTCTACATGTTTCTCAAAACGGTGCCTGTTATCTTATCGTTGATACTCCACTGACGAGTGTGAAATCTACTTTAAACAGGATGCTTGTACAGCACGCATCCCTCCCTTACTTCTTGTCTGCCCTCGACGTACGACAACACACCCACTCACTCCTCTCAGAACATTCTCTCACGCGTAGTTATTTGAAACACATTAGTAGGAAAGGAAATGAAAAATCTGACAATGGCAGTTACGATCGTAATGTTCCTGACCTACGAATGTCAGTTAACTCCGACAATTCTACCTCTTCACTAAAATACCTGCGGTCTGTGACACATACCCATGACCGGGGAGAGGTGGACGGAGTAGTGACCCGTGGTCTGGTACTTTGGGGCCAGAGTTTGGCCCAGGAGTCCATGAATCATGGGTTAGCCCCTCCCCCCCCCAACATGGCGTGAGAGATTTATTTTGATTTTTTGTACCAACAGTTGAGAAGGGGGCTATTTGGAGAATGGAGCTCTGCACTTGTTCAACTGTTGTAATTTTGGACCGAGTGCTTCTTGAAATGAGTACTTTATTAAGTCAACTTGACGTTATAAACTTATCACTTCAAGCAGTCAAAGGCTGTATCTTTATGTCACTACATGCTCACTGATGAATTTGGAACTTTGAAACATTCTCCTAAAAGCGTCACATTTACGGCCAAAAAATGACGAAACGTTTATATCCTCAAAGTCACCAGAACCCCCCCCCCCCCCCCCCCCCCTACACACACACACATCCGTCAGGCCACTCTCATCGCTCGTTCCTTTGGCACTCGCATCAGTATCCTGACACTTATGAAATAGGGCCCGTCACAGAATTAATCCCGGGGCACGAATTTTCTATCCCAGGCCCTGATCAAATCTATTGTGTTCTGTGTGTATTACTTTCTTAACCTCGACAAATTCTCTCTCATTCAAACAGATGTTATATTTACTTTAGTTAATACCTCACGATAGCAGAGTTTTATTACAGTTTAATACCTTCAGTACTTACAAATTTATCATTAAATGTCCACACACAATGCTTTATATAGAGATCTATATGCTGACCGCAGTTTTATTTCTTTTATATTTTTACAACAATGGCCAATACAATTACATTCGATGATATTCAAAGTGACGATGTTTTCGACTTTATAGCAATCAGTGATAGCTCAGATAACCCTCAGACGCATCATTTGCGACTGAAAGGTAGAGTTGTGAATACATTTCACTTGAGAATTTCAAAGAGAAAATATCACCACAAACCAAAAAGTTCGTACTTTTAAACTGAAAATGTCGAAGCTTAAATGCCAACTGGGATAACCTCAAAAACGTCCTATATAGCCTCAAGCCAGAAAATAAGCAGACTGACATCTGCAAAATGAGGTCCCCAGAGGGTGAATTTAGCGATGCTACCCTGCACAACAGGGTAACATCACTAAATTTATCCTCTGTGAACCTCAGTCTGAATCAAGGTCTCAAAACTAAACAGAAAGAGGTATCTAGAGGATAAATTGGCCCACTGTATGGGATAGCATCATCAAATTCACCCCCTGGGAACCTCATTTTGCAAATGTCAGACTGCTTATTTTCTGGCTTGTATAGCCTGCAGCCAAGCAGCAACAGTTTTGATTTTATCGGTCTTTCTGAAACATACAATATTCGTGATAATATTTCTTATGAACTTGATGGCTACCATCGCCCTACGTTTCGTTCTCGACCTGCTGAAGACGATGGCAGAGAGGGAGTGGGGTTGTTCATAAAAAAATCTACCCTTTAAAGTACGCGACGACTTATCGAAATTTATCTCTCATGTGCTTGAATCACTATTTGCAGAAACCTCGAGCAAGTTGAAATGTATTGTTGGAATATCTATAGGCCTAATACAGCACCCAAAGCAGACTTGGACCTCGTTTTAACAACCCTATCTCGGGTGCTCCTCTACCGAGCCACCGCGCCCCCTGCTAATACGTATACCTCAGGTATAATTATAACTGATGCCAGTGATCATTTTGCGAACTCTTATATGGAAGAATGTAGCACACAGGACGATCCCCCTACCCAAAATGATTTTTCAACCAAGAGAACGTGACTTATTTCAAACATCTTTATAAGTCTGTGTGACTTCACCGGATGATAAGAGGATTCTTGCAGTCCTCTGTGAGCAAAAATAAACTTTACAGAAAAAAAGTTCAAATTGTCATCGACCCCCAACATACAGCGATATAGAACCCACTGCTGCATTTTTAACAGATTAAAACGCATCTGGAATGCTGACTGTTATAACAGTATCCTTTTGGACTATAATCACAATATAAAGAAAACATGGGAAGTGCTCTTCTAAGCTATAAATAAATCTAAGCGTAGTCACACCTTACCTTCATCATTCACTGAAAGCAATATTACGCCGAACGATCCTAAAGAAATTGCCAATAGATTTAATTCATTTTCCTTCCATACCGGTAAAACCTGAAATAACCAAGTTCCCTCTCCCCCGAGTCAATTCCCAGAATATATGAGAAACAACAATAACACGTTGTTTTTTTTTTTATTTCACCTACCAACCCGCGGGAAGTGATACTGTGCGTGAATGATTTTACACCCAAAATAAGTAAAGATTACAATAATGTTGGTTGCTGAAAGACGTCGTATTTGAGGTAGCTGGCCCCTTATCCCATATAATCATTATTTATTTTTCCTCAGGCGTGGCGCCTCTTAAAATAAATATCGCCAAAGTCATTCCTGTATTAAGGCTCACGATGAACAATTTTTCCATAACTATAGATCTATCAGTATCTTACCAGCTTTTTCTAAATTTTTTGAGGAAATAATGCATGTTAGATTATCAAGTTTCTTGGACACTCAAAATATTTTATATCAATATCAGTTTGGTTTCAGGAAAGGGCACTCAACAATTCATCCCACTCTTCATCTTCTAAATAATGCAGTAAGTGTAAATGATACATCAACTAAAGACTGTACATTGTCCTTATTTTTAGATTTCTCAAAAGCATTTGATACGATTTACCTTTGAATCTTATTAAGCAAGCTAGAATATTATGGGATCAGAGGCTTGGCCACTGCATAGTTTAAAGACTATCTTTCAAACAGACAACAATGAGTGCAATATGCGAATGCAATGTCTGACTTCAAAGCCATCACCACGCGTGTCCGATAGGGATCTATTCTTGGTCCAATTTAGACCCATCACCACGCGTGTCCGATAGGGATCTATTCTTGGTCCAGTTTAGTCCCTTATCATCCGGTGAAGTCTGTGTGACTTCACCGGATGATAAGAGGATTCTTGCAGTTTTAAATTGTTACATTTCCAATTCCACTAGCTTAAACTTCTTATCGTTTGCAGACGATACGACATGTTTCGCATCTAACAACTTAGACTAGCTATTTTCAACAAATAACTCAGAACTAAGACACATGCATGAATGGTGTGCAGGAAATAAATTAGATTTGAATGCCAAGAAAACTAAATTTATATTGCTCTATCCTAATAATGATTCCTATAACCCTGGAGAATATTAGTTACCCCGTGTCTGATCACGTGGTACGGGTTTTTACCTACCCGAAGCCAGCCGTATCCATGAAGGCCTCATGGGATACGGCTGGCTTCGGGTAGGTAAAAACCCGTACCACGTGATCAGACACGGGCTAACGAATTTATCTATTGACTTTCCGTTTTAGAAGTACAATCTGTTTCATGTGTGAACACACATAGCATGAGATCTTTTATCTTCCATGGTTGAGCCATACAGGTTTCTGTGGAATTTTTGTGCAAAAGAGTTTTTGTGAAAATATGCCGACATGACTAGTATAAAAAAATTATTGAATTTCTTTTTTTCTTTTTTGTCTCAAAAACATAGCTTATGAACTCCACATTGGAGGGTACTCGACAAGCTCATTCCAATAAGGGGGTCATGAGCTATATTTTGGAGATAAAAAATTAAAATATAATACATGTACACTGTAAAACTGGAATGACGCGTCTTCTACGGGGTATGGACAATTTGTAGATTTCGGAACGAGGCTTCCACTGGGTATGGGAAATTTGTCATTGGCTGGGCGAACGTATCGTGGGTTTCAATGAATATGGTCTCATACCACGTACCACGTATCTATCAACCAATCAAATCAAAAAATTAACTTTAGTCAATAGAGAAATAAAGTTATTCCTTGGTGATACATCACTTGAGCTCATGGGAAAAGGACAAATAGAAACCTCATTCAGATTTCTTGGTATCTTACTCGATGAAAATCTAAACTTCAAACAGCACGTCTCGATAATTTGTTCCAAAAATGGCAAGGGCTTTCCAATTAAGAGAGCGAAAACATATTACCTTTAAATTATCTAAGAACTCTGCATTATTCTTTAATACATAGTCATGTTATATACGGTATACAGGTATGGGGCCACGTACCATCGTCGTCAGAGATCTTCACAATACAGAAAAAGGCAATCCGTTCCATTTGTAAGAAAAAACGAAATTCCAACACTGAACCTCTTTTTAGAGCGCGCCGTATTTTGAAATTTAAAGATATTTACAAATTGCAGGTTCTTCCCTTCATGCATGATTGGCGTAACAACAAACTCCGTAGCTCTTTTAATAATAGTTTGCAGTTATACACAAATCCTACAGGCATGGATACCAGACAATCCGGAAGTGTACAAACTTTCAGCCGAAGACCATGTTTTCAGCCAATCATCATTTGCATACCATCCAATGGTTATGGAACGACATCGATCCAGAGGTACAGAACTATACAAGACCTTATTTCAAACTTTCCATGACTAACACATTTTTAGAATCTTATTCCCTCCATGTCAATGCAACAATCCCGAATGTCTCGGCTGTAAGTAACGCGAATCTCGAACCATGGTACATTTATACCTCCAGTGCGCTTGTGGCTTGCTGACTAGCCCGTGGCATGGGTGCTGGGTATGTGTCTGGACGGGGCTGTGCGCCGCGAGCGCGCTGGTGTAAATAAGCTGTCCATATACGCTGGGGTGCACTCTATACGCAGCTTACTCTGATACTCTCTCAATATCTTTAGCTATCAGAACGTTTTGCCTAACACGCGCTTTTTTCATTCTTTACTTTGTCACTTTGTCACCATTCATATTATATACTCTATGGTGCGTAACTGGTATGTGGTATCAAGTGGATGTGGACTGTCACTTCCTTGCAGTATGATGATTGTTTGCGTAGTTTCGTTTTTCAAATGTTTGTATTCACATGCTGCATATAAAAAAAAAAATACTTACTTACTGGGCGGATTACAAATGATTTCACGTGGTAATTTTACCATTATATTTTGCAGATTTTTTCAAAGCCGTCCAAGCAATGGAGATACTTGGTTTGATTGTGTCAGCGGGTGGACTATGCTTATGTTTCTTGGCGACTTTTGTTAGGCCGAACAATCGTCAGCTCAGGTTGCTTTCTGGAATCGCTGGAGTTGCAGCTGGTATGTACATGCAAATTCTATCTATACGTTTATAAGCGAAATGGGGACATCAATGCTAAATATGCACAGTGGAAACATTGATTAAATAAATGCGAGTAGCTAGGCGTCGGTGTTGATGGCGGGTGGGGGGCAGAGGCTCGTGACGCGAAATGTATTGCAAAAAGCTTGAGAGACGGAGCAGGCAGGCAGGCAGGCAGGCAGGCAGGCAGGGAGGCTGGCTGGCTGGGTTGGCAGGCTGAGTGAGTGAGTGATGAGTGAGTGAGTGAGTGAGTGAGTGAGTGAGTGAGTGAGTGAGTGAGTGAGTGAGTGAGTGAGTGAGTGAGTGAGTGAGTGAGTGAGTGAGTGAGTATGTGAGTGAGTATGTGAGTGAGTGAGTGAGTGAGTGATGAGCGAGTGAGTATGTGAGTGTGGTGGCTCAGTGGTTACGCCATTGAACGTCAAACCGAAACGTCAACGGTTCGATCACCAGCAGGGGTATTTGCGATGTGTTCTTGGACAAGGCTATAAAACTCGATCGCCCGCGTGGTGAAATGGAGCGCTGTGTACTAAGGCGTACTGCATCGAGGGTGCACTTGTTTTCAACCAATTCTAACCCTGCTTGTGTGGAGTAGGTACGTTGGAGAGTCTACCAGTTGCTTCCTCCACCTGTAAACCTGTCCAACACGAGGTGACCTCGGTTGTCAAAAGTGTCGTTAACTGGTAGAGTGCTAAATTATTTTTGGCTATCAAATCTTGTACACATGGCTTTGCCCTGTTATAATTTATGGGAGAGTGCCTATGGGCACTCTCCCATAAATTGTAACAAGGCAAACCCTTACAGACTAAATAATATCACTTCAATGATAATACAAAGTACATGCACTGAATATGAGCCTTGAAGCTATGGGACCTGTACTTCAGAATAAAGCCCAAATATGGGCTTCCAGAACTCTACCAGTTAATCCCCAATGAATAAATAGATCACTCTGGTTAACAAACAATTTATCTGTCGGGTTGGGTAGAGGGTGAGAAAAGAGGAGGATGGGGCAAGTTACAATGTTTAAAACAAACTTGGAAACATAGTAGACATTATGAGATAAAACATATACCCTTTTCTGACGCGATATCCTGAACCAGTTAATTTACTTCAAAAGCGGGCTAGGGTGGGAAGGAAATTTGTAACCACATTGTCGCCAATTGAACAAAACCAGATGACAGCATTCACTAATCCAGGTGCTCAATAATTTAAAATATAGAGATGTTACAGTCCATATGTCAAGTTAGTATTTGGCCACATGTCGGAAACTTTCAGTCGTTTTGCCAAATGACTGTGCCAGCCAGGCATTTCACCAATGGTTGTAATTTCAAGTTACTTGTCGAATGACTGGAATAATTGACCAATCATTTAGTCAAATGCCTATTTGGGATTTTGTTACATTTTCAGGAAGAAATAGTAATTTATATTTTTGCTTTAATGTTTTATTCACGGAAGCACATACTACTTTATTAACTGGTAGATTGCTAGAAGCCACTATCAGGGCTTTACTATGAAGAGAGGTACCCCAGTCTAAAGGTGTCATATTCTGTGGATGTGCTTCATATTATCTTAGAAGTGAAATTTCTTTGTATATATGGGTTTGCCTTGTTACAATTTATGGGAGAGTGCCTCTTGGCACTCTCCCATAAATTGTAACAAGGCAAAGACGCAGGAACAAATTTGTATGACCAAAAATAACTTAGCACTCTACCAGTTAAAGAAAAACCCTCATATCTTATTCACAAAACAAGGAATGTGGCGCTCTATCCCACTCCTTCCCTCCTTCCAGCATATGGAGTGCCTCAGTCACAAAGCAAATCATGTGATAAAGGGAGTTTAGACTATTAATATTATAGTATTCAATACATGTCTAACGGTATATTCAAACATTTCACTGAGATGAGACGTTCAGTAGTTGGGTTTGAGACGCATTGCTCAGTTCTATACATTACCCAAGGTACACAAGGAAGAAGTCCCGGGTCGACCTATTGTGTCAGGTTTCGGCACCTTATCCGAGAATATTTCTAAATTTGTTAACGATGAGCTGAAGCCTCTAGTGCAGTCAACCGACAGCTATGTAAAAGACACTACAAATTTCCTTGATAAATTTTCAGATGTTGACATTACTAAACAGTCTATATTTGTGTCACTTGATGTTAAGGCTCTATGCACAAATATTGATCACCAAGATGGTGTAGAAGCACTGCGATGTTCGTTAAATTCACCCAATCAAAGACCTACAACCGTTGATTCAGATACGACGGTTAAACTTGCAGAATTCTTCACGAAACACTATTATTTTCAGTTCAATGGTAAGATGTATTTACAGAAGAAGGGAATAGCTATGGTCACCCCAACGTCTCCTGAACTCACCAATATATTTCTGTCGGATTTTGAAACAACGTTTCTCGAAAACAATTCATTGAAACCTCTTGTTTATCTCCGATTCATCGTCGATATATTTCTGATATGTGAACATGGTGAGTCGGCGCTAGAAACATTCTATCAGGAAATTAACTCTCCCAGTCCTAACTTGAAGTTCATCATGTAACACTCTACAGAAACTGTGATTTTCCTGGTCATCAAAATTTAAAAACAATATTGAGAAGCATAGCACTACAGCATACAGGATACCTACCGACCGTTTCAGTTATTTAACTTCCAGCAGCTTCCATCCGCAGCATACAAAGAGATCTGTTATTTAGAGTGAAGCCATTCGATATCATCGGATTAACTCAGACACTAAAATCCGTTATCGACAGTTATTTACGCTCAAATTGGCTTTGGAGAAAATCGGATTTGAAAGACACACTATCAACAAGGAATTCGACAAAGCCCTCGCACGAGATCGCCAGGATTTGCTAACTTACAAATCGGGCTGTCACGATTTTTTAACTTAGAAATCGATTAATCGTCGCAAATAATCAATCATAATCGATTAATCATACCTAGATGACCCCCTCTCCCTCTCTCTGACGTCGATAAAAAATGAAGTTCAAGTCAGTTGACCTACCTCCGGTAAACAACGAAGACGATCCTCTTTTAGGTACATTCAAAGCTTTGATGTTCTGAACTTTTGAACCGCCAGTGTAATAATCAAGACCGGTCGGCAGTTGCGAACTTCGCAACTGCCGACCGGTCTTGATTATTACACTGACGGTTCAAAAGTTCAGAACATCAAAGCTTTGATGAATGCACCTGACAGACAAATGCTTCCAACGGCTTCTTGGGGTTTAACATCGATGTTCCTAACTCTTTACCTTTAGAAACAAAAGTTTTTTTTCATAAAATTTTCTTTTAATTATTAAACGTCTAAAGCGGGATAAAATTTACCGATTATTCGACAAAGAAAAATACTAATCGATTTTGCTGTGACCGATCAACAATCGACTAATCGATTAATCGGTACAGTCCTACTTACAAAAGTGAAAATCACTCACGCGTTCATCTTGTTGTGACTTACTCATCCTGCTACTCAGGAAAATGGAAACAATTCTTATAGAATATCAACACATCCTCGACGACGATGAATAGCTTAAAAGTGTGTTTCCTGAGAAACCCCTCATTGCCACAAGACAACCACCTAATTTGCTGCAAAAACTGGTTGCTTGTAAATGTGTCACTTCACCCCTGATTCTCGGAACTAAACCATGTAACACTTACCTAAGCCAGATATGCCAACTCATTTCATGTTCGGACATCACCTGTGAATCGGACAATCAAATTACTGCAAAGGGTAGTTTTTCCTGCAGATCAAGTGATCTGGTGTATTATTTAACGTGTGTTCGTTGCCCAGATCATTATGCATTACATTTGTGAAACCGGACAACTCTTACGCAGGAGAATGACAAAACATAGACAGGACATCAAAAACAAAGATGTTTAAATACTGTATTGAATTTCTAGCAGTAAATTGTTTCCACATTTTATTTTTTATTGTCCTTTTCCGCCTTTCTTCCATCATACGTTTTTCTTCATTTCCTGTAGAATAAAATTTTATTTCATGGTCTTATAGTAAATCCTTAAAATGTTTATTATTGTACTCACGACCCTTGTTAGTTCATAGAAACTTGGGCATTCTACCCTCTTTGAATATTAATGTAAAGGCTTTGATAACAGTCTCTCCTTTCTTGTCTTTCAATGGAATGAACCAACCATTCTTCGAGAATATATCTGTCACCATCAGAAGATATCTTTTACCGCTATTCCATTTACTGAATTGCTGCATTTCAACTAAATCAGAACCCCATATCTCATCAATATGATTCACAATTACACGGCGTTGATCGAATGTATGTCTTACGGGTGTATGTTTTCTTTTTTATTAGGGTTTAACGACACAGTAACAACCAGGGTTATATCATGTCGGTGACAGTTTTACGGGCGGAGGAAGCCGGAGTACCCGGAGAGACCCACCGAGCAACGACGAGCAGCTGTCAGCTCTCCAACATCGTAACTCTGAACACTGCATCGCGGCACAGGCAGGGTTATATTGGTTGAGGACATGCACATCGTCGACGTAAAGTACGCCTTAGTACACAGCGTCATCGTGCCCCCGTGGAGGCAATCGGGGTTAAGTGCCTTGCCCAAGGACACAACGCCGGAGCGCGAATCAGTCGCTGAAATGGTCACCCATCCAACTAATAACCGCGCTCGACGTTGCTTAACTTCGGTGATCTGACGTACGGGTGTATGTAATTCATGTGCTAACTGTTCCCAATTTTTTACAGATATATGATTACATTAGATTATATCTTTATCAAAATTATTTTTCGTTCTTCTTCTTTCTTTCTTTGTCTACAAACAAAGTCGTAATTCTTTAAGTTATTAAACAGTGTACTATCGATTTTATTGTCTCTTGCGACCATGTTGCAATCTCGAACATCTGTAGGGTATATAATAGCATATAAGAGCTATCTGGTTGTATCTGGTTTGGTATGGCATAATATGATTGTGAAAGATATATTGGATAAATATTATAATGCCTACCATCTGTGAAATGATTTGCTAGTTTGTCTTGTGTTTTATCACTAGCATTCATAAGATCATCAAAAACTACTATATTTTGGTTATCAATAAAATATTCTTTAGTATCTTTTATATCATCTTCTTGGGGAGAATCTCTAGTACTTGATGCCCAACCTTTTTAGAATGCTGTGCATCAGTTTATTGAAATCTTTTAATTTTGATTGATGACTATTCGGGGTATAAATATACTGTTCAAAAACGAAACGCAAAACGGGTATAGTCACGGTAACATGGCAAATTTTGGAGAATATAGTGATGAAATGTGGCTGTAGATATGGTTAAAGACATATCATGGTGGTCTAAAAATTATGTAACATTTTGGACACTGGGGCATAATTACGGCCACCGTCACTCCACAAACATTGAAAATTAACAAAATAAAGTTTCCACTGAGTGAATACCTGATCATGAAGTTGCATGCTCCGAGCAGGCAGCAGAGCATGTGGGGTTATAAATTGAGGTGGTAGTCGATCGGAATTCGCACGGCGTTAAAGGGATATTGCTCATGCAAAATGCCGCATTTGACCGAAGCTCAGAGAAATAATGTCATTGGCCGCTTGGAAACAGACGAACCAGCTTCGAATGTTGCGAGAGTCTTCCATGTCTCACCGAGCACCATCACACGCCTGCGGAACTGCTACCAAATCCAGGGGACAACGCAGGACCTTCCAATATCCGGGAGACCACGAGTGACCACCCCAGTTCAGGACCGATACATCCGGTTACGTCATTTGCGGGATAGAACAACCACAGCGACCTCTAAAGCGTCAATGCTACCAAGTCGGCGGAGGATTTCAGATCAGACCGTGATCAACCGTATACGCAGGCCAGGTTTGCGTGTTAGACGGTCAGTTCGTGGCATCATTTTGACGGCGCAGTATCGTCGACGGCGTCTTCAATGGTTTCAGATGCAAATGGCATGGCCTCATCAGCGATGAAGAAGAGTATGGTTCAGCGACGAGTTATGTTTTCTTTTTCACCGGGATGTATAGACGTGGTGGAGAACGTTTTGCGAGTAGCTGAGGTGGACAGATTTGGTGGCGGTGGCGTTATGATGTGGCCAGCCATCTCACATACTGGTAGAACGGACCTAGTCCATGTTGAGGGTAACTTGACGGCGCAGAGGTACAGAGATGAAATTTTGCATCCACACGCGGTCCCCATTGTGCAGAATGCCAACACCTTTTCCAGCACGATAACGCCCGACCTCACACAGCAACGCCCACGACAGCTTATCTACAGGGTAACACATTGAAGACCTGCCCTGGCCCTCCAAATCGCCAGATTTGAACCCGATCGAACATCTATGGGATCAACTGGATCGACGTGTGCGACTACGTCAACCACAACCTCAGACGTTACCGCGGTTGGCGTTAGCTTTGCAGGAAGAGTCGACCAACATACCACAAGCTTCCATCCGGAATCTGATTGCTTCAATGAACAGAAGGTTCCAAGCAGTTTTGGACTCAAATGGAAGTCACACTAGATATTGAGTTTGGATGACTTCGACTAGTGACGTTAACGTCTCCATCTGTGCTTCATTCATCCATTAAAAGTTTGGTTATGAATTGATTTCGTTCTCAATCTCATTATCCCATAACGCGGGAACGTATCTCATCACAGAAAACCCGTTTTGCGTTTCTTTGTTTGAACAGTGTACAAATGTTATCATAATAAATCAACGGTTTTCTAATGATGTGCATTAATAAATTGGTTGTCCTCAAATTAACAAAGGAAAATCTTCTTTTAAGAAATCATAATAATGTCTGTCTTTATGTTTATCTTCTTCATATTCATAATTAGGAATGATCATCTACATAGATACTATATATTATTATAATTACATTGTGTAAGTAGTTATACGTTTTGGGTCCAAATACTCAATTCCCATTGGTCAGCTGGGTGAAAACGTCATGACCAAATGTAATTGATTTTCCAATAAATGCATTTGGTCGAACTTTGACCCACATATACTGTAGAGCGCAGTTGACAGAATGTAATTCGGGCGGTGTTTGGGCGTGTTTTTTTTAACTTTTATCGCCTCTCGCAGTGAGTGATCAACTCCACTGCTGTTTCTTTGGTGACATTTCCCAACTGTGACATCAAGCCCGTTACTAAAATACTCGTTTCCATTTCTAAAGTTGTAGAAATTAAAAATCAGAGTTGTGTGCTTTGTATTTTGTGTGAGGGTGGTTTTTCGCCTCGTTCTTTCGTACATGTTTTATTTCGTCTTTCTGCTTTGTTGTTTGGTAAAAAGTAGTTTAAACAGTTACGGAATGTAATTATAAGAATTGAATGCAATTTTTATAATCTTTATTGGAGTATGAACGTGTGAGAATGGGTACAAATTATGTATGAATCCCGAAGGATTCACATAATCGTTGTGCTGACGTTTACAACACAACGATGAAAATATGCAGTATTTAATGGCGCTAATTACACATATCTGTCACTAATGTTTTTTATGGAAAAATGTTCTCTCGACAAGTATGGTGCTGGAACGGTCCATGATGAAACAATGCCGATAATTACAGACAAAATAATGTAACTTGTGATCTCCTGAACACAATAGCAGTGACTGACGTCAGTAGCGAGTGTATCCATCACGTGCCCAGATGACAACCTGAACCCTCCTCCTAATGCTACAAGTGAGCCTTCTGATACGGTCCAGGGGCATCTGCTGCCACCCCCATGCAATGCAGCTTCCGAAGAGGCCAAATTCTGTACAGGCGCATCCCTTGCTTGCACACGACGTCCACATTACGTGTACGTCTCATTTAAAAATGAAACCATTATTGCTGTTATGTAACAGGTGTGCTAAAATAGCCTGATTGCCTGTGGTGGAACTTTTTGTGGGTCACCACGGTGATTACTTAAAACACAGACAAAGCAGATATAAACTTAATTGCAATCTCCCTCTCTCTCTCTCTCTCTCTCTCACTCTCTCTCTCTCTCTCTCTCTCTCTGGTAACAATTCATTCAACTGAGTTATTTGGTTGTAGGGCCATGCAATTAAACTAATCATTTATTGAAGGGATTACTTAAACATGCATGTAGATTGAATCAACCACTATTTGAACAACGTGTGAATTAACATTTGGAGGGCGCGACAAAGCACCAGAAGCTTTTATCCTCATACAAACATCTGTTTTAACACCTCTGCACATGATATGGTTGAGGAAAAGCAAGAGACTGTAATCAACATTTTCAATTATTTTTATTATTATTTTATCCTAATCATAATTATAACCACATGTAGATCACAAATTCAACAGAAAACAATTATGTTTTTCTTATTCAATAATGACCAGCTTTGGATCAATCAGGCGATCGACACACCTCTCCCCGGTTAAAAGCGTATTCTATCGGCCCCAAACTAACGTGATTGTTCGTCCCAAAAGCCACCAGAAGTCTCCATTTAATAACTGATTTCCCAATTCCCCAAACACCTATCATCGCTTTGGCATTTGCATCGGGGGCGTACAGAATATGAAGCGCAGCAGCGCCCGAGCCGCGTAGCAGAGAGATGGCGGCTAGCCCGAGAGGTGGCCCCCTCACGTTGGACTGAGCACGTTGCCTTCCCCGGGGAATAATTTTCAAATACAAGAATAACAAAAAGAAACGGAATGTCCTTGTCTCTGTCCATTCGTGTTCATAATTTATAAGTTGTGAAAGGCGTCAGAAATTATGCCACATTACCACCAAATATAATCCTAATAAATTATGAAATAGTTCACATGCAAATTTGCTAATACGCGCCCCCTCGTACGGTTTATTCCCAATGTCGAAATTGTTCATCCCAACAAGACGAATCCCAACAAAACGAATTTAATTAAAATGACTACATGGCCCATTTATTTTGAGGTTTTGGGCAAAAATGTATACGAGTAGGTTATTTTGAAGCGAAATTTTATTTTTCAAGAAAAAAACCTACTTGCGATAATATAAACCAGGTAGAAAAACTGAATAAATTAACAATAGAGTAACAAAACATAAATAGAGGATATGGAATGAGTGTTTTTCTCATATAATATTTATGAAACGAGTCTAAGAATTTTCGGTTTTGGCGAGCCTCTGGCGAGCCCAAACGGAAAATTCGGACGAGTTTCATAAATATTATATGAGAAAAACACTCATTTCATATTCTATTTAACATATGACACACACACGCACAAATTAGCCACTTAGTATGACTTTTTAACCCATCATCTAACTTGAGTTGCAGATGGCACTTGGAAAAAACATCCTCGTATAACTGAAAATTTTCATTTTTTCTTCCAAAACATAGGTTATGACCCCTCATTGGAACGAGCTCGTCGAGCTCATTCCAATGAGGGGTCATAACCCATGTTTTGGAAGCAAAAAAAAATGAAAATATAAAAAAATGAATGGCGTTTTTCTTGTAGGTAAACGATTAATACAATATAACCCACCCTAAATATAACAGATAACGTAAATTCTCCTTACTGAAATTATGCAAATGTGACCCAGTTGTATTTTGTTTAGCCAATCAAATTGTCCAGTTTTGAAACTGACCAATGAAAGCTCCCAACTCTAATTATGCAAATTAAGAAAATGTGGCCCAGTTGTATTTTGTTCAGCCAATCAAATTGTCTAGTTTTGAAATTGACCAATGAAATTGACGGAAGGCTTCATTTATCACTGATTAATATGAAAACAAAATATCAAATGTTTTAAAGTGAACAAAACGGACGAGTCATATGATAAAATAATCTAGCAATTTTTTTCTCCTTGCGCGTTATTTGTGCTTCATAAAATTCGTCAACGATAAGTTGTAGTTAGGTTCGGTTTTGAACTGCGAATTATCCTCTCAATTTCATGAAGCGTAAATTACGTGGGGATGGTAATTATGACAAGGAATATAAAGAAATCTATTCAAATATTAAAATAGTTTACCAGAAATGTTTTAACTTTTGAGGCAGTATCACAATTTATATAAATATCTCTTGTTTGCAGCATGTTTTTTCAACTCGGCAATATCCTTTTTTGTAAAATGCGCCTTTGGTGTCACAGGTAAGTTTTCATTAAAATAACTGACTGAAAGTTTGTAGTGCATTTAGTGAACATAAAGTATTGACAAAGTAAGTTATTTATTGGAGCTTACGGTCACATATTACTGCACAATGGCTAATCATGACCACGACAGTTTTACGGTTGGAGGAAGCCGGAGTACCCGGAGATAACCAAGAGCAACGACGAGCAACTGTCAGCTCCCCAACATATTAACTCCACACATCAGGGTTAGCACTGGTTGAAGACAGGTAAAAAAGTACTTGAAAATGCAGCTAATACAAGCACTAAAACAGTAGGAGAAATTATTGGTAACAAGGTTGCTGATGTTATTGATAGTAAAATCATTAATAACAAATTGGAAAATAAAGGCTATGGAACTGAGAAACATCTTAGAACAACATCAGTCTCATGAAAAAGTAGACACGGAAACTCTTAGGGAACGATTTAAACTTTTAACCTAATATTTATATACATGGCATTTAGAAATTCAAATAATGCTGAACTTTATGAACATGTAGCATATAATTTGCAAAATCCATTTTAATATCTGGAAGATGGGGCTTATCAGAAGAAAGATGGTTATATAATTATTTTAGACAGTTCATCTGACACCAACCAAGATGATTTATGCAATGGCTATTTAGGACTTGATTTTAAAGAAAATAAAAAAGCTAATGGTGAAGGATACCTTGCAGCCGGTAGAGTGGCATAGCTGGTGATGGATATTATTAGTTATATCTTACCGACTGCTGCATCGATGCACAGAACTAATGACAACAGCGATCAAAATTAAATGAGAGAATTATCACAATGTGTTCACGAGTCTTTGCCTTGTAACAATTTATGGGAGAGGCACTCTCCCATAAATTGTAACAAGGCAAATTCATACATACCAATCAGTTTCATTTCGAGGGTAACATGACACACATCCACAGAATACGGAGCCTTTTTAAGTTGCCTAACCTGCACGTTAGACCAAATATGGGCTTCCAACATTCAATCTTTCAACTTGAAGCGTTTATCGGCTGCCGTCATTTTGAATAATCAATGAACAAAGGGGAGATTACCCATAGCTGTCAGCGTATATTGATGTTGACAGGCAGTATACAGTTTTATATGCAGTCTGCATGTGACGTCGTTGGACCAACGATATTCCCAGATACTTGTAGGAGGTAAGATATAGTTTCGTCAGTAACATAGAAGTAAAATACAATGGATCAACAGTAACAGACAAACCTGTTATTTTCAGAACAGCCGGACATGACGATGATGCTGAAGCAGCATTCCATGGAATATATATTGTAACTAAGGTGAAATGACGGATACCAAAGATGACCCCTAATGCAGCTGGTCAAAAACGATATGTAGATATATTTCTTGCACCCCATAAATTAATATATCTGAAGGATGGTGTTGAAGTATCTCCCAGTGCACAACAACAAACTGGCGTGTTTATGATAGCCTCAAGTATAGATAAGCCAAGGCATGTATTTATTTTGGAACTCAGCGATACAAAAAAAGATTCACAAACAGAACATCCATTTAACACATATTCAATTGCAAATGCAAAAGCAATTAGAAATGTCCAATGTTATTTTTTACCCACAACAACAACTCAATTCTTCTGTAGAAAGGGTCACACTATACTTAGAGTTCATCCAGTACACAAAAGGGACTGACGATTATCTAACTGGTAGTTTTGCTGGATACAAAGATTATCAGCAACTGTATGAATTAATTTATTTTGACTTAACAAACCAGATATCAAAAATGGATCATCAGACTTAAGATTTAGATACACATTATCGGGAGAACCGAATGCAATTTTAGTAAAAGATGAATACAATGAAAAAACATAATAACCTATACTCCACTCACTTCGTTCAATCTTCGCTTGTTAACCACACTGTGGCAACAGCCGGGCTCAACTGTTATTAGGATATCGTGACACGGATCCTGCATTCCTACCTCTCAGTACAACCATACAATATGGATCTCACAATATTCTACCTACCCCCCCCCCCCCCCCAGCTCACTTCGCTTGATACTATTATTTGATAAATTGAATGTATACCTTGAATGTATACCTTGGATGTAAAAGTGAGTTACATACATGGATAAAAGAGTGTCGATACCCTACATACCTTTTCCGACGTGTGCTAAAAGTATATGGGGTAAATTGCTTCAGTGCCGTGGGATTTGGATTGCAGGGGCGGGGGGGGGGATTACGGAGGGGCCTTACAACCTCCTTAATGCGAGGCCATCGGGTTTAAATCCATGAATCGTTACCATATACTTTAATCGCACAACGGAAAAAGCCACAGCCTCCTTAATACAGGGTCATTGGGTTTAACCCAAGAACCGTTACCCAAGAGGGGAGGGGCCCCAACCCCCCTTGACATACGGCATTGTGCCGCACGGCCGTGGGCTAACCTTAGGGCTGTGGGTTTGGGGGCGCTGTAGCCCCCAAATCAACATTAAAGGGAAGTCGTAGCTTTTTCCGATTTGTGCTTCAAGTGTATGGGATAAATTGCGTAAAATGCGCCAATACCATCATTATCTATACTATTTTTACCGTTGAGATAATAAGTTACTGGAACCCCCGACGTTTTCTGCCTCTTATCAATGGCGATCAGAGGCGTAGGAAGTATTTCGAACTGGGTAGGAGGGGATAGGGACAAGATCATACAATGAAACCCACTCACTGATATATATTATTGTTGCGGCCCGATGGCGAACGGAGTTAAATATGGTGCAAAAAATGTTTATTTTTCACGAATTTCAAGTCTCCGGTAGAGAAAAGTAGCACGAGGGAATTTTTGGTCGGATTCTAAGAGTAAAAAGTCTGCTCAATCCCTTCCTGCTAATTTCTAGTAAGATTGCAATTGCATATGGGTTTTAAAGAGCCCACTCGTACGCCCGCCCGCCCATCCCATCTGAAGCCCGCCCTCCCGCCCGAGCTTCCACCCGCCCGCCCATCTGCCCGCCCGATAAATATATAAGATTACACACACTCATATACAATCAATTGCATCCCTTGAGAGGAATAAGGCGCCACCTGTATTACTTTAACTAGCATTGTGGATAGTACATCATTCCATTCGCTTGATTTATTACTAACACAGTTTTGCAGTTACATTCCTAAGATTGTATCATCATTAGAAAGCAGCTGATGACAATGGAGGCGGAATTAACATGGCATTAAAGGTGACTAGGCTTGTAAAAAGTGAAAAATATAATTTAGCTAGATAAAGTTGGAATCAAAAGACATTTTAGTTAATTTTAGTTGAATGTAATTTTAGTATATATAATACCAAATAGAAAGGTTAAATAAAAATAAAATCCGTCTTCATATCAAAAATGGGTTGCCATCTTTAGAAATTCTCAACGGTTGATGCCGAAGTTACCAATGATGTCATTGCCGGAAAAATTATAAAGTGTTCTATTTTCATGATAGTTTGGTATTTTTCAGAGATCATAAATAGACAGAACGCGATGTGTGTTTGAATCGGTGGATGTTTTACATAACGAGTTGGAATGGCGTAGTCATATTTCGCGAGAGCCGAAGGCTCGAACGAAATATGATTACGCCATTTCAACGAGTTATGGAAAAGACCCACCGATTCAAACACACATCGCGTTCTGTGTTTATTACACAACTCATGCATTAAAATTCATTTAAATAAACAAATTTTAATTCCGATGTTTAACGCGGTGAAGAGTTTGTTTTGACTGAAGCTGCACTGATCAAATGGATCGATAAAAATCAAAACAACCTTTTCGGAACCAGTGTTTGTTGAAATTCGTATTGCTGTTTACTAACAGTAATAGCCACCAGATGGTTAGGCGTGAATGGGCTGGTGCCATTTGGTGGCCATTACTGTTTGTAAAAAATATAAGTACAAATATGTGCAGATTTGCAAAACAGCTGGGAGAAACGTTTTTTTTTTAAAAGAAGTTCGAAGCATGTCAAGATGTAGGAAGATTTACCGAAATAAAGTTGACCAATTTAGATATAATGGGATCCACAAAACGAGACGGTCACGGGACTGGGTTAACGTTCTGGTTGGAAATGATTGGTTTTTTTAAAATATTATCTCATTTATGGCTAATTTTTTGTGTACCGACTTTATTTTTCTTTGTACATTTTCATTTTCACACTATGCGACAGACGGTCGATGATTGTATACCGAAATTTGGAAACATTTCGAAGCGTAACTAAACGGTGCGGTAAAAAAGTTCCGGCTTGTATATCACCCGCTGAATACAGAATCATTTATATCATAGCGGCGATTTCGTTGAATACAAGGGTTTCAAGTTTAATCGTTGTGTAATGAAATAAAAGACTATATGATTTTCGATTTTTCTATCTGCAATTTGTGACATGTTTACATCGTTTCGTGTTTTCAAATGTTATATTGCATACCCTTCCATGTTGCTACAGTTCGACATTACAAACTGTAAGAGATTCGGCTCCCATATCTCCCAGACACCTAAAAGAATACTTGGATTTATTCAACATTACATTCGTATTAACATTGATATAATAAATTCAAAATTGTCATATTAGAACCGGCAGATTGCCGATAAACTTTAAAATACAATTTTATTTCATGAACTTGAAATTAAGTGACACATGATCTCGACACCTTCTCCTTGAAGTGACAAAAAATGGCGTTGGCCCTGCTTCCTTGGATAGTATCTGGAGATTCGCTCGCGATCTGAAGTAAACATTTAATGACTGTTATTGCTTTTTCTGAAGTTTTGTTTTCGTCTCTTTCAGCGGGATTTATTATGCTTGGAGTCATAATTTATGGTGCCGAGGTTAAACGGAACTTGCATGCTGGATTTGGAATTACTATAGTGTCAGCATTAGGTTTGGGGTTTTCTGGTTTACTCTCCTTTATTCTAAAGAGTGAAGATAACGGTGCCGGTGGAAATCAAGCGGTGTTCGGTCGTGGAGGAACACCCGGGCACAGTGGTGGAGGAACACCGGGAGTTATAATCAGTGCTGGAAGAATTTAAGTGGTATGCTGAGAGAGTGCTCCGTTCACGGTGACAAAGTGTTTAAGAGCATGTGACTAAGATCATGTCATCGTCTTCATGAAACATTTGCTTTTATTAAAGACGGTTTAGATCTACTCCTTCGTCCGCACAGTTGATTTGAAGCTATAACATCAATTAGAGGCCATGCATAAAACTATTAACCTGTTGGGTATTTTCTTTAATTTGTCCTAAACTCAAACCATCGCTGTTGTGAAGCAGCCATGACTTTATTTGATACATTAGCGTATAAAATTCAGTGATGTCTGTTACCAATGCCTCGTTGATAAGAGGATAACTCCTTTTTGAAGCAATATGTATTTTTTAAAATAGACATGATCATTTCTTTTACCAGATTGCATTTGCAGAAAATTATGCTCGCAGCTGGCAAAGTGTTGAGTACTTTCTGACATGTTGTTGACGAGATCTAAACATCTGTTTTATGCCTTTCTGCTGAAAATTAAATTAATGAGAATAGATTGAAAAACGGCGAGAGAAAAATCGTATCAACGATTGATAATGATTTATTTTACGCTCAACCATTGATTATAGAAAACATCAGGGGGAAATAATAGTCGTATTCCAAACAATGAAGATTTAGTAATGTTCACTTTCAACGTATCGCAATCATGTTAACTGCTACTATTGTAGTTACTATTAAATATACCATATGTTAAAAATTTACAGTTGTGAGATACACCAACGGAAGTATGTGGGAACTATATCTTATCACGACGGGCTATTAATGTGGACAGTGACAACAATCAGCTGTTGGATTTCGTGCTTTGATTTGAAGCCTAATCAAGGTAAACACCGCCCTATTTTCGCAGAAATCTGCCAACTTCTTCTGAATGCGTACAGCAAAAAAAAACAAATCTACTGTCTTGGAGTGGATGCCGAAAAATATCTCATTCGAAACCGCGATAAACGTTTTCATCGGTCTTGCATGAGATAATTTTCGGTATCCACTAACTCCACTGACTCTTCCATAGCCGGTATCAACCCCTAGCCGAGAAAGGAGGCGGGCGCCTTGTTCTCCCGTGAGGTGCACCCGAAGGCCCCGGAGGAAGGAATCCTGGTAGTTGGAGACAACAGTGCCCCGATTAAGACAGTCTCTGTTTTGAAGATAAGTTTCAATACATTGCTTTGGCCCTAAGTCGGAAGGGCCCGGGCTGGCGAATCGGGGACCCCCAAGAGGCTGTTATGTCAAATAGGGGCACTGGTAGGTCGTTTAATCAGGAATTTAGTTAAATTGCACTGTCGGAGTTAGTTGTCAGTTGCAGTTTTTATTGCACTTGTATTACAAAGTAATTGGTTGAATGATGAACTTCTGAAGACCTGGCACAATCCACACACAACTGACCAATCGGTCAACGACATGCCTATCCATCACCCTGACCGAGTGTGCTGCTTAAGTACTTCTGGCGCTGTTCGCTGGTTATTCGCAAAATTAACCCCTTAGGTTGGACTCGGAGCAATGGTGGGAGGCATGAACAGAATAATTAACTTTATAACAAACTATGGAATTTAAACCGAACGCAAATAAGTGTCTATATGTCTTTTTATACTACCCTGACTCAGACTCTGCAGATGAAAAACGAATTATGGAAAACGACCAGACCAGATTTCTGACAATTACATTCAAAGTTGACATTAAACCAGAAAGAAAAAATAATCCACTTACTTTAAAAAGAAATCAAGGCATCGCAGATACTGTAAAACCAGTTACAAAATAAAGATCCTCAACCTTGCTGAATGAATGTTACAAAAATACAATCTTCCTTTAAATCTGATAAACATAAAACATATAACAGTTATTGAGGTCATCGTACAACCCCCACAAAGCTCTCAACAGAATCAGGCGTGTGGTCAGAACCAGAGATATGATTGATGCTGATGAGCGGGGAATTGTAGGAGAATTAACCCTTTGCCCAACGAATCGTCCGCATCGGCCCGCGTAATTTGCAAATTCAGCAGCTGAAAAAATATTACTTTTCGAAAAATGAAAACAAAACCATATCATGTGACCCCTCTTTGGAACGAGCACGTCGAGCCCGTTCCAATGAGGGGGTCACATGATATGGTTTTGTTGACATTGGGTTGGGTAAAGGGTTAAAACCCGAGGAGTAAATGGAGTTAAGAATGTCGAAATAAAGAAACGTGTGACTATTAAGTAAAAAAAGACCTATATATTTGGTTTTAATGGCCCATCGCCGCCAATAGCAATTAGAGTTGGATACACGAACATTGGAGTGGAATTATATAAACCTAATCTCTTAGATGCTTCAAGTACCAAAACTTTGGTCATTGTCAGCACTTATGCCGAGGTCAACCTGCATGTTACAAGTGTGATCAAAAACACTACGGACCATGTACAAGTGACAAACTCAAATGTATAAAATGCCAGGACTATCATATGTATTCCTCAAAAGATTTCGCTGTCAAGAAAATAGAGAAAGCTATCCAAAAAATAAAATTTGAAAAACAAATCAGTCTTAAAGAAGCCAGAGACTCGGCAGCATATATGCCTGGCATGAAAACGTTAATTCAGACTTATGCAACAATATTAAATAAAAAGGTATCAACAAAGTCTATTGATTGTCAGACACCACTCACATGGCTCACCGATACACCTCCAACTCTGTTAATTCCCTTTACAGTCGATAACACTGCTGCAACTGAACCAAGATCAACACAGACCGAGACAGTTCGTCCCCTGAGTTCCAATGTGTTCTATGTGCCTACTGGCACATAGAACACATTGGAACTCAGGTGACGAGTTGTTCCCAAACCAACATGCACAAACATTACACCAGTGGACAATAATGAAACGAGTAAACCACCACAGAAAAATCAACAGGATAAATCGAATCCCGTACAAACTCCCAACCCAGTACAAAAGAATCTGAATCAAATTCAGAAGAACAAGCAGAAAAACATCCAAAAGTTAGAAACAAATAATAGAACAACTAAATATTTTAAGAATGTTGTTAACAGCGATATGTTTGATGCGCCTGAGTACATATCAGTTGATGAATGCATCAATGACATTTTCGGGATTCAACTACGCCTGAATTATTCACAGGCCAGGTCCCAACGTAAAAATTCCCCGTAGAAAAATACCGGGGCAGTTTTCCTCTTACGTCCAACTAAATCACCACCAAATTGATCACAACACTAATAATATAATCCAATGGAATTATCAGAGTTTTAGAGCGAATTTTAACCGCTTCACGACTGCGCAATTTTAGTAAAATATTTTGCTGAACCATATTTGGAGAAATTGGGTTAAAACGAAAAAATTGAAAACGTCTGGAAACTTTTCTTACATGTAACTCTGAAATTGTTAGTACATATGCCAACATTATGCAGCAATCTCACCAGGAAGACAACGTTGACAGAACTGGGTAATGCCGTTACTTGTTTACATAAATACCCCCAACCCCACCCAGCACCCACACTCCAAACATATCATTAGAAAGGACGTCTGTATGACTCGAAAAATGTCAGTCCAATAGGAGCTAATTTCAGGTTCAGGTGGTAAGCGACTTGATCCAAGTCTCTCACCACCTGAAGTAAGCTCCCATTGAGCTGACATTTTTTCGAATCATACAAACGTTTGGAGAACATCATGAAAGATAACTCCTATTGTTTTAGTCACATTTGCGTCTCCAAACCATTAACAGCCAACTCGGATTGGCAGCTTGACCCTTCGTCCTAATATGGCCCAACAGAAAGTTATATGGTTTTTGTTTTGTTTTGCTGTCCTATGACATTGAGAATGTAGTTGCCTTATTTCGGGTTTGCCCTAAAAAGGCGGATGATAGTGGAACAAAAGGATAAAGTCATATCGTCGTTCGCTCACACTTATTACAACGTGAGCCTAATATTGAGAATAACAATGTGCTAAGATAAACATATCGCTCCATTGGGAATCTTGAATTAAACCTCAAATGGAATCCGCCACACTTGAGTTAGTTTCTCTGAAAGAGAACCGTGGACCACATATTCCTCCTTAGCATTTATGGAAACCTACTATTAGTTTAGACATTTTTTCGCAAAAAAATCGGAGACAAGGTCTCTAGAATTCAAATAAAAAATGCCAAAATAAAATCTTAAGTATAGTGCATATAAAATAATCTATACAGGTGGATCTAAAGATGGCGACCGAGCATCATCAGCTATTGTTACTGGTGATCACGTCAACTTAGTTAGAAGACCAAACAAAAGCTCTAAATTAACTTCTGAGATCAAAACTTCACGTCTAGCGCTTGAACACATCGGAAATGTTCAGGAAAAGAAGTAGATTACATTTTCCTACTCTCTTTCCTCTTTTCTAGCTTTGCTTAATTACCTGGACATGTTGGTCTCTGTGGTAACACCGGACAAACAGTGCAACAAAACTGCCCTTAGGCCAACTGATTTTAGGATTCCATTCAGTAACTGAAATCCACATATCAGTCAATACATGTATATTAAATTTATGGGATAGTCTGAATGGGATGGTGCTCGGTCGCATTCGATACTACGGATAATTACTCGTCTGTTTCGTAATATCAAGCGCATTTACGGTTGTAACAAGACGTATGTGTTTTCATGAAATCTAAACTCCAGTATTTTTGATCTAGGGGTACATTACGTTGAAGGCCTGTTTGAAAAGGCAGTACTTAACAAGTTACTGGAAGCTAATACACCCAATACCGTAGACGAAACTGAATGTGATCCAGAATCAAGTTCCTACTAATTCATATATACCTGAAACATCACCAAAAATCTGCCACTCCCTTCCCTGCCCTTCTCCCCGTATGATGACGTCAATTCAACCATCGCCGTAACTGTGGTTTGATAGATTGTTTATCCTGTACGAAAACTAATTACACGGTGTCAGCAGCTCGTCGCCTGAGTGCTAGAATGTTCTATGTCCCAGGGACGCCGGAGCGAATTTCGGATTTGGGGGGGGGGGGGGGGGGGGGGGGGGGCTGGGGGAGAGGGGTGGGGGGTGGGGGGTAAGTTCAAGACGGGCCGACCCTAGTTTATTAACACTCAGTATACAAACCACGGATACTATTCTCGATTGAGTCTCAGTCGAGAATAGTATTCGTGGTTTGTATACTTAGTGTTATTAAAAGCTTGTGGCACAGTTTTTGTGAAATACTTTTCGATGGACATTGTTTTCGAACAGATCTGCGATTCTGCGTCATCTGCTTGTCTATATGACTAAATTACTTCCCTTCTGAAACAAGGGAGCCTACCATGCTAATGTTTCAATCGATCATGTCCTTTTAGGTTATCCCCCTTAACCGTTACACAAGACAGTGACTGACATTTCTCGCGGAAACTGGATACAAAAATGTCGTCGAAACATATTTAGGCTTGGTCGTTTATCAGACAGAGCAGCCCCATCCAACGAGAAATATATGGTTGGGGAAGGGGGGGGGGGCTAAAGCCCCCTACCCCCCCCCCCCCCCCCCCCCCCCCGGCTCCGGCGTCCCTGTGTCCCCTATGGGACATAGAACATTCTAGCACTCAGGCGACGAGCTTTCTAATCTCATCGGTTGCTATACTATTCTTTTGTCAATAATACATGTAATGTGCTGTAAGTACCCAATTGGTGTTGCCGCGAAAGGCATGCACATTTATGTTTCACAACCATCAAATAATATTCTTTGAAATGCGATCGGCGACTGCGAGCCGTCGGTGAATGGGAAACCTTCGAGAAAATTTGTATCCTTGAGCATTGTTTTTTATAGCAACATATGCCCTCCCCCTCCCTACCCAGCATGGCGGTGATTGAGGCACTTTGTGATTCTAGCCATTCAACTGAATAAGGATCGGGGGAATGTCTGATAAAGCTGCATTATGGCCTCCCAGCTTTGCAATATCACTACGATATGAATAGTTCCAGTTTCAGAAGTTTTCATGTGTTATTCGGGCTAAAAAATGAATTATTTGAGGTGCCATATTCAATTCATACTCAAGTCAATACACACTGCCATATCGTCGCCTGAGTGCAAGAATGCCCTATGTCCCGTAGGGGACATAGGACATTCTAGCACTCAGGCGACGATATAACAACCAAATTATTTCAACTGATAAGCATTCTCGACTGTCATACACCGTTTCGTTGGCGAATTCAGATCGGCCACACCAAAGACTCCGCATACTGGATGAGTCTTGTATGATCTGGCCGATCTGCTGTTGCGAACACAATATAATACGACGAATCAGATCAGTTGATCCTTTTTATAGTCTGTTCAACCATGTACGCGGAATACCTTTGATGCATGTTCTTCCGCTGGCAATATTATTTACAGCACAGTGTCAGTGAACTGGTCGTAATCCACGAGTGGGTAGTGGTGTCGACGAATGCGTTTATCAGGTAATAAAAATGATCATCATCAAAATTTTAATTCCAATTAGGTGCTTCATTAATTAAATGTTTGATGATTATTCCTATAATTAGTGTTTGGAGTCTAATATTACTGCGTCCGTGGAGATATTGCCCACCCGTGAAAAGTGAGCACTCCACGACGGCTGTACTGTTCCATCGTTTCTGCTGACCGTCAAATATGCTCGCGATGAGAAGTTTCCAAGCGTGTCTCTTATAATCAGTTTAGTAATAAACTGCTCATTTTATAGTAAGTGCCTGTTTTTTGTAATATCAAACTTTAGGTTTATTTTATAATAAATACCAATTTTAATAAGACTTGATGTACTGAAATGTTTTCAAAAACCGTACTTATCTATTTTGTAATAAAATATTCATTTTACAATGAAGTCTTTTTTCCTGTCATAAAAAGCCATTCTCATTTTCTCGCAGTGTATGTCTGTAAAATGTATCAGTTTGAGGAGGTCGCAACCTAATCAATAATCTCACTTTAACTTGAACAAGTATGAGAGTTGCAGAAGAATAACTCAGTCGTCTGCAACTGCTGGCGATTCCCTGACTACTATTAGTTGTACTACGGTCAGCTTCAAGTCAGAAAATAAGCAGATTGACATCTCCAAAATGAGGTCCCCAGAGGGTGAATTTAGTGATGCTACCCTGCACAGCAGGGTAACATCACTAAATTTAGCCCCTGTGAACCTCAGTCTGAAACAGGGTCTTAAAACTAAACAGGAGGAGGTACCCAGACGATACGTAGACAAAACTACATGTATGTTTCAATAAGTCGTTTTGTATTCAATGAGTCAGATGTGCGTAGGAAGAAAACGTCGAGACCGAAGGTCGAGACGTTTTCTTTCTACGCACATCTGACGAATTGAATACAAAACGACCCATTGAAACATACATGTGGTTTTGTATTTATTACATGACCCAAGCACCTACTGACCTAATTTTCTTTTCTATCAACGGTGGTAAATACCATGCACTTTATGCAGTCGCATTGCATAAAAAAAAGTCCCGGTTGGAACAGGTTGGTGTGCAATACGGAATTCCGTATTGCACAGCCGTATTGCACGCCGTATTGCATAAGAGAGACTGCATGGGCATGTAATAAATTGGCCCACTGTATGGGATAGCATCATCAAATTCAACCTCTGGAGAGCTAATTCTGCAAATGTCATACTGCTTATTTTCTGGCCTGTTCAGCTTCCTCCATAATGTCCGGTATCCGGAAAACATGCCCTCGGGACAAAATCCCTTAGTGAAATTGCCCTTAGAACACAATGCCATAATCGTATTCCAATAATAAATAAGTGAATGATGCTCTGGTGGCATTTGTCTCTTTTATCGTTGCTTAGGTGAAACAAGGCACCATCGGTAATGCTACAGAATTGCAGATTGCGCCTTGTACTACTCAAGGAACAAATATCACTTGTTCAAAAGATGATTATTAAAATTATAAATAAATAAAAATAATGATGAGAAGATTAATTTTTATCTGGTTTAATAGCTCTTATAACACAGAAACAAATCACAAAAAAACATAAAACCATAAACCCAAAGCTCATAAGTTACCAGCAGCAGATTGTGGTTATTATGTTTCTTTCTATCTTCATAACAGAAGTGAATAGATTTTGCTCTGAGGGCATTTTTGTCAACCATGCAGTTTCATTGAGAGCATTTAATCATAAGGGCAGTTTCTCTGATGGCGGTTTATCCTAAGGACATTTTGTCCAAGGTCATTTTATCCAAAGAGTATTTTTCCTGTGTTTCGTCTTCCAGCATTGAACTTTTCGGTCATTGCGGCGGACTTGCGCCATCACAACAAAACATCAACCATTTCTGTCTATACTACTTCTACTTCATTACACGCCTATTACTTTCCTCCCATTCCATGTTTTTAAATCCGTGTGGTGTTTTGATTTTTAAATTAATGTATGTGACCTTAAACTCCAATAAATAAATACCTATTTTAAATTAATGGATTCAATGTCGAAGAGGCGTGTAATAAGCACAGGACGTGCCACGATGTGTAACTAAGTTCATCGATGCGTGCTCATGGCATGCAGAACGATAGAACTCTTAGTTGCACCTACAGTTAAAACTAGAAGTCTTGTCACGAACTGTGCGCTTATCTGGGCTTAATTGCGCGTAGGAATTGCGCGCAATTGCCACATCGAATGACATCCAAAGCACGGCAGGTTCTCCTGGTTACTCATCGCAAACACAGGCAATGTGTCTGCCAATGGACCTCCGGGTTACCCGGAGGTCCATTGGCTGAAACATTGCTTGTGCACAGGCCACATGTACAGAATTTGATATCCTTAATATTGTCATAACGCGTAGATTAACGCGCAGATCGACGTGCTATTTATGCGCATTTCATGACAGGACTTCTAGTTTTAACTGTATCGTTCTGTTCATTCGGTCTGACACATCGCGACGTTCTATGTATTTATGTTATTGTCGGTATTATCCTTTACCAGCATCACCAAAGATCAGCACCAAACAATTTTTGCAATATTCATATCACAACTAAATTGTATGTAGCTGACAGTGTGTTTCCACTACTTAAAGTTAAACTAAAGCTATCTCAAATATTCGATTATTTGGCTATCGATCATTCACGGAATAATCGGTAAGTATTTTCTTTAGTCGTATAATCGCTCAATTGTTATTCCCTTTCATATGCTTAGAAAATTAATGCACCTCAACACTGCACAATAATAAAATTTTTGGCTCCATATTTTAAAAAAATGTCCAATGTTACGACACGATGAGGTAATTTGTTGAATATGAAGCAAACAAATGCATGTTTTTCAACTTTAAAGGCCGCAGTAAAGACAGAAGATTTCAGTCACATAACATAATTAACTGGTTGAGTGCTAGAAGCGACTATCGGGGCTTTCAAAACAATGAGGGTATCGGAACAAACGCCGACATTTTTCTTGCTCATGTTTCATATTCAATCAAATGCAAATTATTTTTTGTTCATATAAATGTGTTTTATGACAAATTATCGGATAATTCCTGTGGGCACTCTCCGATGATTTATAATAAAACGACTTTTGAATAACAAATTCAGATCACCAAAAATAATTTATCCCTCAACCAATTAAGAGTAAAGAGACCAGAGACTGTACATCTCCTCCCTGCTAATTTCCAGGAAGATTGAAATGACGGTTTGGTAAAGGTAATACTGTCCTAAACCTTTGGCTCTGAGCCAGTATATGGTCACGCCCCACAACTCCCCCACCCCCACACCATTAGGGAATATTCCAGATTAAGTTTTTTTGAACGTCCAATAATCAGGAAACATTTTAAGCCATGTTTGCCATTTAGAGAGTGGGGCGTTTCGATGGATTAGCTTATAAAAGCATGTGAACAAAATTTCGCGAAATCGACTACGATGTTTTATAAAGAGGCCGAAAATTTGAAAGACGTCACCACAAATAACTGACCCTACTGTATTGGCTATGAATCAGTATATAGTCGCGCCAGCCCTATAACTCACCCCGCTCAGCTTAAATCCCACCCACCAAACACTACCTCAACTCACCCCACCGTCAACATTAACGGATTTCAAAAACTATGTTTTTGAAAGTCCAATATACAGTTTCTTATATGTAAGGTACCCTAGCTCGCACGAGGTCTACGCGTTGTATAGATTGATAAGGCTAAGATGAATGGAACAATCTGGTTGCGTCTGGTAAAGACGCCTGACCTAGGGCAGAGTAGAGACAGCATGGCTAGGAAGTATAAAGTAGTGCTACAAGTCAATAGCAATAATACAAAGCTGTAAGGATGGCAGAAGACTATAGTATTGGGTCACTACAATAGAGAGAAATCATAGGATAGATAACTGACGACAAGATTGACGACAAGATGGAAGGAGATGTTGAGACAAACTGGAGCTGTATACGAGCTTGGCATCTCAATTTACTTACTGAATCCCACTTGTGGATTTTTTTTTCAGAGTCCTTATAAAGTCCCATTTCATCGAAATGAGTCGAGGAGCAGTATGTGGAGTCACTCGTTCAAGCAATTGCTCGATAGCTCATTTGCACGATAAGATGTAAGTCATTTGAGCAAGCAGGAGTGGAATGCAACTTTGGTAGTGATACGAATTGGGACATGTAGCGGTAATAAAATACTAAGAGTCGTAATAGTACCACAAGCTAGTAATGGTTGAGACACTCTAGCACAGGACATCATAGTGTTAGTCCAATTTGTAATTATACAAGGCAACGGTAGTGCGAGGCTACAAGTCCGCAGAAGACTATACTAAAGATAAATACAATGCAAACACATCATAGGACAGATGGTAATCACCATGGACAAGTCAGATTCGGCAGTCCTGAAGCTATGCAGAGTATGGAGTGGTTTAGAAGCTTGGAGCCGAATAGCATTAGAAGCCATAACTGTCTTCAGATAAATATCCTTCAAAATATATTCCTTAAAGGGTATCCTCAACAGGTATCATCAAAATGTATTCTCAAATAGTAGATCATCATGTCATATCCTCAAATATCCATGTACGCCTATGTGCTGCGTGTGATGTGCACACATTGTGCAGTAGCACACGAGCATATATCGGCACCTCCAGCATGTGCCTGTGTGCTACATGTAATGTGTACACGTTGTGCACTAGCACACAAACACATCTAGGACAGTCAAAATACTTTATAGAGAGATCTGGGAAGGATAACAGAGATAGGAGAGTCCGTGGAATGGAGAGAATAGTATGCTATGGAATAGACTAGAATAAACAGAAGCAGGAGATTTCGAAGGAATCCGAACTTGTAAAACAATTGTCGGGTTTGTTTGTGATAAGGCTGGGTAATTAGATTGACTCTTATACAAAGGAACGCAGCCTATACCACTACATGTTAGTTTTGTAAGCCTCTAGATGACATTAGAAGTCTTTATGGTCATCCATCGTTATATGTTACTATTAAAATGAGGATTTGAAAGGAATCCGAAATAGTACAACGTGTCTGGGTGTTTTGGGTAATTCTGACCGAGGATTTTGGGTAATTAGGTTGACTCTTATACAAGGGAACATGCCTGTTATTGGTAAAAGGAGGATTCTGGGGGAATCTGATTAATCCGCACCAAATAATGTGATTTGGGGGTGATTTTGGTAATCTGGAGGGATTGTGGGGTCTATTTGGGTAATTAGATGAACTTTTATTCAATCGAACGCAACCACAAAACATACCCATTTGCTATTAAAGGGTTTTGGGTCACATAGCAACCACATGTTACAATAGGAACCACAGTGATGGCCTCCAAAATACACAATGGACGACAGAAACACGTATCACCCCAACATGCGCTGCGCATGCGCACATAAACCATAATTAAATTTATCACTCTGGCAATTACGTCACAACATGGATACTTACGGGGATACCACGAAACCCCAACATGGCGTCACTGGGTCACGTGACTGGCGTCACATGAGATCTACTACATCTGATCCATAAAGTGTGTGTGTGTGGGGAAGGGGGGGGGGGGGGGCGTTGAAGCGAAATATTATTCGGGACGTGCCTATTATCGAGAAAGAAATAGTATATCTTGAACCCTCTTATGGAGCTCATCTGGTGGATCTCATGTAATATCACAAAACCTGACCCAGTGGTTCCATGTTGTGTTGTCATGGTAAAAACACCAATAATTCATACAAAAACCAAGGACAGATTTAACTCTGTAACAGTTAAATCTGTTTAGCCGAGGTCGTGGTATTTACTTGCGCATTTCTCAGTAATGCCCCAACCCCTAATGACAAACATTGGTGCAAATTGTAGCATTTTGAGTAAGCTTTCAGAATACCATAATCATCACAATTCGCTATGGGGGCGTGGTCTATGAGCAGCTCAAGTAATATTTAACACCCTCTCTCTCTCTCTCTCTCTCTCTCTCTCGTCCTACCTATACCTCTGGACACATAGTAGATCTTATCATCACAAGATGCTCTAATGACTTTCAGCTTTATGAGCCATTAACCCCGCTCAGACTATATGACCATTCACTTGTCGAGTGCAAAATCGGTGTTTAAGAATAATTACTGACACGTAAAGAAGTAACATTTCGAAAACTCAACCAAATTGATATATTAACAAGCTTAAATGTGACATCGAAAAAAGCGGATTTATGTCATTCTCAGTGTGCTAACCTGGATGATCTGGCGATATAACACGATAACACATTGTTCCGTCTACTAGATGAGCATACTCCTCTGAAAATAAAAAAAAACCCATTTATTATTCGGCCAACTATGCCCTGATTTACCAACGTACCGAGAACTCTGAAAGCTAACCGACGAAAGCAAGAGTGGAAAAGATCTAAATCCTACAAAAAGCAACATATCAGACTATTCGTGACCAGTTCTCCTACAAACTAAAATATGTTACACAACATGTGTTGAAGCTTCTAATGGTGACAGCATGTTGTTAAAGATCTGTGTGCAGAAAAACAAAGTGTGTCATGACCACCACACGATGATCCATCGAATCTAGCTGATCAATTTGGTGAGTTGTTTATTAAAATAATAAAAATTAATTAAAAAATCACAACATAAAGGTGGACAAAATTGACCTCAAACAGAGACTATCAGAAAAAGAACTATCAACTTTTCGACGTTCAGAAATTCACGAGGTAACCAAATTAATGAAAGAACCCTCAAACGATTCATGTCAACTCGACCCAATGCCGACATCTATTATCAAATTTCTTGAAGACTCTGTGGTTCCTGTAAAATGATCAGCATGTCTCTTCTAGAAGGATATGTGCCAGAGGTGTGAAAATCGCGACTGTGAAACCTCTTCTGACGAAACAAGGTACAGAACTTGTCTTTAAAACTTCTGGCCAGAGAATAAACTGTGTGAAAAAGATGCTATTGGCCAGCTAATGTTACATAGTGATATGCATGCTCCATTACCGGCCAACACATCTGGATTCAGCAAATTTCACTCAACTAGACGGCATTACTCAACGGTCAGAACGACATCCTGCCTAATATGGTGACTGGTAGAGTAACCCAGCTTGTTCGTTTAGACCATAGTGCTGTTTGCCATAAAACTCTGCTAGAGACAATGAACTTTTACTTTTGATTTAACGGTGTAGTCGATAAAAGAATTTCATCTGGAATGTGGTGCTGGTCTTTAAGTGCATTAATGGATCGGCTCCAAAGTATATCTTCAAGACCTTTTTACTGTTCAGTCATCAAAACGGAACCTCCGCTCATCCAAACAGCTCAGGCTTCTTGTTCCTCTTTCCCGTTCCACCTGAATATCAGGGCCTTTTCCTTTGTAGGTCAGCGACTCTTGAACGCATTGCCAATGCATATCCTGGCTTCCATAAGCTTAGACCACTTCAAAACAAAACTCAAGTCCCATCTCTTTCGATAGGCCTTCGATTTTCAGCTGTATAATTTGATTAGTTTTTGTTTATATCAGTGCTTTTTGTAGGGAGCACAAATATTTATTTATTTTCCATGTAAAGCGTTTTATGGCACAGCCTTGAGATTTTACGCTGTATTCAAACTATTTATCTTACAATCAACAAGTATGTCGTCTGTATTAACTCCGCAACTGTCGTGTATCCGATCCCCTGATACATATGTTTGTATCAGGAGGTCGGATAAAAGCACGTTCCTTTCGCGTGAGTTCCATTTTTTTTTTGTTTATCCATACGAATAAATATTTCGTTATATAAGCATCTACATTCTTGACTTATCCCCGATGTATAGGAACATAAAATGATTATTACCATTATGTGGATGTACAAAATATGTATCCGAGTCTCGCTCCGGGTCCTAAGGGCAGATCACGACTCGTCTTCGACTCGTCGTGATCTGCCCTTAGAACCCGGAGCTCGTCTCGGATACATATTTTGTACATCCACATAATGGCAATAAACTCTATGTTCTATTATTATTATTATTATTATTATTATTATTATTATTATTATTATTATTATTATTATCTTGAATATTCGACTATTGGTCGTTCACGGCGTAATGGGAAAGTATTTACCTTAGTCGTAGGATCCCTCAGATGTTACTCATTTAAAAAGCTTAGAAAATTAATGCACTTCAACACTAACAAGAATGAACATGTTTGGCTCCAAATTTAAATAAAATTGTCCAATGTTACGATCCGAAGCGGAAATTTGTAGAATATATAGATATATATGCATGTATCTTGACTTCAAAGACCGCAATAGACACAAACAAAACTAGGTGACTTCAGTGACATAATATAATTAACTGGTTGAGTGCTGGAAGCCACTATCAGAGTTTTCAAGAAATGAGGGTGGCAGAGCAAACGCCGACGTTTGTCTTGCTCATGTTTCATATTCAGTCAAACGCAGATGATATTTTGTTATAAATTTGTTTTATTACAAATTATTGGAGAGTGCCTGTGGACACTTTTCAATGATTTAAAATAAAACAATTTTGAATAATAAATTCCGACCACTAAGAATAATCTAACCCCCAACGGGTTAAGAGTAAAGAGACTGTACACCTCCTTCCTGCTAGTTTCCAATAAGATTGAAATGATGGTTTGGTAAAATCTAATTTCTCTGCCTGTCTGTCTGCCTGTCTGTCTGTTTGTCTGTCTTCCCGCCCGTCCGTCTGTCTGTCTGCCTGTCTGTCTGCCTGTCCGTCCGTCCATCCGTCCGTCCGCCTGTTTGTCTGTCTGTCTGTCTGTATGTCTCTCTCGCTGATTGCAATGACGGGTTGGTAAAGATAATGATGTCATAAACTTCCCTCTCTCGTGAGTAGGTAATAAATGAGAGTTCAACCATCATCGTACATGTACGTGTACGTGTACATGTACACCTCCATAGGATTTAGTGTTAAAATCGTGTACGTGTACAAGATTTTTAACGTTTTTTAGGGTGCTTTAGAATCCCCTTGAGAATTCAAACATCACTGATTGTATCCTAGAACGCATGAAATTTTTCGTACAGTACATGTACCGTTTTGATTGAAATCGGCAAGTGAGTTTCTCCCATAGGATTCAGTGTTAAATTGCGAGCAAAAAAACGTTTTGAGAGTTCTAACATCATCGTCTCGCCGATTTTAATATTCGCGTCCGATTTTAACACTGAAAACCCTATGGGGCGTACACGGAGATCCACTTGCAGATTGTTAGAATCGGCAAGATGATGTGTGATTACCTACTAAGAGGTGATGTTTGAACTCTCAAACCCACTTCGCGTTTCTCGAAGTGAGATTAGGGTACGTTATTGAGAGGTGATCGCGACGAACACTTGATGGAAATGTGTGAAGAGGTGATGTTTGAACTCTCAAACCCACTTCGCGTTTCTCGAAGTGAGATTAGGGTACGTTATTGCGAGGTGATCGCGACGAGCACTTGATGGAAATGTGTGAAGAGGTGATGTTTGAATCCGCAAACCACTTTTTGATGCCCAAAAGCTTGAAGAGCTTGAAAATAAGTAATCAGCCAATCATTTCACGTTCCTAACGCTAATTAACGAATCAGATTGCTTGATTCTCATAAATTTAATCATACAAAGTTATCTCCCCTCGTCGTGGGGGTGGGGGTCACGCCCGTCATAAAAAGGTGAATCGCGTTTAATAACGTGGATATAATGGTTAGAGCAATGTATACCAAAAACCAAAAGCTCGAAGAGCTTGAAATAAGTAATCACCCAATCACTTCACGTTCCTAACGCTAATTAACCAATCAGATTGCTTGATTCTCATAAATTTAATCATACCAAGTTATCTCCCCTCGTCGTGGGGGTGGGGGTCACGCCCATCATAAAAATCGAAGTTTCGAGAAGGTGGTCACGTGACCTATCAAATTGAAGGTCTCGACGCGTGGATTAAGAAGATGGTAATTTTAACCCTCGTCGTGGGGTGGGGTCACGACCAGAGCCGAAAAACGTCTTCCTTTTTACATATCCAGGCATGTGAGGTATTGATATGAAGGGCTCGATGAATACATTACAAAAATGACGTTTTTCATTTTATGTGGGGGTGGGGGTCACGCCCATCATAAAAATCGAAGTTTCGAGAAGGTGGTCACGTGACCTATCAAATTGAAGGTCTCGACGAGTGGATTAAGAAGATCGGAATTTTAACCCTCATCGTGGGGTGGGGTCACGACCAGAGCCGAAAAACGACTTCCTTTTTACAAAGCCAGGCATGTGAGGTATTGATATGAAGGGCTCGATGAATACATTACGAAAATGACGTTTTTTTCATTTTATGTGGGGGTGGGGGTCACGCCCATCAGAAAATCGAAGTTTCGAGAAGGTGGTCACTTGACCTATCAAATTGAAGGTCTCGACGAGTGGATTAAGAAGATCGTAATTTTAACCCTCGTCGTGGGTTGGGGTCACGACCAGAGCCGAAAAACGTCGTTCTTTATACAAAGACAGGCATGTGAGGTATTGATATGAAGGGCTCGATGAATACATTACGAAAATGACATTTTTCATTTTATGTGGGGGTGGGGTCACGACCAGAGACGAAAAACGTCTTCCTTTTTACAAATCCAAGCATGTGAGGTACTGATATGAAGAGCTTGATGAATACATTACAAAAATGACATTTTCCACCATCGCCGTGGGGATGGGGTTAACACCGATCAGAAAATCCAAAAAAAAAGTTTCGAGAAGATAGTCGTGTGACCTATCAAATTAAAGCTATCGACAAGGATATTATGAAAATCATAATCTTTCCCTTCTTATAACGGTGGAGTTGGGACCATCTTGAAATCTAAAGTATTAAGAAAAGGTAGTTATGGAACATATTAAGTTGAAAAACACAAATTGAATCTGATGCATCATTCATTTTTTTAGGCCTTCATATCAATACCTCACATGCCTGGCTTTGTAAAAAGGAAGTCGTTTTTCGGCTCTGGTCGTGACCCCACCCCACGATGAGGGTTAAAATTACGATCTTCTTAATCCACTCGTCGAGACCTTCAATTTGATAGGTCACGTGACCACCTTCTCGAAACTTCGATTTTTATGATGGGCGTGACCCCCATCCCCACATAACATGAAAACGTCATTTTTGTAATGTATTCATCGAGCCCTTCATATCAATACCTTACATGCCTGGATATGTAAAAAGGAAGACGTTTTTCGGCTCTGGTCGTGACCCCACCCCACGACGAGTGTTAAAATTACGATCTTCTTAATCCACTCGTCGAGACCTTCAATTTGATAGGTCACGTGACCACCTTCTCGAAACTTCGATTTTTATGATGGGCGTGACCCCACCCCCACGACGAGGGGAGATAACTTGGTATGATTAAGTTTATGAGAATCAAGCAATCTGATTGGTTAATTAGCGTTAGGAACGTGAAGTGATTGGGTGATTACTTATTTCAAGCTCTTCGAGCTTTTGGTTTTTGGTATACATTGCTCTAACCATTATATCCACGTTATTAAACGCGATTCACCTTTTTATGACGGGCGTGACCCCCACCCCCACGACGATGGGAGATAACTTTGTATGATTAAATTTATGAGAATCAAGCAATCTGATTGGTTAATTAGCGTTAGGAACGTGAAATGATTGGCTGATTACTTATTTTCAAGCTCTTCAAGCTTTTGGGCATCAAAAAGTGGTTTGCGGATTCAAACATCACCTCTTCACACATTTCCATCAAGTGCTTGTCGCGATCACCTCGCAATAACGTACCCTAATCTCACTTCGAGAAACGCGAAGTGGGTTTGAGAGTTCAAACATCACCTCTTCACACATTTCCATCAAGTGTTCGTCGCGATCACCTCGCAATAACGTACCCTAATCTCACTTCGAGAAACGCGAAGTGGGTTTGAGAGTTCAAACATCACCTCTTAGTAGGTAATCACACATCATCTTGCCGATTCTAACAATCTGCAAGTGGATCTCCGTGTACGCCCCATAGGGTTTTCAGTGTTAAAATCGGACGCGAATATTAAAATCGGCGAGACGATGATGTTAGAACTCTCAAAACGTTTTTTTGCTCGCAATTTAACACTGAATCCTATGGGAGAAACTCACTTGCCGATTTCAATCAAAACGGTACATGTACTGTACGAAAAATTTCATGCGTTCTAGGATACAATCAGTGATGTTTGAATTCTCAAGGGGATTCTAAAGCACCCTAAAAAACGTTAAAAATCTTGTACACGTACACGATTTTAACACTAAGTCCTATGGAGGTGTACATGTACACGTACACGTACATGTACGATGATGGTTGAACTCTCATTTATTACCTACTCTCGTGAGCTCTCTCTCTCTCTCTCTCTCTCTCTCTCTTCTCTCTCTCTCTCTCTCTCTCTCTCTCTCTCTCTCTCACTCACTCCCACTACTCCCTCTATGTCTTTCTCCATCTCCCTCACTCGGAACATGCCTGCAGGTGCCCCATGCTCCCCCATCCCTGTAAGTACCAGCTGAGCACTCAAAAATGTTATGTGACCGGCACAGGGGGGGGGGGGGGTATTTCAACAGGCTTTCGTAAATGTAAAATGGACCATTCATGATGTTCGTTGTATTTGTTCGGGTATGCTTGTTTTCCTAATACTCTTAAGGGGTCACCTGGGTACAGTTAGTCGATTATTATCGATTATCTCAGACGCTTGATAGATAAGGAAAATCATTAATCGTGACACCCATAACTTAAACCAGCACAATGTTATGTCCTTGTCGGCTCCGATAACACGTACACATTAAATGCGATGCAATGCGGTTGGCATGTTCCAAGAGTTGCAACAAAATAATACATTTGGAACTGAAGCCACGGTAATCTGACTCTGGGGTTGCATTTTCTATAGAACTGAGCGAATTCTCACTCACCTAACCCAAGTCTTTTGCTAGATATAGAGCATTACATGGGCGTTTTGTCAAAAAGGTGGATAATGGTGTATTGTTCATATTCTAGAAAAAATAACTGTAAACAATGAAATTTATAAGCTTCAAAGACAGTTGCTCGTCGATGCTCGGTGCTTCTCTCAGGGTGCTCCGGCTTTCTCCACCCGTAAAACAGTCATGGTCACGATTAGTTATTGTGCATAAGTATGTGACCTTAAACACCAATAAATAAATATAAGCTTCAAATCACACATCGGGATGATGTTGACTCGTTTTTAGTCGCAAATCTGCTCATGCATGCTGTTCCGGTAGCTTTTAGAAACGTTATATGATGGCAATTGACAAAAGTTCATGTTACCATTTTCAGCTTCCAGGACAAAACAACCCACCCAGGACATGTTTCACAGATTTTCTTTTGTTTTCAGCTGCTTTCCATCAAGTATTGTATCTCTGAAAGGAAAACGCAGAATTCCAGGAGAATTTACAAGACCGGTGAATAAGGCGTACTCAAAGCTTTTGGACTACGAAGAGGAGTCCCTACTGTTACCTAAAGACTAAACTGTAGAATAAAGTAAGTTTGACTTGAGCGAAGTAGCAAGTGTAATAGGCCGCCGATTAAACTCAATAAAAAGTATAGTTGAACCCATAGCGTTTGCTTAGAAAAGTTATTTTTCCAATATTTCCCAACATTATCCGCAAAGCAGATGAGTATATTTCGAAATAATCCTGACTGTTACCACGACTACATTGTTTGGGAAAGGGTTAATGTTTGGGCTGCCTACTCGTTCACTACCAAGTTTTTTTTCACACAAATGTTAATGAATACCGATTTGGAAAGACAAAAACAGTCAAAATATATACAATATCTAAGATGATTGTGGTTCAGCGATGGGGCATTTAGCATTCTCCTTCTTTAACCCTTTACCTAACATGAAAAGCAGACACTTGCAAAAAATATTATTGAATAACTAATTTTTTTTCATTTTTTGTCTCAAAAACATAGGTTATGATCCCTCGTTGGAACGAGCTCGAAGAGCTCCTTTCAACAAGGGGTCATAACCTATGTTTTTGAGACAAAAAATGAAAAAAATAATGAAAATTAATTGGCGATTTTTGAGAATAGCGCTTGTCGGTTTTGTCGTTATGTTGGGTAAAGTGATATGTAAAGTTTAGGAAAGAACTGACTTGATCTGTGACAAGATTTTGTTAGCACGATTATCAGGTGACTGTTTGCAAATGAATGTGTGCTTTCAACAGGATAGTAGTTATCGCACTTACTCTCCAGTGGCTCTTTTCTAAGAATGCTGATGGGCGAGCATTTTTCAGCGCACGGCGAAACGAATAATATTGTTTTAAGGACTGAAACACTTGTGGGCCATACTCTGTTTGTATTAAAGTACTTTGTTGATCCACAGCTGACGGGGCTTTCAGAATTGGAATAAAGGGGATGATGGAATGTTTCTTTGGGGTGCCTTTTTCTTTATTATTTAAAAAAAAACAAATACATCGTGGCATGGCAATTTATTTATGAGTAGGGCCTCAAGAAGTTAAAGTTTCCATGAGATGACGTTTTAGGATAACTGTGGGATAACTATAGGAACTCTTTTCGCCTCCCTCTTGTTCACTGGTCATACCACCTTTTGAATTACTTCCCAGAAGCTCTATCTAAGGACTTTTCAGAGATTAGAAAATAAACTTGTAACATAAATGAAAGAAGAATATAAGGAAAATCATTCGAATGCTTTCCACATGCGATAATACCACTGATCTTGACGAAGCGGGGTTTAGGATCTCATGCTTTCAGTCCAATTGTGTGAGGAATTCAACGCTATTATGGGCTGTTTGTTTACCCATTTCCACTTTTCGTGGAAATTTGCACGCAGACTATCGTTGACGTAAGGTGATGTCACTTTACACACAAAGACTCTCAGAACTCTTTTGTCCTCCAGCTATAGATATACCAATTAACAAGTATTTAATATTTAACACAAATATATTAACACAAGTAGTGGAACTATGCGGCATAATCATAAAACTACAGCTGTGGTTAGTCTTCATTTCTAATCGTAATATCTTCACACATTCGGTCAAATCAAGTCTTAATTGATCAGCATTTTTAGCGTTGATTAAAACAATAATGTTTGTGTTCTTTTTACATCCAGTCGTCTGGAATACATAAGTTAGTCGGAAAAGAGAACCTTTGGCTCGCTTTTCTGACTTACAGATATTTCAAACGAGTTAATCTAAACAAAGGCGATGGACTATATAAGAGTCAGACTGGTTCCAGATCCTAACAACGTCAAATTTCTTACAGAATTAGACTTGTGGCTTGTGAGTTTAAACAGAAACGTCAGCGTTAAACGCCGCAAGTTACTCTTCCCGCCTTAAGGGCGTTGAGCTAAGCAAAGAGGTAGCTTATCCCATCTGTGACGTTGGGTGGCGTGAAAATAATCTGTCGGTAAATTGCCGTGTCTTTTAAAACGCCAGCGCTTCATTTCAGACACTTATATACGCAGGTGCTAAATACGATTACGGAAAATGGAATTGTAAACGTTTCTGAGGATTGGACTCTGATAATGTCTTGATTGAACAGGGCAGACACTTTATGTTCTACATTGAAAGGTCGACATTCTACAATTTAATCAAGTTATATAAATTTACATTTCACATGAATTTACATAATTTACATAATTTACATAAATTTACATAAATTTACATACATTTATATAATGTACAAGAAGTCATGAGTTTTTTAACTACTCACCCTACTGGCTAAAATGCCAGTTACATCGCTATCAAGGGATGCCTTGATTATGTAGTTCGAACATTAGTTATTCGGGTTAACTCATTCGGGATGTTCGTTATCACAGTTGGGACATATCAGGCTTACACCCATTCCCCAATCAGTCATCTTCTAGACATCCCTGCCCTTCAAAAAACATTGCATCTGAAAAGGCTATTTGCGTTAGTTTTGTTTTGTTCGGTTTTGATTTAGCATAGTTATCATGGTGTTCACGAAATCTCGACCTACTGCAAGTGTGTCTCGAAATGATCGCAACCTTCTCGAAAAACAGCACATTTGTGACAACGGTGCCGTGTAATAGAAAGCACCTTTTTCTGGGAAGAATTCCGCCGGCATTCTAAAGAATGCTCGTGACCATATTCCTCACATCGAAGGGTTACCTGCCTCACAGCCTTTATCTGGTGGTGATTCAGTGGCATGTTTGTTCAGCATCAGGTACTGAATAGCCGTGAAAGTTCTGAGGCGATATGTTGAATTGGGTGGTACTGGAATTCGACCAGGCGAAACAGTACGACTTCAGATATAAAAGCTTCAGTGTGATGTTACGTTTGAATACCTTCGCCAAGAAGCGTGGAGACAGAGTACAAGTAATTCAAAGTCTAAACTTACGCCCGTGCTGACGCTATTGACGACGGCGAGAGTTGCGGTCGGCGAAAATGTAGTGCGGACTAAGTTCCAGGCCGCAGAGCGGAAGGCGGTAGCGTCACTGGAGCCACATGAGTTACCATCTTCACCTTGTCGGTGGGAGCTCGTTGTCAGCTAAAAGGGCCAGAATACTGTACTTGTTCCTGATTGCAGTTTGCGCCCCAGGACTTAAGCCGGAGACACACTGTATGCGTAACGACCGATGAGTTGTTTTGGGTGCATGTTGTTGTGCGCTTGAAGTGTTTCAATTTAAAATCCTAATTTTCGAATGTTATACGACCATTGTGACACACCTCCCAAACATGTTAAACCCCAGCTTTATTGTGAACAAAATGCGACCGGAATTATTCAGACACTCCGACAGGCCCTTTATGTACGAAATAAAGAATACCCACGGGAGCATTAAATTTCAGCCGTGAAAGGAAACCTGAAGCGTTACACATGTATTGTAACATGTAACATATGGTCACAAACTACCATGCAACGCGGTATGGATGGTTTTCACGTAAACTTTCTCGTTAAATTAACAATGAACATGTTCAGATACATACTGAAGACTAACAACACATATATATTTGATCGAGTGACAACGTACGGTCATTTCTCTTCGAAGTAGGAAATATGGTTCTTTATTATACACGTATCTGCTTGAAACAAACAACAAAGGGGTGTGGCAAAGTCAATAAGAAGAAAAATATAGCTCGTCGAATGTATTAGCGATAGATGAACGCGCATCTTTAATCGCAGTATTGTGCAACATTCCCAAATACGTAGTCAAGTGACATGTTCTTCAAAAATACTTCTATGGGAAGCCCAGGCCTGGGCTTCCACAGGAGAAATGGTTGAAAACTAAACCCCAAATAGAGTTATTAGGACAAGTTTTGAGGCTCTAAAGAACTCCAAGCATTTTATGTCAACTGTTATTTCATCAGTTACATCCCATGCAGATCGCAGAACTCAGGATTTCTAGGGCTCCATAGAGATTTTGGAGAGTATGGCTCCCACTCCCTACCAGCGACGCCCTTTTCCGACCTTTATTAGTCATAGGGTAGTTCCCTGTCAGATCACCCAATAGAATTATGTTTGTTTAACCCTTTACCCAACGTAACGGCCAAAAGCGGTCAGCGCTATTCTCAAAAATCGCCAATTAATTTTCATTATTTTTTTCATTTTTTGTCTCAAAAACATAGGTTATGACCTCTCAGGAGTGTGGGGGGGGGGGGGGGGGGGCTTCCATTAGCAATCGTGAGCTCATCGTTGATATTGCTTGGGACCTTTAAATTTGCTTTCAGCAGTGGTAGTGACTAGTGAAACCAGAATTAGCATGGATGGTGGCATTGGTACAGTTGCTTTTTGTGTTAATTGCACTTGTTTTTATTTTCAACATTTTTTATGTACAATTTCTATCTCAACTAAACATTTTGTGACACGACTAAGATCTTGAAAAGATTCGAAGGAAAACGAATCGGAACGCCGATTCCGAATCGAACCGAATACCAACTTAAAATTCGAAAACGAATCGAATCGAATCTCGAAGCTTCGCAGAGCCCAAAAATCATGATCTGGTCAAAATACTCTATCCCATTCCCTGCAGATTTACCACAACTCAGCAAAATTTAAATCAGCGAAGAAAGGTGCACGAGAAAACTGAAATAATATAGTATGCTATTTGCCTTCATTGTAGGGCCCTGCGAAGCATCGATATTCGATTCCATTTCGACTCTTGAGTAGATATTCGGTTCGATTCGAGATCGACTGCCCTCTCGAGTCGTTTTCATAGGAATTTTGTTTGGTATCAGTCATCTTCATCGTCTCACAAAACAGATTAGGGTTTAATCCCGGGAACTGGAATTCCCGGGTTCCCGGTTCCAAAGCCGGTCACAATACCCGGAGCGAGTCTGAAAATGACTAGTTTGAAGCGAGTTTGGGTTTTCACATTTATTTTAGGAATATAACTTTTCCGTGTGGAGATGGCAAATTGCCTATAAAATATGTTAATTTCCACGAAAATAAATTCGTCTTGTTATTCTCGTACATTTGTTTGATATTATCCGGGACAATTCCCGGTTCTTAGTGTAATTTCATTCCCGTCCCCGTTATGATAGAAAACAGGGAACATATTAAACCCTAGTTCAGATGGAAACCATACATAAATAATGTTATGTAATTTGCGCGACATTAACATAAATAACATCTGTGCAAATGTCAGCAGCCATGCTAATTTCAATATCACTAATCCCTACAAGTTGAATCCAAATTTAAAGTTTAGAAGCAATATATTGACGGTGAACTATAATCGTCACATGGAGATACAGGACCAAGACATGCTTTCGTCGAAGGCATGCCTAGATGATGTAGTTGGATTATTTTATCAGTCGGGACTTGAGCCATCACAGTCGGAACAAATCATGTTTATCCCTTTTCCTTACAAGAAAAGCATGCGACACTTGCAAAAACAATTCAACAGTAACTAATTTTTTTTATTACCATAGGTTATGGCCCCTCATCGGAACGAGCTCGACGAGCGCGTTCCAACGAGGGGCCATAACCTGTGTTTTTGAGACAAAAAAAATGAAAAATAATGAAAATTATGTAGCGATTTTTGAGAATAGCGCTGGCCGGTTTTGGCCGTTACGTTGGATAAAGAGTGATAGCACCCCAACCCTCACCGGTCATCTTCAAGACGTATCTGATTTGACTCAAGATTAGAAAATGCGTCATTCGTTGGACCCAACGTGAAAATTGAATGAATATAGCATCCTATTTGTCTTCATTTTATTTTCTTGTTAAGTCATCCAACGAAGTAAGAATGACTTCTAGCGATCGTGAGCATATTTTTTCCTCTTTATTCTTTTCTTTCACTGGAGCACAACCACATTTCTGAAGCCACAGCCACCAAATTTAGCACATTTGTAAATAGTAATCCGGCATTGAACAGTGTTCAATTTTTTATCCTAACAATGTCACTTCAAACTTTGTTTCTCTATCTGTTAACCCTTTACTCAACGCAGACGATATCAAAATTTATTATTTTAATTTTACTATTTTTTTTAATTTTCAAAAAGTCAACAAACCCATATCATGTGACCCCTCATTGGAACGAGCTCGGTGAGCTCGTTCCAATGAGGGGTCACATAACATGGTTTTGTTGAAATATTGTGAAAAAAATATTACTTTCAACTGCTGAATTTGCAGATTAGGCGGGTGATTCATTAGGTAAAGGGTTAACATCTGCGTCTATATCAAGCCTCTCTCTTACAAGTTTTGGAAATATCTCCAACAAAAAAACATATCTAAAACACGGGCCGACCTGGGGAATTCGGATGGAATCTGGCCGAATTTTCGGGTGACGTTACTGGCGTCAACGTAACTAAAAATTAAATCTCTGTAGATTTTCAGGAACTTTTAGTATGTTGTGTAGATCAAACAATTAAGAGGTGAGGTTTTTGTTCTTGTTTTTCAGTGCATCGCCATTCTTTTGGCATCTTTACGTCATTCAAACATTATACCCTTTTCGATAAAAAAAAAAACCCTTAAAAACACTTGTGATTTCATTTCCAATGTATTTATATAGGATACAGTAACAGTAACAGTTATGAAACTTTCCATACTTTATGGTCATTTCATGTTTTCATTTCAGATTGGGACACCCTATATCGGTGGTGTGAATTTTATGATTTTTTATACCTTTTATTTGATACCTCATTTTGAGTCTCAGCCTTTCGGCAATATAAAAAAAAAATATCAAAAAATGTGGTTCCGTCCTTAGATATAGCCAACCGTTATGTTGGAACTCTCTGGTGACGTCATACGGGGAAAATGGGGGGGGGGGGGGGGGGGGGATGAAGTGTCAAAAAGTAACTTGCGTCAGACATTTTTGAAGTTTTAATATGTTGTGGAGCTCAAAACAGTGAGAGACATCTGGTTTGTTTTGGTTTTGTATTTCGTTTCCGACTTAACGTCATTTTTACTTTTTTTTTTACTTATTTTTAGCAGATTTACTACATTCTTAAGTAAAATCCCTACGTCCTGGGGTCGAATAGCGCCCTATTTATATGGGATCCAATTATGAAACTTACCACTCCTATTTCTGAGTATTTCAATCTGTGAACCTTTATTTCAATTTGGTGCAAGTGATGTCACTTTTACATTTTGTTCTATATCCTTTATTTTCAAGGTCATTTTGAGCCTTAGCTTTTCGAAATTCAGGGAACGTAACCTTCGCCAAAGATAACATATAAAAAGTGTGGTGCGATGTTAGGAAATTCCCAACCGTTATGATCAAACGCTCAGATGTCATGAGGGGAGGGGTGCTAAGGGGAGGGGCATAGGGTCAGACATTAAAATGCGTCGGATTTTTATGAAAATTTGGTGTGTTGTACAATTCCCAAAATGGGAGTTGTTTTTTAGATTTTCGATTTATCGCATTTTGAAGCTTTTAAGTCCCAAAAAGTTTAGTCTAGAGCGACAGTGTATGCTTTATTGAGCGGCATATTTCGTTGGATGACTTCTGGATTTTAGCTTAGTGACTTCAAATCCATCTAGTTTTATCCTGATTTCGCTCTTTGATTCGATAACTTAATCGGAAAATTGGCCACTTCATGATCACGGGAGTACGAAACGGCAAAAACCGGCCAGCGCTATTCTTAAAAATGGCCAATTAATTTTCATTTTTTGTCTCTAAAACATATGTTATGACCCCTCATTGCAACGAGCTCGTCGAGACAAAAAATGAAAATAATAGTTATTCAAGAATTTGTTTTTGCAAGTGTCGTCTGCTTTTCGTGTTAAAAAAAAAACAAAAAATAATGAAGTCCCCATTACACCCACGGCAAAGTGTCTTCGTTTGCACGCACGGATACATGACACAATTGTTGATTGCATAATTCACTTGTGAAGTTATCGTTTATAATCAAACCCGGAAATCCCAGTAAATCACACTTTGGAAAGTAATAAATGGTATAGAGAGGTAAAATTGGCATCCCTGGCAACTGGAAATGAAAAAATAAAGGTGCTCAACTTCAAATGACCAGAAATAGCTGTTTTGTACTTCGCCTGCCTTGGGTCCCTTCTGTCTAAACGCCAAACTAATTTGGGAGGAACTGTAGTTGGGTATGTCAGAAGCTTTGTCAGTTTTAATAATTTTAATGCAATGGTTCACCAATAGGTTTATGAAAAAAATCTTGGTAACCGATCAATAGGTTAACCATTGTCAAATTAGGCAACCTGCTGGGATGTTTATCAAAATCATGTTATTTCGAGGCCTGTGGTACTGTAATTGATCTCCATATTGACGTGAATAAATGCAGGTTATTTCCGGCATCTGGTTTTCCGAGATGGTGTATTGAAGTCTATACCTAGTCTCTCGGCAAGTACGGACGAGTCCATTAGGACGAGTCGATGTACGATTTTGAAGCAACAATCCTTCTCGGAAACCATCATAGCGGTAATAACTAATTTATCTCACAATATCCCTTGCCTTCCTTGACTTGTTCCAGAATGAAGGGATTGGACACAGTGTTCAATCATTAAGCGTCTAGGAATTGATCTGTTTTTATTAATGAAGATCATGACGACTTGTGCTATGCACAATATAATACTCATTTATTGTTCTGTAACAGGGGTGCGGTGAACGACTCCCCAGGGGCTAGAACCCTGACCGAAATCTCCCTGTTGTTCTTCAGATTCGTGAGGATCTGGGTCAACTAGCAAACCATGGATAAAATATAACTCAACTCTAGAGGTCGAATAACCATCAAGTTATGTGTTATGGTCTCGATGAATTCACAATAAAATAGAAAAACAGTTTATACGTGGTTTATTAAGAAGCCAAAAATAGTATGATATGAAATGGACATGAATATGAATGAGGAATCAAAAACCACGGGCCCACTGCACTTTCAACCAAAAGGGGTTTATCTTCCACCCAACATGTGTATTGACTTGAATGGTTCCCACAGAACTCGGACCTGGAAAGAATCAGTGTCAGAAACGGCGATTCTCAACAGGGCCGAGTTGAATGGGTCCGAAGATGACGGTACCCATTACGGTTAACGTTTTTACAGGTTACAAAGTGTCCCCATAACTAACCTCAACAGGCAGTTGTACTGGCACAGCTGAATTAGAGCTTTAATGCCAAGACGTGGGCGGCGAATTATGAGCGAGGCCGCTCTTATATAGGATAATTTCGCGGGGAAAGATTTCGAATACTGGAATCTGATTGATCCCTCGCTTTCACCTCGACGAATGAAACAACCGCACAATGCACTACGGTGTGAACCAATTAGGTACATCGATTCATTTTAAGCATGGAAATGACTTGAAGCCAAGAAAAATAGAACTAAACCTCCGTTATGTGCAGACGAATTAAAACAGCGTAATTTAGAACTTCTATTGTATATTATTTTTCAACTGCTGTTACCACATCCGTTACACTTCCCCCTCCTTAAAAAGGAAATGTGCAAAATTTTCAGAACCATACAGCAGTTGTTAAAAAGATTTCCTATAAATCTTTAATATCTTATAATTTTCATTTAAAATGTGGCGTTCCACATAAAACATTCCTCCATAAACTTTCACGAGATCCGGCTTACCAAGCCAATTCCCCCGAAAACATAACATGCAAAATTTAAATTGATAACGAAGGAGATGAACAAGGTGTTACAAAATTACACATGATTCCTCTACGGACTATTATATAGTTTAAGTTATTGTCTCTTTTTTACAAATTCTGTAAAATCTTGATCTTGTCTCTCTGCTTCTTCTGAAGTAGTCCTCTGGTGTTCACTGCTGGAATGTTTCCAATTTCTTTTCACTATCTGATAACAAGATAATCCCCTTCTTCTTCACAGCATGCTAAACCATACGCCGTTCTGTTCTGGAGAAGTGAAGTTCTCTTCCATTACCACCACTCATGTCGGATCTGCTGCAACACGTTCATCAAATTCTGCTCTCTCCGGCATAGCAAAATTGAGTCAACAGAATCACAAATTCTTTTCTGACACACTGCATGCAACATCGCCCTACTCCTCTGCCAGCTTCGTTTCATGATGTATACTCCATTAATGTGAAACAGACATTCACTTTCTACGGGGAGCAGCAAACAAATTAAATGTACAGCAGTAACAGCAATTCTAATTGCTTCCTCTGCTTTATGCTTTACAGAAATTCCAAACCACAAAATATTGGACATACTGGTTAATTTTCCAGTAAGATAGATGATATATCCAGAATACAATTAATATAGATGAAATTCTGGATAAAATTATTTCTCTCAGTTGGATTTTACAATTCCGCCAATAATTTAAAAACTATTCAAAATTTAATTGTAACATTCTAAAGGTCAACAAGGCCACGTGGTTTTTACTAATCTAACACATGTGATAGCTCCCCAGCTCTTTCACTATCAACCATATATTACTATCAATGGGACGTATCAAGATTCGAGCAGAATAAGCAGCTGTATTCAGCTTTTTTATATATATAGGCTGCTCACAATTGTGCCCCATTTTAAATTTAATGGTCAATTTGGAAATTATATTTTGGGCTATCCACGGAGAACATTATTCCCAACAACCAACTATTTTACACTAGCATTCAAGAACAGTTTTTACATTTTAGTAAACGAAAGAGAGATTGACCACTACCCATAAAACAACAAGCCTCAGGATTGCAATATTTCTTCCACTATAAATGACTTGCCCTATATAAGACACTCCAAATGTACACCTCTAAGGTTAGTTCAGTTTGACATATCAGTAACAGCTTCAGTTTTCGCTAGAGCTAAATGATGTATCGCAATGACATCCACAAATATTATCTACGTAATATTAAAATAGCACCCAGACTACTGAAGACAAACCACCCATTATTATCAGAACCCAAGACGCCGGGAGCATAACTTAAAAGAGAAATATACAAATATTTACAAACTCCTACACGTCGCGATTACTATTTAATAGGTAAGGTTCCACATACGTCAATGCCTATTGCCAATAGAAAATCGACATACCAACACATTGTGTACTACCTACTTTAAATAAGCAGACTACGATGTCTTATTTCGGTTTCTAGGAAAAACATCCTTTCTGGTCACTACTGAGTGTTACCTGCCGTAACACAAAATACATCCAAACTAATGAGCAATGCAATCATCTAGCATTTTAGCTTTTAATATCGACTTACTAAAAGATTCTTTCTTGAATCAAGTTTACCTAACAGTTAATGCCTTAACGAACATCTAACTTGGGCCTGGTTATTAGATTTAATGTTGACCTTAAACATTTTCAAAAGTTGAAAGAAAAATTGTGGGCTCAAATCCCGCATCAACCCAATGCTACTTTGTACTAAAGGGCATATAACTCGACTTCCCTTCCCATTTGCTCATGGTTGAGTTGCCTCAAATGCCCCATAGATTGATTCACAAAATGAGTCATTTTCATAATGAACCCGGAAAGTGAAGATATTTCAGAAAAATTGTAATTCAACTGCAGACATTTTTTTACGAAGAATACCACTCACAGCTTTTACGAATAAGCTTCTTGATCTACATTGGTTCTGCAAGTGTCAAATAGTATGGCTGAACATTTAACCTTCAACGCATTTACCAGTCTCAAAATAAATTCATCTATAACAAGATGCTAAAAAGCCTCTATCGGGTATGTTCACATTCGTGTCATAAGTGTTTGGGCTGAGTTGACTGATCAGCTCAGACCATCTCAAATTACTCCGATCGCCAACGAGCATACAAAATATATATTATGTGTGTTTGTGGGGGGTGGGGTATTTCGGCCCCTGTTAATCCCAGTATAGTGACATCTTGGGGGTTTAGTGCAGAGTAAAATAGACTACAGAATGAACAGTCTATAATCTTAGACTTCAACTCACTCTCTGAATGCCTTTGTCTACCAATCTTTAATTATATCCTGCTTATGAGCTTCCACTTCACCAGCAGTGGTATACTTGGGCTCATTATGCCGCCTAAAACCACTAAGTAGGATTCCAAAGGTTTACAATTGCACTCAATTGGGGAGCTACTGAAATTATGCATACCAAAAATCGAGCTCTAATTTCCCCATGAATTGAACTCATCTGAATCGTTCAAAGAATGCAGACCTTGTCGAGAACAATTACCCATAATGTATGTAGCTGGAATAACCAGATCCTGGTAGCCTCGCCAATTTGTAACAGGGGTGGGGTGAACGACTCTCCAGGGGCTAGAACCCTGGCCGAAATCTCCCTGTTGTTCTTCAGATGGAATAGCGAAATCCTGGTAGCCTCGCCAATTTGTAACAGGGGTGCGGTGAACGACTCCCCAGGGGCTATAACCCTGGCCGAAATCTCCCTGTTGTTCTTCAGATTCGTGAGGATCTGGGTCAACTAGCAAACCATGGATAAAATATAACTCAACTCTAGAGGTCGAATAACCATCAAGTTATGTGTTGTGGTCTCGATGAATTCACAATAAAATAGAAAAAACAGTTTATACGTGGTTTATTAAGAAGCCAAAAATAGTATGATATGAAATGGACATGAATATGAATGAGGAATCAAAAACCACGGGCCCACTGCACTTTCAACCAAAAGGGGTTTATCTTCCACCCAACATGTGTATTGACTTGAATGGTTCCCACAGAACTCGGACCTGGAAAGAATCAGTGTCAGAAACGGTGATTTTCAACAGGGCCGAGTTGAATGGGTCCGAAGATGACGGTACCCATTACGGTTAACGTTTTTACAGGTTACAAAGTGTCCCCATAACTAACCTCAACAGACAGTTGTACTGGCACAGCTGAATTAGAGCTTTAATGCCAAGACGTGGGTGGCGAATTATGAGCGAGGCCGCTCTTATATAGGATAATTTCGCGGGGAAAGATTTCGAATACTGGAATCTGATTGATCCCTCGCTTTCACCTCGACGAATGAAACAACCGCACAATGCACTACGGCGTGAACCAATTAGGTACATCGATTCATTTTAAACATGGAAATGACTTGAAGCCAAGAAAAATAGAACTAAACCTCCGTTATGTGCAGACGAATTAAAACAGCGTAAATTAGAACTTCTATTGTATATTATTTTTCAACTGCTGTTACCAAATCCGTTACAGTTCTTTAGTACTATAACAGCTGAAGTTTATAACAGCGTTTTGGCTGAGTGTTTCTCTGTTTTGTTGTTTAGCTGTAACACATAATGGGCGTATATTTAAAAAATCGTCATGGTAAACAGTGATCTAGTCTAATTTGTTTGTTGAGCTAGCGATATTCATGTGTAATAACCCGACACTACCCGATTCAACTGAGTTCAGGTAAAACATGTTATTTCTGAAACGAACGTTGTCATGTGCGTTTGCTGTCCTTAATACAGATTTATATCTCTTGCCTTGACGTTTTACTCGCATTGGGGGAACTTCGTTCTTGTTGTAACAGTGGAAGCGGGGGGGGGGGGGGGGGGGGAGGGGGGAGCAACATTTTTCCAGGAAAATTGGAAGGGTGGGTGGTCGAAGTGGCCAGAAACCACTTTTTGCATGGTCTTATTACTATTAAAAAAATAAGAAGAAAGAAAAAAAACATGTCAGTGATAGAGAACGGAGGATTAACCAGATCTTACGCCAACGGAGAACCGAGCTTGCTGGATTCGATGCTGGGAGTTCTATTGCATGCCTTCACTGGAGATTTAGCTAAACAGATCGTGTCGACAGCCGAGAAGGTCGGAAAGAAGACCGCGATTGACATGGGTAAGAAAACCTCGACGGACACGAGTACTAGAATCGTTTCGGAAGCCGGCAAGATGAGTGCCGATTTAATTCTGAAGTTGATAAGACATCCGGTTAAACGACCGAAATTGTTATCGAAATCGGAAGAGATTCTATCGAATATGAAAGTTGAAAACATTTTGGGTTCTATCGCCATGCAAAAAATTATTACATATTTTCCACATCTTGAGGAGTGTGATGCTCGCGTCAGCTACTTTAGATTTCTCGCCAGAGTGGGACTAATATGTCTTGAGACGGCGAAAGTCCAGAGAGTGGTGGCCGAGTGGATGAGTGCGTTGGTCTCTCAGGCCAGAGGACCCGAGATCGATCCCCAGTGGGGGAAAATTCTCGAGGTGCCCGAACACTTTCTTTCAGCATCAATTATGGGGTTGATGCTCTCACACAGCGTACCGTCCGATCGGGTGGGGACATAAAAATGGCTGTCTTCTGCTCGGAGTGAGACACACTCCGTGCAGGCTAAAGATTCCTTCATAGTATTTGAGAAGGGCCAGTTGCCTCTACGAGGGTCACCCCACAAATGTGCGCCATTTGGGCCAAGGAGAAGAGTAAATATAAGTTGCATAACTTGCTCGCCAATCTTTGAAAAACAAATAAGGTTAAAAAAAATATATGTCATGAGACGACGGGCGACATTCTGATTTTCGATTCGATTTTTGTAAAATATATGTCATCGACATAGGATTTTCATGTCGGCTTCGGAAGCTTTCGCGTATCTCCACCGCTATCCTGTGGGGGAATTCGATGAATTCTCCATCTGTGATCGAACAGATTGATCCCGCAAACTTTCTAAGATTTTCTAATATTTTTATATCGCCCCATCTCTCTCGTCAGATCTCCGAAGTTAAGCAACGTCGAGCCCGGTTAATCTTCGGGTGGGTGACCGTCTGAGCGATCGACTCAGACTCCCGCGTTGTGTCCATGGGCAACGCACTTAACCCTGATTGTCCACGTGGGGGCACGATGACGTCGTGTACTAAGGCGTACTCCACGTCGATAGTGCGCATGCCTTCAACCAATCTAACCCCACCTGTGCTGCAGTGCGGAGTTACAATGTTGATGAGCTGGCAACTGCTCGTCGTTGCTCGGTGGTTCTCTCCGGGTACTCCGAGTTCCTCCACCCGTAAACCTGCCACGATCATGATTAGCCATTGTGCATAAGTATGTGCCCTTAAACACCAATAAAGAAATAATATAAATTGCCCCATCTCCGAGATTCGATGGACATGATGGGACAGATCCTCGCAGCCTCTCACTTGGAGATTTGATTTCTCATCAGATTCTGACTCGAAAACGTCGCGTGTTGTCTCGTAGTATAACACATTTAGCGAGAAGTCTAAGGTGTGTTCATATCGTACATGGTCGACTTCTCCAGCAAATAAGCTCGGAAATGGGCGGTCAGTCAGAGAATTTAACACATTCAGTCGCAGACTTGAATACCTTGTAAATCCTCCTCGTTAAGCGAGACAAGCGCGGATCCGACGTGGCATACTCCTCTCCGAACGTCCAATATCAGCCTGACTAATGTTATTTCATTCTTCCTGTAGTGCAGCGGCGGGTTCCTGGGCATTGGTGGTGGTGGTGGGGGGGGGGGGGGGGCTGTTGGCGTTGTCGTAGGCGCCTGCCAAACATATCCGAGACGTACTCGATTGGTAGAAGATCTCGACTTAGTGCTGGCCAAGGCTGTGTAGTGATGTTTTGCTCCTGGAGGAACACTGTAGCGACACGGTCTTGTGTGCTCTTGCATTGTCATTTAGGAAAATGAAAAGACGGCCGTGACGTCGCGCAAATGGTACCACATGAGCTGCTAACATGTTGCCACGGTAGTACTGCCCCGTGACACGCCGATGGGTGACATGTAATGCTCTTCTGCTTGTCATGGTTATTCCTCCCCACACAATAACCGATTCACCACCAAAACGATCGTGATGCCTATTGGTTACGTGATGGTATCGTTCGTTCAGCCGCCACCGCCACACTCTGTTCCGCCTGTCGTGGAAGTGGAGAGTGAAACTCGATTTATAGGAAAACATGCTCCACCGACGATTCTTCCAGAGCTGCCGTGCTCCACACCAATTACACCTTGCTGCGATGTGACATTCAGTCAAACGTGGAATTATTCATTTGAGGTCGTCGAGTGTACAAATTTTAGATGTGTAGACGATTTGGGATAGTCTGACCACTGTCTCGCACATCTGTCGCTCAGTGCAGCTGCTGTCCAATTTCTGAGGCACTTTGAAGGCGGTTAAGTAATGGTGTGGTTCGGATGAACGATCCTGGTTGGAACTTGTCGCCATTGAACGACCTGGCCGACGTCGGTCATTAACATTGCCTGTCCTGACGGCAGCGTTACCCCAACCTGCTACTCACCGACTGAGTAACGTAGAGAATTTGAGCCACTGTGGTCTGTCTGTTGCCAGCTTCCAACATGCCAACGGCACCTAAACGTTCGTCACGTGGCAGTCTTCGCATACCTCAAAAGTTACGTGTCGACCAGAAACTATTGATGAACGAGTTTATACCAAGAAAAGAATGACGAGACCTCCGAAAAACCTGTCCAGTACCAATGGAACTTTCAAAATGTATTCCAGAGATATTAACGCGGCGCTCGTGCGAAAAACCTGCACGAAGTGTTCGTGGGCCGCTAGCATTCATGATCCACACTAAACTTTGTAACATACTGATGTGTCCAATCACGCGTGCATAATACCATTTTCCGAAAATATCAACATCAGTTTCGATATCCCCTATTTTTTTTTAATAGTATATTATAACTGGGATTTACTCAACATTTTGTATGTTTTTTTCTTCTTGAAATCTTCTGTTGTAGTAGTGTGGTGAAACGTATTTATCAGAGAGGGTAAAGATGGAGGCTGCTTGACAAGTAACCTGAAGAGAACAAACTGCCATAACAGTTCAACAGTCTTTTGTTTACTTATGCGGGATATGTATTTACTGTGTTCATCAGTATTGATCTGATCCATTGGGTTATGTGTCAGATAGTTATTACAGGTTATGTCAGTTATTTGAAAACTATTCTAAACTATATTCAGATATTAGTGAATAATATAATTATTTTAACACAGTTTAACACTAATATTCGTAAAATTTTTTAAAATGGCCGGAAAAAAAATTATTGCAAAACATGGAGAAAAATTAGGAGAGGGTGTGGGTTACCTGAAAAACAAAACTTGCGATATTGAAAACAAAAGAGTTGGTGGGTCCCTCGGGGGGACAAATGGCCCAACGACAGCATAGGGTCCTGCATTTTTTCCCGATCCCCCCCCCCCCCCACCATTTTAATCGAGCCATTTTCACTATTGATCTTCACATTTTAATTTCAATCCTTTACCTAACGAATCGCCCGCATCCACCCGCGTAATATGCAAATTTAGCAGTTGCAAAAAAGTATTATTTTTCAAACAATTTCGATAAAACCATATCATGTGACCCCTCGTTGGAATGAGCTCGTCGAGCTCGTTCCCACGAGGGGTCACATGATATGGTTTTGTTGAAAGTTTTTGAAAAATTAAAAAAAATATATATTTAAAATAATTTTGATATCGCCTACGTTGGGTATAGGGTTAAATAAACCATGCTATCTCCATCAAATATGCCTCTGTCACATTTGTTTTTACACACAGTTTATAAATATTTTTTTTGCTGTGAAGGAGTAAACAAAAATTTTTTCCAAGCTGTTTTGAATAATTTTTCTGTCCCCAAATTAGTTTTTCCAACAGTTTTTATCCAGTCACGGCCCGGTAGACTCAAATATAATTTTGTGTATAACATTTACCTGTGATTTAATGCTTGTTGCTGATTTAATTTGATTACTGTTGAAATTTTTGTTGACTGAACCATTTCATTATATTGAAATCATCTGCCTCATAAAAATGAAAAATCCAAGCATTTATTCATGTTGGACAGTAGCATATTTGAAGCAGTTTTTAAAAGAAAGGGGTGTCCCTCTCAGTGGAACAAGGGGAAAGTTGGTTAAAATAACTCTCAGTTCCGTGATCAAGCCCAAAAAAATATTGTCCTTGATTCGCCTTGGGTGTCTGTTCGCGATAACAGTAATTCTGAGGAACATGGATTATTGTACGAAAACTCCACTCCGTGACTTTAGTAAATATTGTTTTTATGTGCCCTATCCCATTTCATACCTTTGTAGATTCTGAATTGACAGCTGAGAGCTGGACAGATTGCTTTTGGTGGGAAGCACTCACTTCAGGTTTCACTGAGAGGCAGTGATGGGAATTGTATCAAGTGTATTTAACCCTTTACCCAACGAATCGCCCGCATCCGCCTGCGTAACATGCAAATTCAGCAGCTGAAAAAATATTATATTTCGAAAAATTTCAACAAAACCATACCATGTGACCCCTCTTTGGAACGAGCTCGTCGAGCTCGTTCCAAAGAGGTGTCACATGATATGGTTTTGTTGAAATAGTTTGAAAAAATTTAAAAAATGATATTTAAAATAATAAATTTTGAAATCGCCTGCGTTGGGTAAAGAGTTAAATGTATAGTAGCAGCACACAGTATTGGGTGCTTCATCTAAAAAAATATTAAAAAAGAATTGAGTTGTTACGATATGACTGTTCAATAAAATAAATTCATTTTCCATTTCTTTTTCAGTTCGCAAGTTTTCAACCTATATGTACATCCCCACCCTTTACAGAGCCATCTTCATCCAAAATGAAGAAGGGAATTTAGTTATTTATTTATTGGTGTTCAAGTCACTTATATGCATCTATGGTTATCGGTGACCACAGCAAGGGTTTAAAGTTAAGTGGGGGCAATCATATATACCCACACTGCCTATTTTAGAGGACCTCACATCAGGCATCGGTTACCTTGTCCTATTTTGCAAGCAGAAAATAATTTGTTTGCCCCAATAAACAAGCATTGCTTCACTTCCCAGCTCTCAGAGGAGAGAAACGTGGAATAAAAGATTTTCTGTCAATTCATTTTAACTCATACTGGGTCAGGAATGTATATCTGCAACCTGGTGAAGGCCCGGTGTCTTCCCAGGACTATTTTTATTAACCACTCATGCCAATTCGAGCATCATCAGTAGTATTAAGGATGCTATACCAACAAAGTGAAGGCATATCTATAACAAAATGGCCTGTGAACGATCAGAGAAATAGTGTTTAAACCAGTGTTATAGTGTTAAGGCTTACTGGCATGACGGGTAATTTTTCATGTTTTTGTTGACTTTTTTCATGAAAGGTTTGTGGAAGGTGTGGGGGGGGGGGGGGGCATATCATTCAACATAACTCCGCCTCTTCCTCATTATGGAACATATATCTATATACTGCTTCTCCTATTGAAAAAATATCAGTAATGCAACCACCTCGTAATTTTTGAACTGACGCCTCGCCCCATTCCCCTCTCCCAAATTTGGGGAATTATTATTCCTTTCAATGTAAGACAATCCCCTATGAAAGTATACTACATATACTTATTCCACAAGACCAGGGAGAAAAAGTGAGAAAATTCAATGCAAAACCATCGCCTGGCCCCTCCCCCCCCCACTGCCCAGCCCATCCCAACCAGTCACACTCTTTTTCCGTGCTTTTGGCAAGAAAGTAAACAATAAGAAATAGTTTGGAGGACAGCATCGCAACAAACACTGGTATTAAATAAGAATGCACCTTCAACTTGTTTAACCCTTTATCCAACGCAGACGTTATCAAATTTAATTATTTTAAATATATTTTTATTTAATTTTTCAAAAAATTTAGGCAAAACCATATCATGTGACCACTCGTTGGAACGAGCTCGATGAGCTCGTTCCAACGAGGGGTCACATGATATGGTTTTATTGAAATTGTTTGAAAAATAATATTTTTTCAACTGCTGAATTTGCATATTACGCGGGCGGATGCGGGCGATTCGTTAGGTAAAGGTTTAACTGGTTGAGTGCTAGAAGCCACTGTCAGGGCTTTCAAATAATGAGGGTACCTGAGCAAAAGCCAATGTTTTCCTTACTCGTATATCATATAAGTCAAACGCAAATAATATTGTATTAATATAAATTGGTACTGAAATGGTTAATCGGATAACCGGTTTGAAACCGGTTACCTACCTAACCAATTAAAAAACAACGTCAACCGGTTATCCGAAATATCGATAGTGATCGTCATTCCACAGTTAAACGTAGTAAATCTGTAACAGGACAAATTTGGAATAAAAAATTCAAACCACCCAAATAATCTAGCCCTTAACCAGTTAAAGTTAAAATGCCTTTTTCGAAAGAACAACAGCATTGGAAAAATATATATTTAAAGCGTTAAGAAACGATAGATATGCCATGACCTGTATTGTGTAGCACACAACACACCCATGTGCAATGTTGATACATAAAGCCTGTCTGCACGGGCATATCGAGTACCGGATGTAAGATGGCGGTATGTAAAAATGCTCTATGTTTGTATTGTAATAAAAATGTAGCTTGCAAGTCTAATGTTAATACATGTATCAATTCAAACCAGGTCCTGGTACCGTTTTCTTCACTGTTGTCCCATTGACGGGGAGCGGTATAATGTTTACATTTCGTTCTAGTAATAGCCAACATGCATTACGTTGCACGACAGGATTTACAGTTTTACTTCTATTTGCTTAAAGGAAGGTTCATTAAACTGCAGCTTTTTTATCAAAATGGATGTGAAAATTCTCGTCCAATTCATTCTCTACGCAGGCTCATTTGTGATTTTTCTCATTGGATTTTCAATCCCTTACTGGACGTATGTTGGGTTTCCATATAACAATACTCACATGGGTCTTTGGTTGCTGTGTGGGACTTCGGGGTATGGGACGAATTGTTATTCAGTTGTCGGCAGGGTCAAACAAGGTTAGTATTTTGATCGATGAATTTCTCTCTGGCATCTTGACAGAGAGTAACAATGTACTCTATATACAAGTTAGAAAGCAAAAATTGCTATTCGGGGACGATGCCTAGGGTATTACAGGGGTGAGACTAAGTTTCATGCAGTTCCGAGTGGCTTGCCTAAAATGGAAAGCCTAACGGCATTTTTAAAAGAGATCGCTGCATCACTTGGCTTATGTACCGTTTATTATACCCACGAACGTACAGGGAAGTGAGAGATTTAGAACAGCAAAAGATGAAACAGATTTACCTATTCACACTAACCCGGTCCGTCCGCTAAATATTTTGAATCGGCATGTTCTGAGAAGTAATCTCCATTGTCCAAGATGGTGGAGAACATTTTACAGTTTCTCTGAATATTAAACAAATGTTTTTAATTTTCAGTCCATATTGACCTTTGTGTCCCGAAATAAATTTTTTATAACGAATCATATGGGCTATCTCTCAGACGTGGAAGTGTCACCCGGAAAGGGAATTTGTGAGACAAACGTTTTCTTATCGGCTGATAGTTGAAATTACACGATCCGGTTGTTAAATAGCTGTAACAGGACTTCTTTTCTTGAAATGTGGGCCCAAGTGATAGAATTTGCACTGCATTTGCGCCCATTTCCCGCGGATGACCATGTTTAATTTTCAGCTCGATGACATAACCGGCTCCTCGGGGTTCATAAAACACAACGTTTGGTGCAAAACGCAGTCAACATGGGACGACATACTTCTCGAATTTTAGCCACGCTTTATTTTTTCATGACGATTCAGACAAAGCACATTCTTTTGTTCTCCGTCGTATTAACCCTTTACCCAACGCAGACGAATATCAAAATTTATTATTTTAAATATTATTTTTTTAAATGTTTCAAAAATTTTCAGCAAAACCATATCATGTGACCCCTCGTTGGAACGATCTCGTTCCAACGAGGGGTCACATGATGTGGTTTTGTTGAAATATTTTGAAAAATAACATTTTTTCAACTGCTGAATTTGCATATTACGCAAACGGATGCGGCCGATTTGTTGGGTAAAGGGTTAAAATACTGTACGCTAGCTCATCGTGTTATATATCAATCGAAAGGAAAATCAATATCCAGAAAGTAGTTGCTAAACACATGATAATTAATTGACCAAATGTGCATTTTATATCGATAAACTTAACCCTTCCAAATAAAAACTGCTGAAGGGAGCTGTTGTATGATGATACAGACACAAAGTTGAAACGTACGCATTTTTATTAAATATCAGACCTTTGAAGCATATCGTTTCCATTACAAGTAAGAACGAGCACTTTTTTCTCAGAACTGCAATATGCATGTGGTTATGTGATGTGTTATATTTTCGATAAGGCCTCAATATCCCCTCTGCACACGGCAGTAGTAGATGTGAAGATCGTTCAATATCAGGGGATTGAATGGGGAAGGCGGATGTGACGGCATGGTCAAGTAGCCTAGTTGCGTCGTTTGGTTGCTATGTTATTCCGTATGAGTGGCCATCATCAGTTGCTCTATAGCTCATTTCCACGGTTAGATTTGAGTCATTCGAGAAATGCTCGTTCCTTCTCGATTGTTTTTGAGGCTTAAGGGCCATAGAGGCACTGGTTATACAAAGGGGCGATAACTCTGCATGGGTAGGTACAGATTACGGGAAATGAAACAATCGGACAGCTCGAGGGCATAGGTTGGAATTAGAGAAGCCTGGTCTGGATAGACTTCCAGGGCTGGAGTAGCTGTAATAGCGTCTGCAATATGTAGAAACTGAGGATTTAGTTGGAAATCGAAGCCCTATAAATAGTTGTTGGATTGTTTGTGGTAATAATCTTGACTCTCATAGGATGGAACTCGCCTATTATTTGACAAAAGGGGGATTTGTCTAAATTTTAAACAAAATAAAGTCAATTTTTGAAGTTTTTAGGTGGATTTTGACGATTTGAAGTAATCAGTGGGTCTTTTTGGGGAATTAGATTTACGCCTATTCAGTCGAACGCATCCTCAAAACATGCCCCCGTCCTATTAGAAACCTCCCGGGCTAATCATAACCACGTTCAGCCGTGGAAACAAAGATGGCTGACTCCACAATACAAAATGAACGTCAGAAACATGTGTCACCTTAACAACACGCGTTGTGAATGCGCACTAAGATCACGTATCACTATGGGGATGACGTCGCAAGATGGTCGCTTAAGTGGCCTACCACGGCAACTAAACGTGACGTAACTGGATCGCTTGAATACGACCTCTCATCCGTCTACCCCATTCCCTCCTCCTACATGGGACGATATCCATAGCTCCTACTACTGCAGTGTGCAGTGGTGATATAGTGGAGAGGCTTGTTGAAAATATATGACATTTTATGGACACATACATATTGCAGTTCTAAGAAAAAATGTTCATTCTTACTTATAATGGCAATGGTACGCTCCAAAGATCTGATATTTAATAAAAATGCGTACATTTCTGCTTTTTATTCGTATTACCATACTACAGCGCACATCAGCCTTTTTATTGGGGGGGGGGGGGGGGGGTCGATATAAATTGTCTATTTGGTCAGGTAATTATCATGTATTGAGCATCTGTTTACTGGAATTTGATTTTCCTTTCGAGCGATATATAACACGACGAGCTTACGTACAGTATTTTAATACGTCGGAGAGACCAAAAAGAGGCGAGTTGGGTGAATCGACATGAAAAAAATAAAGCGTGGCTAAAATTTGAAGGTGTGACATCACATGTTGACTGCGTTTCGCATCAAACGTTGCGCCTTCGGAGACGGCAACCCGATCTGAGCCATTTGGCGACAAGGGTGCAGGACACCTCAAGCACCGTCATGTCATCGGGTTGAAAATTAAACATAGTCATCATTGGGCGCAATTTCAGTGCAAAATCTATCGCATGGAACAGCATTTCAAGATTTGTTACAGATATGCAACAACAGGATATTGCAATTTCAGCTATCAGACGAAACGAAAATGTTAGTCTCACAAATTCTCTCTCCGGGTGACACCGCCCCCGCCTCTGGGAGATACCCAAATAGTCAGTTCATATATCAGACTTGGGTATCGACCCATTTATTAAATACAGTACGTGGAGAGTGTATTATTACTAAATCACCCGCAGAGTGGAGACTCCACCCAAGCAGTAATTGCAAATTTGTTGCAAAGCATAACAAACACAAGCAAAGTTTCAGCCAATGGACCTCCGGGTTAAACCCGGAGGTCCATTGGCTGAAACATTGCTTTTGTTTTTGGTCGATATATACAAAATTTGAAAGTTATAGTTTGGGTGATAACTCCACTCCGCGGATGATTTAGTTACAATCCACTCTCCACGTACTGTATGAAATATAAATTCGGAGGAATTTTGACTCAGAAAGCTCAATTTTTAAAATGAAGACGCATTTTCCTTGATAAAATCAGGAAATTGGTCGTTCGTAGAGATTTCACTTTATGTATTTCCGCATTAGAAGTATTTAACAACAATCATTTATGATAAAGTTTCTTTTCTTTCTCAGCTTAGATGTCAATGTGTTTATTTTCCTCGAATTCCCGACACCTCTGCGGAGAAACTTGCAGGTGGTTTTTCGGTAAAAAGTTGAAATGGTCGCATGCACTTTGTACATACAGTACGTAGAGAGTGGATTGTAACTAAATCACTCGCAGAGTGGAGTTATCACCCAAACTATAACTTTCAAATTTTGCATATATCGACTAAAAACACAAGCAATGTTTCAGCCAATGGACCTCCGGGTTAAACCCGAAGGTCCATTGGCTAAAACTTTGCCTGTGCTTGTTATGCTTTGCAACAAATTTGCAATTATTGCTTGGGTGGAATCTCCACTCTGCAGGTGATTTAGTGATACTACACTTTCCACATACTGTACTACTTTCATAGACCAGGGAGATTCGATGCCCTCAGACATTCTGGTTAATTTTTAGTTCTCTTTTCTCCAGATTATTCTCTGTATTTAAATCTGCATTTTTTTCTTCTCGTCTGCAAATTGAACCCTCGATTGTGGCACGTTTCTAGTCATCTCTCCAATTGTTTCGATTGCTGCATTCTAGCCAACGAAATTCGTGTATTGTTTCTAACATTGACAGTGAATTTAAATGGTCTGTAAAAACGCGTTTCTTCGTGTATTTACTGCACATGCGCGATTATATAATGTGGCGATGATCGGTCTTTTTCATGGAGAAAACTGTAACCTTCCGAAAGGGAACGATTGAAAATGTGAGTCATGTATATAATGAAACGAATCGGATTTTTTTGTGCCTATTGGTGTTTCCTTTTTATTTGTTGATTTTTTTAAATAGCTATTTGTGGCATTATAACCGATGGTGAGCATTTCTTCATCTAAAAACACTTTGTTTATTTACGATAAAATGGGCATATTTTATTCAGGTTTATTCCGCCTAAACAATACAATACACTCTATAAAATCAAACGGGTTAGCCCTTTTCCTAACATGAAAAGCAGACGACACATGCAAAAAAATTCTCGAATAACTCATTTTTTTCATTTTTTGTCTCAAAAACATAGGTTATGACCCCTCATTGGAACGAGCTCAACGAGCTCGTTCCAGTGAGGGGTCATAACCTATGTTTTTGAGACAAAAAATGAAAAAAATAATGAAAATTAATTGGCAATTTTTGAGAATAGCGCTGGCCGGTTTTGGCCGTTACGTTGGGTAAAGGGTTAAACATCTGTCCAAATCAACTGAGCTGAATGAATATTCAGCCAACCCAGCTGATTTGGGTTGATTTTCAGCCCAACTTATTTCATTATTTATTATTTTTCTGTTCGAAATGCGTGAGGTGTGTTCTATCATTGGCGTAAAGAACTCTTCTTTACGTTTCACTATCAAAAACATCCGCTGAGAATGACATGCAGAAACTATAATTACATCGAATTTACGTTGGTGAGGATATTTAAACACTATCCTGTTACTATTTTTTCTTCAACTGCAGATCTGGTCGATTCAGTCTACTAAATTGGGTGAAGTGTTAAGTGTACGTGGGACCTGAGCAGTTTTATGGCAATTGACCAATCTAATTTAAAATTTGTTGTTTTTACATTGATCAAGCAACTTAAATTAAAAGCGGATGCTTAAGTGACTTCGTCTTGAGTTCGGAATCGGACTATGTCATGGCAGCTATTAGTAGATAGGACCTGGTTTAATGACTAGCTCAGTATACTATATATTTCAGTCGATGAAACAATTTACTTCAAAAGTTAATGTTTTAGTACATATTAGTAACCTTGATTTGAGTTGTGTATCAAACTACATGTATGTCATGGCTGCTGCTATGACAGGATTTAACACATTAAGGTCGATATTCTAGATGTTCCTGGTCGCGAGGATATTTAATTGTCTTGTTTGACTGGAGAATGCCTCAGACTATCTTTAAGTGGGTTCCTGTTTAGGACTGTCACGATTAAACAATTAGTCGATTGTTGATCGGTCACAGCGAAATCGATTAGTATTTTTCGTTGTCGAATAATCGGTAAATTTTATCCCGCTTTAGACGTTTAATAATTAAAAGAAAAGTTTATGAAAAAACTATTGTTTCTAAAGGTAAAGAGTTAGGAACATCGATGTTAAACCCCAAGAAGCCGTTGGAAGCATTTGTCTGTCAGGTGCATTCAACAGAGCTTTGATGTTCTGAACTTTTGAACCGTCAGTGTAATAATCAAGACCGGTCGGCAGTTGCGAAGATCGCAACTGCCGACCGGTCTTGATTATTATACTGGCGGTTCAAAAGTTCAGAACATCAAAACTTTGAATGTACCTAAAAGAGGATCGTCTTCGTTGTTTACCGGAGGTAGGTCAACTGACTTGAACTTCATTTTTTTATCGACGTCAGAGAGAGAGGGAGAGGGGGTAATCTGGGTACGATTAATCGATTATAATCGATTATTTCCGACGATTAATCGATTCCTAAATTAAAAAATCGTGACAGCCCTATTCCTGTTCATGAAGGATCCACCAGTATAGTGTTAAATTATTTTCTCCCCCTCACCCCACCAATCGTATACATGATGTACATGTGGCGGATGTGCAAATTGTCAGTTGATAAATATCCGATTGTTCCAGTTGGACTGAATCAGTTTGATGTTTAGACGCGAAGTCCAACGAATTGTAACCAATAATTTATGGCAAGATCTCCAGATTATGAGCTAAAGAATATTTAAATGAAGTCGTTCCGCAGAAAAATCCCACTTACCTGACTTGAATTCAGATTCAAATTATCTTATGACTGTTGCCAGCCAGCAGCCATGGCATGGTTTAGTAATGCACCCAGTTTACTGATTATGTTATCGATTTTGCTTTAATCAAGCAAAGTAATCTACAAATAATTGGTCCAATATATTTTAGTTGCCCTGACTTGAGTCAAGCATAAAATTATGTCATGGCTGATATCCGTAGCCATGCCATGGTATAATGACCAACTCAGTTAATCGATTTTGACGCGCTGAGGCAAACCAATTCAAAAGTTATTGCCCTAATGAATTTTGTTTGCCTTCAGTTCAGTTGAGTTGAACATCAAACTATGTCATGTCTGCTATCAGTAGACATGACTTGGTCTTATGACACACACATCTTAAAACCTTCCAGCTGATCGAGTAAATTAGGTTAAAGTCATGGCTGCTATTTTGCGTTCACACTTCATACAAAGATACACAGGCAGTTTTTTATCTCTCTCTCTATCTTCCTCTCCACACATTTATGTAACCGCAGTCCCTCCAGATGGGTGAGTGAAGCGATATAAGAGTCTCAATGTGGGTTCATATTCATATCATCACAACACATTACTTCACAGACAACCATTTAATGTTAAAGATAAATGAACTCCTGTAAGAATAAAACAATAAAAAATTCTAAGTACATGAAAGCACAAAGTATTCAGGCAACCAAAAACTTCCCCCACTGGACTCGACGTTAAATATTTTAGAATGAAAACACAGCTGTTATGCACTGCTGGAAACTGCTCTGGGAGCTCTCTCCAGCAAGGCGCAACAGCCATGTTTACCATATAGAATTACCCAAATAAACTTGTTTACAGAATGTAAACAACTACTACATACATGAACATGTTGGTCTGCAAAAGTGGAACGAGTCTGTCAGGCTCCTTCCACCAGTGCACAGCAACAGTGTTCTGAAAATGACTATGCATTTCCAATAAGCTGTCCAGTATACCAAGGACTGTTGCCATAACCCACATAAACAAGTACTCTATAGTGTGTACAAAATTGTTCCAGTAAAAGAATATTTTTATTACATCAAATAGATAGTATGCTACACAAATGATTCAGTATGCTTTTATAATCTTGTACATGTAATTGGACAAGAAAGCATTGTGTTGGATGACTATAAGTATCTTGCAAAACACAATCTGTACATTGCCCTGCTACAATTTATTGGAAAGTGACCGGAATCACTCTCCAACAAACTGCAACAAATCAATGCAAGATTCACAAAGAATAACTTCCACAGGATACACCGAGACTGCAATAAAAGCTACCACAGACAAATTACCCGTTAGGGTTTAATGACACTAATGCATGCAAGGCCATAGCCTCACAACAACACAATCATTAAGGATTAACTTATCGTTAATATCTGTGTTGTTGTTTGGCAATAGTCATACATGCTAGCACTTAATAATAAATACTATGCCGCTATCATAAACTTGTCTACATTTGTAGACCAGCACTAGCCCACTTTCCAAACAGGACAAGGTAACTTTTCCAACACAATACTAAGAACCCAGAGAAACTGCTGACTTGCGTAAGATAAATATCTAGCTAAGTATATTAGCTTGTGGAGCAAAGAGCTTATAAAATAAATAATGCCTACCCTCAGTGTGACGAGGTTCAGGTAGCCTACAGGTGGGCACAACAACAATTAAACTAAGGCATCTTCAACCTGTATAAAATAAAATGAAACCTTAGAAATACAGGGAATGACTACAATGGATGCAGCTGAAGCTGCTGCTTATAATTTATCCAGAGGGGTGGGGGAGCAGTCATGCGCTACAAGTGTAGTGCAGGACTGATCCACCACCTATTTGGATAATGATGATCCAAAACAGTTAATTTCCACCGGTAAGTGAATCAAAAATAGGTTCACTCAAAACTTCGCAAATATAAGATAAAATCGAACGCGATTACACGCAAATAATCGAAATGGAATCGAATTAAATTTTGCACTCACAAAATGATGGAGCTCAAAAAGTGGTCCAGGCAACCAGAGCAGTGCACCATAATAATGCTGCACTGCACCGGCTGACTGATCACAAATGCCAATACATATATGATGGAAAGGATATGAAATAAGCTAAGATGCCACTGTACCTGAAGTATCCAGAGTTGTTGTGCCTGACAGAATCCTGAGAAATCCTCCAAGAATTATTTGATGGAAATAATGTAGGCTTTTATTCACAGATATTCACATATTTATTTATTTACACAAAATATACTTTTCACAAATAAGATCACTTTTCTAATAACTAAACAGCACAGATCTGACCACCAGCAAGAGCAAACTTTTAATGAGAGATTTTCCCACTTTAGTTTAAACAGTTAAAACTGAGCCAATCAATGGCCAGTGTTAGTACTCAGTTAACAGAGCATGCAGGGTTATGAATTAAAGAAACAGTGAGCTGAAATAGGAAAGCTGTGATCAAGAAGAAATGGTACTAATTGTTCAGTGTTCTGTTCTCTGTCCTATTGAAACCATTGTGTGTGAAATATTTCTCTTCATCAAGAAATATTCAGAACTGGAATTTCACACACACTTTACAATAAAATTTAAAATCCTGCTATAAACAGTAAAAGCTGAATAAAACCTATTATTACCTGCTGTACAATTTAACCCTGTTGCTGTAATTTTTAAGGGATTAATTACACCCTCAGCAACCAAGGCTATATGCAGGTAACCCTGCCACATAGTTCCCCCTGTTGGGAAATGTCGTCCTCGGCATTTAATCCTTTGATAACAATGATAAAATTGTATTGCACAATTTATCATTGTTACCATCAAAAATACCTTCGCTGGAGAGTGTCCTCAATACTTCTACCTTTTCTCTCCAGTGTGGTACTGTAATCTGGGACATACTGAACTCGCCAGATGTCATCCATGGTGGTTTACTCTTTGGTCGAGTGGATCGCCTGGGTGCAATAGGTGGTGTATCATTGTGATCACCACTTGCAGCATCTAAACTACCAGTATTGGGAGAAGATTTGGCAGCAATGGAATGATCGCCGCTTATCTGGTCTCCCTCAACAGAATCAGGAGCTGTATCATGATCACGTTCTATGTGACTGTGGGCGTCCCCACCATAATCAGCTGCCTGAATCTCCACAACAGAGCCATGGTCGTCACCTGGTTGTTGGGAGGTATCTGCACTATTTTCATCGCCGGCGATATGCCCAGTGCTTGCTGGAACATTACTGTTAACCTTGTTATATACAAAGTAATCATCATCACTATCATCACTGTGACTAATTTCCGGCTCCACTCGACTGACTGTAGGTGTCTTCTGTATTCTCTTTCTAGGTGCTGCTTTTGGTGGCTTTACATTCAGAGATGCAGTGTCGTTGATTCCTTGGTCTTGTTCTGGCTCACCACTCAAAGTCCCAATAGGAAGTAACATGTTTCGATGTAAAACCTTGGATTTACCTTCTCCATCTGCTCTGGTAATAACATAAACAGGAATGTCTCTATTTGGCTGTTCTTTCACTACATATACATCCTGGCTCCACTTGTCAACCAATTTATGCCGACCATCAAATGCCATTCTCTTTACCAGAACCTGATCTCCAATTTCGATGGTGGCACCACGCACTTTCTTATCATAACTATTCTTTTGATGGAGTTGAGACTTCTTGATGTGGTACCCAGCTTTTTCATACGCATCCTTCATCCTTTCTTTAAGATCTTTCGCAAACTTGGTCAAAGACTGTGGGGCATCATTCTCATTCAGATTAAATTCTATATCAACGGGCAATTTGGGGTTTCGACCAAACATCAGAAAGAAAGGTGAATAACCAGTACTTTCATGCCGAGTGCTGTTATATGCATGAACTAATGAACTTATATGAGAAGTCCAGTCCACCTTTTTTTCTGTTCGTAAAGTGCCGAGCATGTCTATCAAAGTGCGATTAAAACGCTCGCACATTCCATTGCCCATTGGATGGTATGGAGTGGTACGAGATTTGGAAATGCCCGTGACAAGAAGTATTTCCTGAATTAACTTCGACTCAAAATTAGCACCCTGATCTGAATGGATTCTTTTTGGAAGACCATAATGTTGAACAAAATTGTTTAAAAATACATTTGCTGTGGTCTTCGCATTCATGTTCTTTGTAGGATATGCTTGTGCATAACGCGTGAAGTGATCTGTGATCACCAAAACATATTCAGTGCCACCTTTTGCGACATCAAGCTGCAAAAAATCCATACAGATCAGCTCCAATGGTTGTGTAGTGCTAATATTAACTAATGGGGCTTTTTGATTACCCAGAGATTTAAATCTCACACAGCGCCCACAGTTTTTAACCCAATTTTCAACATCTGTAGTCATACCTGACCAATAAAATCTGTCTTTTACAAGACACAAAGTTCTATCTCGACCAGGATGTCCAGTATCATCATGTAAGCTGGAAAGTACCTTATCAATAAAAATAGAAGGTAAAACTAACTGTAACAAGTTCTTCCCATCAACTGTAATTTCTCTATATAAAACTCCACGTTTCATTTTCAAATGATCAAATGATCGGTACATTGCGGAGTGAAATGGCAAATAAGACAATTTAGCCAAAATAGGCTTTCTCTGACTTGTAACAGCAGAATACCATATTCCCATTAAAGGATCTTCACGCTGTGCTTTACGGATTTCTTTGACATCAAAAGGTGTAATATTCTGTCCCAAGAGCTGGAAATCTGGTAAAACAGTTTCTGACATACTTAAGGTTTCCACATATTCTTGATCTTGAATCCCTTCAGAAATTGCCTGAACAGCTGCACAAGTAATGTTCTTTATTGAATCTGTGCTTAAACTACTGGTATCTAAAGATGGGTGTCTCGACATGGCATCTGCATCCCTATTATTCTTACCTGGCCGATATAAAATATCGAAATCAAAAGCAGACAGTGCTGCCACCCATCTATGGCCAGTTGCATCAAGTTTAGCAGTGGTAAGAACATATGTCAAAGGATTATTATCAGTTAAAACTGTGAATTTTCTACCATATAAATAGTCATTAAATTTGTCACACACAGCCCATTTTAACGCAAGAAATTCCAGTTTATGAGCTGGATAGTGCTGTTCTGACTTATTCAAACCTCGGCTCGCATAAGAGATTACTCTCTTTAGTTTGCCTTCAGTTTGATACAGAATTGCACCTAAGCCTTTGCAACTTGCATCTGTGTGTAACTCAAATGGCCTAGAATAATCTGGGTAAGCTAATACTGGTGGAGACGATAGAACCTGCTTCAATTTGTTGAAAGCTTCATCATGCTCAGCATTCCATTTCCATTCTGTTTTGTCATCAGATTTTTTCTTCTTTCTACTCTTTTTTTCAGGTTTGGGCATTAGATTGGTTAAAGGCTTAGTTATTTGAGAGAAATTTTTACAGAATCTCCGATAATAGCCAGCAAACCCGAGAAATTTTCGTACCTCTTCAGGATTTTGTGGTGTCGGCCAAGACTTTATTTTTTCAATTTTTTCAGGATCAGTCTCGATACCATTTGCTGAGACAACATGGCCGACAAAATTTACTTTTTCTTGGAAAAAGGAGCATTTCTTCGGTGAGAGCTTCAATCCACACTCTCTGAGACGATTGAAAATTTTCTCTACCCTTTCGAGATGCTGTTCAACGTCATTTGAAAATATTATCAAGTCGTCCAAGTATATAAAGCATATTTTCAAATGAAGTTCCCCGAAGCATTCTTCCATGACGCGCTGATAAGTTGCCGGTGCATTGGCTAATCCAAATGGTAAACGATTAAACTCATAAAAGCCAAGTGGACCCACGGTGAAAGCAGTGCGTTCTTTGTGTTCTTCCCTGATGTCAACTTGATAATATCCTGATTTCATATCGACTACAGTAAAATAGTTAGCACCTTGAAGTGAATCCAATATTTCATCTATGCGTGGCAAGGCATAACTGTCTTTAATTGTTTTATTATTTAAAACCCTGTAGTCGACACACATTCTCAATTTCCCATCTTTTCTTCGAGCTAAAACAACTGGGGAAGCATAAGGAGAATGTGATGATCGTATGACGCCACTGGCTACTAACTGTTGAAGGTGTTCTCTAACTTCTTCATACATCGAGGGTGGAATTCTTCTAAAGCGCTGTTTAAAAGGGACGTCGTCAATCAATTCAATTTTATGCTTAACATCACTGTAATGCCCAATATCTGTGTCACCACTGGAGAAAATATCTTTGTAGTTTTCCAATAGATCTTGGAGTTTTCCAAACTGTGATTCAGTAAGAATTTTCTCTGATTCTCCAATGCTGGGTATAACTTTTAACAAGTTATCCATTTCAGTTCCATATTCTTTTCTGTCATGCGATTTTCCATTCTCAGTGACAACTGGCTGGACTTCACATAAAATCGCATTGGGCGGAATCGTAACTGTTTTTGTTGAACAGTTTGATATGGACACATCAACATGACACTTCCCTTTCCCATGGTATGGAAACATGGAAGGACATAAATCCAAGTCTCGCATAAAAATTGCATTTGAGCATGTCTGTAGCATTACATTGGTTGGTGTGTAGTCCATAGTACTTGAAAAACAACCAGGAACTGTCACTGATGTATTTGGTAAAATAGTGATGCTTTTATTATCACAGTATTTTACTTCCCCCAGTACATTATTACGATGTTTGAGACATTTGTCACGCTGAACCATACATCGAAAGGAAATCATCCATGGACTAGAAAGGTTTTTACACTGTAAAAATCTTTCTCCAAACACCATTTTACAATAGTCCATAACTGGATTTAAAATATTTGTACCCACAAGTAAAGGTACTCTGGCATTGTATCTGCTATTAGGTACAACAAGTGCTAAACATGACTGGCTAACATTGCCAGGAATGCCATAAAAGTCCACGTTGATCTCAACATAACCGTCATATGGGAGCTGCTGTCCATCAGCACATTCAATATTTAATAAAGTATTTATTGGCTTAATTGGTGTGGATGTTAAATGGTCGTCATAAAATTGGCGAGAAATAGTCGATACAGTTGACCCTGTATCAAGTAAAGCTGATGTACCAATACCATTTATACACACATGTGCTTCGCTACTTTCACCAATTAAACTATGATTTTTGACTGGGCCTAAATCATTTGTAGCCTGCTGGCCTATGAATTGCCCATCGTCATAGGCCCCTTGTCGTTTAAAGACTTTCCATAATTTTTCCTCTGATGATCCAGGCGCACTCGACAACCGAGCTGAATATGGCCCTTCTGTCCACACCTGTAGCAGGTGACATCAGACTGACGATCCCGTGCCCTAGACTGGAAAGCAAAATTGTCCTGATTATAACCAACATCTGGGTGTTGGTGCCATTTCTGTGATTGCTGGCCAGGGTTAAAGTTACCAGCAGATTTTGTATTTCTCCACTTTTGTTGGTTTTGTTGAGGTTGGTTTCGATTTTTCTCAACCTGTGCTTTTAAATCTTTAACTTCTGTGCAAAGTTGATTCACTACCCCTGTTAACACTGTAATAGGGTTATCATCAACAGCCTTAGTTGATTTACAGTGGACTAAAGGGTTAAATTCTGATTCGAGTCTCCTAAGTTCAACACGCAGTTTGTCAAAGTTTGAAAACTTGTCAAACTTATATCCAGATACTGATTTCAACTGGCTGTTTAAGCCTGCATAGAGTGCTGAACATAGCATAGTATTGGAATCATCAGGGTTAATTAAACCTGCTTCAATCACCTTAGCAAGCAAATTTTCAAGTCGACTAGCAAATGTCGAAACATCTTCATCATCTTTTTGCTTTGCACTATAAAATGCAGATAATAACGATTGGTGAATATCAACTGATCCAAACACGGAGTCAAATTTATCAAGAATTTGTTTAATTGTTACATTGTGACCCATGTGCATAAGTATGCGGGCTGCACTGCCTTTTAGTGACCGCCGAATAGCTAAAAGTATTTCGCTCTGATTGTAAGTGTGGTCATTTAATAAACATGTCACCTCATATTTCCAGAGGTCAAAATCGGCTTCTTTCGAGCCTTTTTCTCCAGAAAATATAACTATTTTGGGTGGACTATGATAATATGGTACATGAGGGTTAAATTTGGACAAATCAGTTTTCTCGTCTGGATCTAATTTACCAGAAGTAACCATATCAATCATCCATTGTCGTAATTCAGCAGGAGAGTCAGTTTTAGGCTTTACACCAAGTGTTTTAAAACACTCAGAAAGTTTTTCAAGTTCATCAGAATTAATAGGTTCTTCCATGTTTCCCTATTTAACTCACACAAATATTAGTTCACAATATTTTTTATTTATTTGTGTTGATGGTCACCCTTCGTGCACAATATTCATTCATGTTTAAGGTAACATTTGTGCACAATACTTATTTTTGTTTAAGGTTACACATGTGCACGGTGGCTAAGAATACATTGTTATGTACTATATTAGTAGTGTTGAAGGTCACCTATTTTACACAAGGGCTAAATATACAATGTTATTATGCTGCGCTTATTTTAAGCTGCGCTAATTATTTTACAAACAGCAGCGCAGTACCCCACGGCGCAGCGCAATGCAAAAAGCACAAACTGAAAATATCATATTGAACTCATATAGGCTGGAAACAAAGTAACATTTCAAATATATCAGTCACTGAAAGAATAATTAGTAGGTGTGAAAATTGTTTAAGTCATTTTGTCAATAAACAAACCAGAAATATTTCATTTTGTTTTCAACTATTCATAGATATGAATTACTCAGTGACCTATAACATGCAAGTCATCTGTTGAAGTATATTCACAATATTATATTATGTCAAGTGCACTGTCGGATAACAATGCTAATTAGTAATAACCCTGTGTTAGTAAACAAAAATAGTATAAGAGAAAATCCTATTACTCAATTCACTGCAGTGACTAGTCATGACTCTTAATATATATAAACCTGAAAAGATTTTTTCAACCAAAATTACAAAAGCAAATTACCCCAAAATTTATCTGAAATAATTTTCAAGTGAAGTTACAAGAAAATTATCTCCCTTGATTCCCTTGTGACTTTCATAATAAACAAAAAAAGAAGTTACAAGAAAATTATCTCCCTTGATTCCCTTGTGACTTTCATAATGAACATATTAATGATCCCCCACACATATGTGCATACATGTACATCCCTATCAAAGCTAAATGTTATCTGAAGTTAACTCAAAAATGTAAAAAAAATAACTGAGTTGTTCAAGTCATTTGAATAAAGATGAATGATCAGAGTCACTATTCTAAGTGTTACCAGTCAGCCATGTAAATGTCTGTAACACAAGTAGTTGTAGCCAGTCAATGAAGTTGTCGATGGTGAGCTCACATGTCTCCACTGCAAAATCCACCAAGTCCAATCAATGTGAAGAATGATCGATGAAATCCTTGTTGGGCGCCATTTGTAACCGCAGTCCCTCCAGATGGGTGAGTGAAGCGATATAAGAGTCTCAATGTGGGTTCATATTCATATCATCACAACACATTACTTCACAGACAACCATTTAATGTTAAAGATAAATGAACTCCTGTAAGAATAAAACAATAAAAAATTCTAAGTACATGAAAGCACAAAGTATTCAGGCAACCAAAAACTTCCCCCACTGGACTCGACGTTAAATATTTTAGAATGAAAACACAGCTGTTATGCACTGCTGGAAACTGCTCTGGGAGCTCTCTCCAGCAAGGCGCAACAGCCATGTTTACCGTATAGAATTACCCAAATAAACTTGTTTACAGAATGTAAACAACTACTACATACATGAACATGTTGGTCTGCAAAAGTGGAACGAGTCTGTCAGGCTCCTTCCACCAGTGCACAGCAACAGTGTTCTGAAAATGACTATGCATTTCCAATAAGCTGTCCAGTATACCAAGGACTGTTGCCATAACCCACATAAACAAGTACTCTATAGTGTGTACAAAATTGTTCCAGTAAAAGAATATTTTTATTACATCAAATAGATAGTATGCTACACAAATGATTCAGTATGCTTTTATAATCTTGTACATGTAATTGGACAAGAAAGCATTGTGTTGGATGACTATAAGTATCTTGCAAAACACAATCTGTACATTGCCCTGCTACAATTTATTGGAAAGTGACCGGAATCACTCTCCAACAAACTGCAACAAATCAATGCAAGATTCACAAAGAATAACTTCCACAGGATACACCGAGACTGCAATAAAAGCTACCACAGACAAATTACCCGTTAGGGTTTAATGACACTAATGCATGCAAGGCCATAGCCTCACAACAACACAATCATTAAGGATTAACTTATCGTTAATATCTGTGTTGTTGTTTGGCAATAGTCATACATGCTAGCACTTAATAATAAATACTATGCCGCTATCATAAACTTGTCTACATTTGTAGACCAGCACTAGCCCACTTTCCAAACAGGACAAGGTAACTTTTCCAACACAATACTAAGAACCCAGAGAAACTGCTGACTTGCGTAAGATAAATATCTAGCTAAGTATATTAGCTTGTGGAGCAAAGAGCTTATAAAATAAATAATGCCTACCCTCAGTGTGACGAGGTTCAGGTAGCCTACAGGTGGGCACAACAACAATTAAACTAAGGCATCTTCAACCTGTATAAAATAAAATGAAACCTTAGAAATACAGGGAATGACTACAATGGATGCAGCTGAAGCTGCTGCTTATAATTTATCCAGAGGGGTGGGGGAGCAGTCATGCGCTACAAGTGTAGTGCAGGACTGATCCACCACCTATTTGGATAATGATGATCCAAAACAGTTAATTTCCACCGGTAAGTGAATCAAAAATAGGTTCACTCAAAACTTCGCAAATATAAGATAAAATCGAACGCGATTACACGCAAATAATCGAAATGGAATCGAATTATATTTTGCACTCACAAAATGATGGAGCTCAAAAAGTGGTCCAGGCAACCAGAGCAGTGCACCATAATAATGCTGCACTGCACCGGCTGACTGATCACAAATGCCAATACATATATGATGGAAAGGATATGAAATAAGCTAAGATGCCACTGTACCTGAAGTATCCAGAGTTGTTGTGCCTGACAGAATCCTGAGAAATCCTCCAAGAATTATTTGATGGAAATAATGTAGGCTTTTATTCACAGATATTCACATATTTATTTATTTACACAAAATATACTTTTCACAAATAAGATCACTTTTCTAATAACTAAACAGCACAGATCTGACCACCAGCAAGAGCAAACTTTTAATGAGAGATTTTCCCACTTTAGTTTAAACAGTTAAAACTGAGCCAATCAATGGCCAGTGTTAGTACTCAGTTAACAGAGCATGCAGGGTTATGAATTAAAGAAACAGTGAGCTGAAATAGGAAAGCTGTGATCAAGAAGAAATGGTACTAATTGTTCAGTGTTCTGTTCTCTGTCCTATTGAAACCATTGTGTGTGAAATATTTCTCTTCATCAAGAAATATTCAGAACTGGAATTTCACACACACTTTACAATAAAATTTAAAATCCTGCTATAAACAGTAAAAGCTGAATAAAACCTATTATTACCTGCTGTACAATTTAACCCTGTTGCTGTAATTTTTAAGGGATTAATTACACCCTCAGCAACCAAGGCTATATGCAGGTAACCCTGCCACATTTACACAAACCAGCACCACCAGCAGCTTTCATTGTTTGTGCTACTTCCCTCTTTTATCGGTGATATCGTTTGCTCTTCATCCATGAAATCGTTTGGAGAAAAACATACAAGAAATTGGACAAATGAAAATAGTAAACCCTAGTTTAACAGAGCCTGTGGGGTGGCAAGGAAAACTATGTACAATGCAAAACAATCTTATAGCAAATCTAAAGCAACGCCTTGCAGATAAGCTCTACAGTCAGTCAGTAAAGAACATAAAAAAAATACGTAAGCAATCTGTAAAAGAATATAGAAGAAAACCCGATAAAAAATTAAAAGTGTTCTACGTACATCCAATCCCAAATCATATTGGAATATTCTTAACAAATCCACATCCACTAGGAACAACACGAATATACCAATATCCGATTCATATGATTTTTACAAAATTTTTAAACCTTTACCCAACATAACGGTCAAAACCGGCCAGCGCTATTCACAAAAATCGCCAATTAATTTTCATTATTTTTTAAATTTTTGTCTCAAAAACATACGTTATGACCCCTCTGTGGAACGAGCTAGTCGAACTCGTTCCAATGAGGGGTCATAACCTATGTTTTTGAGACAAAAAATGAAAAAAAATTAGTTATGCAAGATTTTTTTTTGCAAGTATCGTCTGCTTTTCATGTTAGGTAAAGGGTTAATACAAACAGGGTAGAGAGTAATAATATCAGTGAAAATGTTCCTATTCCACCATTTGCTTCTGACCACTATTTAAATCCCGAGGTAACAAACTATGAAATACTACAAGCCGTCAAATCCCTAAAAAACAACAAAGCGCCTGGTATAGACGAATATATTAAACATTCTGGTAATTTAATGTTACCTATTTACAGAAAGCTTTTTAATCTATTTTTAATACTGTATGCCTGCCCGAGAATTGGCTTACGGGTATTATAAACCAATATCTAAGAATAAAGGCGATCCTCTAGCCCCAGAACATTGTCGACCAATAACCATACTTAGTTGTCTCGGTAAATTATTCTCTATCATCTTAGCTAACAGACTCACAAATCTTACAGATAATTTTAATAAAATTAACGAAAATCAAGCTGGATTTAGAAAGGGTTATTCTACAATAGACAATATTTTCGTCCTTCAATCCTTGCCAGATATAAAAATGAAATCAAAGAAACAGTTGTTTTGCGTATTTATAGATTTTAAGTCAGCATTCGACACTGTTTGGCGTGAAGGACTGTGGTATAAATTACTTAAGCACGGTATAAGTGAAAAGTTTTTAAATATCATTAAACATAGTGATATATAATCAATGGTATCACTAAATAACGAACTCTGTGACACATATTTCTCGACTACCGGGGTAAGGCAAGGGGAAAACTTGTTGCCTATCCTCTTTGCTCTATATCGTACCGACATTAAGGAATTCTTGCACGGGGCGTATGTGTGTTGGCGGGGGGGGGGGGGGGGGGGTGCTTGATGGAAAACGAGTTAAATGTACTTTTAAAACTCTTTGTCCTGTTATATGTCGATGACGCAGTTATATTTTCAGATTCTGAACTTGATATGCAATTGGCTTTAAATGCCTTTACTGAATACTGTAAAAACTGGAAATTATCAATAAATGTATTAAAAACTAAGGTGATGGTTTCTAGCAAAAAGCGTCCACGGACTTATATAACTTGTACATGAATTGTGTTAAACTATACCCAGTGGATGATATAAAATATCTGGGTTTCATTTTCTCCAGAAACGGTTCATTTGTGCAAGCAAAGCAACACCTGTGTGACCAGTGTTTACAAGCCATGTATGGCGTAATAAGAAAGATAAGAGTAAACAATCACCCACTAAAATGTCAGCTAGATTTGTTTAATGAAATTATTGCTCCAATACTTCTATACGGATCTGAAGTGTGAGGCATGAGGAAAATTGATAAAATTGAAAGAATCCAGATAAAATTCTTAAAATTCATTCTTAAACTAAGAAACAACTCACCGACAAAAATATATTCCCTATAAACATATCTGCAAAATGTGGAATGATATACTGGGCAAGTATACCAAACTCAAAACGTGATAAACTCTCATCCGTTATCTATTGGTACATGCTTTCCAAGTATGAAAACGGTACTTATGTTTGTCCGTGGAAAAAGAATATTTATGAGATACTAAATAAATGTGGACTTTCTTACGTCTGGTCTAACCAGGCCTCCATAAATCCAACCTGGAACCAATACTATAAAACTTTCACAGTCGTATTTTCCCAAATTGTATTTTCTACAAGTGAATATATAAATGACGGAAATGAATCATTAGCATTTTAAAAGATATGGCAATTTGCCAACTGGCAAATTGCCACATCTTTGAAAATGCTGATGGTTCATTTCATTAAGTTATTTCCATAAATAGAAAATATAATTCTGAAAAATACATCTGTAAAAGTTGTATAGCATTGGCCCCTGGTTGAAGCACACCGTTTTCACTACCCTTTGTGATCAATTCAGACAACAATGGAATGAAGAGTTGAATTCCTTGTCAAAAAGCCGGAGTTTACCGAGGTTCTAACCCTTTACCCAACGCAGACGATATCAAAATTTAATATTTTAAATACCATTTTTTCAACTTTTTCAAAAAATGTCAACAAAACCATATCATGTGACCCCTCGTTGGAACGGGCTCAACGAGCCCGTTCCAACGAGGGGTCACATGATATGGTTTTGTTGAAATATTTTTGAAAAATAATATTTTTTCAACTGCTGAATTTGCATGCTACGCGGGCGGATGCGACCGATTCGTTGGGTAGAGGTTTTAAATTCTCTTTCTGTTTGGAATCGTATGTTGTGTAAACTGCTTTTCCAAAATACAATTGCACTTATAAAATTTAGAACCGCTAACCACCGTCGCCTGATGCAAACCGGGAGATGGTGCGGAACAGAATGAAACAAGAGAATTTTCAAACTCTGCTCTTGATGGTCATTGGGTGATGAATATCACTATATTTTGGAATGATCTAGCCTAGATAATTTAAAGTACATTAAGAAAGCAACCTTCATATCCGAACATGGAAAAACGTAACAGTCTTATGACTGACATTAATCCAGTAGTCCTTAACAAATTATGTAACTTCATCAGAATTATTAATAAGGCGAACTCTGCAGTCTAAAGTACAACTAAAATATAAGAAAGCGGTAAGAGTGGTGGAGGTTAATGGGAATTCTTACTTGCCTTACACCGTATTCCCAAATAATATAATAATAATAACCCTATAGCGGGATACAAGATAATGTGTATATATACGTACATGTGTGATAAGAAATACTTGAAGGTTCGATACTATTGAGCAGTATCAGAACGAAAAAGTGTGTGTGAGAGAGAGAAACAAATTTCCGTGCCTACCTTTTATTCCGGACCATTGATTTATTTCGACTTTTGGATACCAGCCCGTGTATTTCACCTTCATGTGAAGTAATATACTAGTTGTCGTTACATGGACGAAATGCATTTTTTGTCAAAGTTACGGACCATTAACGACCTTTAGAAGCAAGATCCCGGCGATGGGGTGAGTGCTGTGAAACAATGTAACACGGAATTGTGAGGATCACAACACAAAATTTTGGGTTTTCTCTCACACTGTGGAACCACCAATACCTTTATATGCATTTATACCGAAGGTATCCTAAAGGATACCTGGATTTTTTTTAGATTTTAGACTCTTCTAAAATTCGACGTATTCTATGGAAGCTATGGATGGGCACTTTTGGTTTTCTACTTATATGTACGTATATATATGTATGTATATGTATGTATATGTAAGCATGTGTACATGCATATATGCATGTGCGTGTGTGCATATGTATATGAATGTCTATATATGTGTGTATGTATACTACTCCAAACCTCCAACAACATTTCTACAAAAAGTTATCCAATATGTTTGGGTGACTACTATTGTGCTACTAAGGTGTCCCGGTGAGCTGATAAACTTTGAATATTAACATGGAAAAAGAAGAAATGGCAGTAGTTATTAAAGGTTGAAAGAAACTCATCTGGCAGATAGTTGGCACAATCCAAGTTATGTACTTTAAAAGGGGAATAATCTTCACCAGTTAAGTCAGCCATTTTATTGTTATACAAGTTTATGAAGTCGATTCCGTTCTATCCCGAATCTCGTCCAGAATAATGTTACCCGTTATGGAAAAATCTCAACAACAGCCGGAACAACACAACGGTTGCTCAGAATTCAATTCAATTCAATTAAATTCAATTTATTCACTCATCATGCAATATTTTATACAATGTGCATGAGGTCATACAGCATGAGTAGAGTGTTTAACCTTTTACCTAACGCAGACGATATCAAAATTGACTAATTTAAATATCGTTTTTTAATTTGTTTTTAACAATTTCAACAAAACTATATCATGTGGCCTCTCGTTGGAACGAGCGCGTCGAGATCGTTCCAACGAGGGGTCGCATGATATGATTTTGTTGAAATTTTCAAAAAATAATATTTTTTTAGCTCCTGAATCTGCATATTACGCGGACGGATGCGGGCGATTCGTTAGGTGAAGGGTTAACTGAAAGTCAGATCAATAAATAATGTAGAAATGTTGGAACAAATTTTCTTAATGTGGGACTGTTGCTTTTGATGTTTGTCCCACCTTTTGTTGTCACAGTTGCCATAACTGAACACCAGAAATGTGCCACATGATACAAAAGGAATACATTACGATTTTGCCTTGGGTAATCAAAGAAATCACTTTTGTGAATTTTAAATAATTTTCAACTGATTTATGAGATATAATTATTACAAAACGTTCACATTGCATGTTCTTCATTTTCACCGATGATGTCAGTTGTGCATCCATACCTGCTGCCTTGAAATGTATGGAGTTGACCCCTGCTGAACTTTCTCCATCAAAACAAAAATGGAACAAATTGGCAGTATTTGGAAATTATAGATAGCATTGAATGGAATCAGTCTTACTAATCATTCTTCTCGTTATTGACAAAAATCGTTCTCGGAGTCGGTAGTGGAATGATTGAAAGGGCAACTACTTCGTCAGTTTAAGGTATTTTACTGCCAAAAGTTTGCTCTCGAACGTATGCCAGAACAAATTTCGAGCAGTGCTTTCTGGCCATTTTTTTTTTGCTTTGGAGAAAATCCCCGAAATCTGACAACAGTTTGATCGGACGAACACTTAAAAGGAAAATAACTTACTTTGCTAATATGTGGTTTTATTTGTGAACATTCATCGGGTATATCAACTCAAGATATATAATACAATAGTATATGTAGTGTTAAAAATCGATTTTTAATAGTCTTGGTTTTGTTCCTATTGGGGTTTAACGAAACGCTCGACAGCTAGGGTTACCTGGGGTCGGACAATTTTACAGGTGGATGAAGCGGGAATATCCGTACAGAACAACCAACCAGCGGCTAGCAACTGTCAGACTGCCCAACGTACTAACATCGGACAAGCAGGGTTAGCATTGGTTGGAGACAAGTGCACCATCGACATCCAGTACGCCTTAGGACACATGCCACAGTGCCCCGCGTGGGCCTTCGGGACTAAGTACTTTGCACTAAGACACAACGCAGCTACCCCATACGGGGGTCGAACTGTGAACCTTTCGGTTTGAAGTCCGATGTCGCAAATACTGAGCAACCACTCTCCTTGTGACCACAATATTGTAGCTTTTGGAAGTTTAATGTCTAATCGCGCACGACTGTCGATATAGTTCAATACGTGATTTTGTGCAGTATGTGGGTATCCACGTCTACTTCCTCATCTAGCCGACGCTGTGGAACTCAGCATGAAAATTTGCTGTTCACGAACCACTGGATAGATTATCCGTTTGAACATGGACAGTAAATCCCGTTTTTCGATTCATTAGCTTTATTATATATACGCCTCTATCTCTTCAATCAGACCAGCAAGCTCTCAGGCCACCTGTCTAAAATGTAAGGAATTCGTTGTGGCTTGAAACCATCTAGCCCTCAAATAGTCCATCTCATATGTTTATGTTCACTCCCTGGAATATTTCAGTTGGTCGGAAAAGTGAATCGAAAATTCAGTTTTCTGATCAACTGAAACATTTCTACCGATTGAATCTAAAGAATATCATAAAATTCATTTTTTTATCAGTGCTAGAAATGGTCTGCAAGTGAGGCGTGATTTGACCGAATGTCTGATGACATGACCATTAACGGGCAGAGTGCTGGAGGTCCATATTTCAGTTTTACTCTAAAGTGTAGGTACTGCAACTCAGAGGCATCAGACTCTGTGAGTATCCTTCATATTATCTTTCAGTCTAAATTATTTGGTCTGTATGGTGTTTCCTTGTTACAATTTATGGGGTGGGGGAGCCTATAGGCACTCGCCCATAAATTGTAACAAGGCAAAGACTTGTGAACAAATTTTGATGACTAAAAATAATTTAGCACTCTACCAGTTAAGCCACAGCTGTGCATTAATTTCAATTGTGTTAATATCTTAGTCTTTACAAGGTGATTTAAACACCAATTTATTGGATTATCTCTAGCTGGAGGATGAAATGATATCTGTGTGTCTTGGAGAGGAAAACAACACCATGCTACATCAACATTACGTCGCCTGAGTGCTAGAATGTTCATTGTCCCATCGGCGACATAGAACATTCCAGCACTCAGGCGACGATTAGTCTGCACGAAAATGGCAAATAAACAGTCTGCATCAGTGTTGAATTCCATGACACCATTACGTTGACAACAAATGTGTTAGATGATAAACTTATATCGCATATTCGATATGTGATATATCTATTTTTCCTGTTTATAAACGAGTGAAAACTGGTAGTTTTTTCGTGAATCCTGCAGTTGTGAAGACAACGGTCTTGCTTTATTCTTATTTCGTACTACGCATTGTTGAGCTCACATAGCCGGATTACAAATGATTTCACATTGTAGTGTTACCATTATATTTTGCAGATTATTTCAAAGCCGTTCAGGCAATGGAGATACTTGGTTTGATTGTGTCAGCTGGAGGACTAGGCTTATGTTTCTTGGCGACTTTTGTGAGGCCGAACGATCGTCAGCTCAGGTTGCTTTCTGGACTCGCTGGAGTTGCGGCTGGTATGTATATGCAAATTCTATCTACGTTTACAAAGGAAACGGGCACACCAATGCGAAATATGTACAGTGGAAATATTGGCTTAGTAAATGCGACTAACTAGAAGTTGAGGGGGTGTGGGGGCAGAGGCACGTGACGCGAACTTTATTCCAAAAAGCTTGATAGAGAGAGAGAGAAGAAAAAAAGAGACAGACTGACAGACGGACGGACGGACGGACGGACGGACGGACGGACGGCCGAGAACATGTTTCAGTGCAATGTATCGTTATTTCAAACGGAATTGTAGAAAACTATGTATATTTATTCAGTTATCACTTGGAAGTATGATGCCAACTGTTTTTATTTAAATTCCGCAAAGTATGGAGTGTTTAAATTTATTGCCCCTCAAGTTTAATTATAAGGAATGATCGTTTGTTTCTACGCCCATTTGCACAGTTTGGCCTTTGTTTTTGGGGTTCATAACTGAAGAAATAGAGAAATCGACAGAAGCAAACGATCATTCCTAATAAAAACCCATCGTGGACCGACGACACTGTAACATTTAAACTTTAACAAAACGGTGGCATAGATTCTGATGCTCATGTCAGTAGTATGTCTCGTATGTTTGAGGACCTATTTGGATGATCTCAATTGGATGATCTCATGTTACTTCATAGTCACGTGACCTAGTGCCGCCATGTTTGGTTGTCATGGTAACCCGCGTGAGCGGCCATCTTGTGACGTCATGTGACGTCATCCCCATAGTGATACGTGGTGTGAGTGCGCATGCGCAGCACGTGTTGTTAGGGTGATGCGTGTTTCCGTCGTCCATTTTGTCACATTGTGGTTTTTCACATAAGCACATATGACAAAAAAGGGGTGCCCGGGGATATTGCCATTGGATATAGATGTGATGAGAATCTGATACAACTTCTTTGAAATAAGGGGAGATAACTCTATACGATTTAGTACAGGTTATGGGAAATCAAGCAATCTGATTGGTTAGTTATAATTTCTATATAAATGAAACAACAAGAGTACTTAGAATAGGGTCAGAACTAACAAGAATAGACCAGAATAGCTAATTATAGTATTAATAAGGTAAACTGTTCCAACGGCTCTTCTACGCTACTGGAGTATACTCCAGAACAAAGGAACATGCCTAGGTAGACGTAAACTATTGCATATATAGATAGATAGAAGCAGAGAATTCTGGGTAATGACCAAAGGAACGTGTCTTTTAATGGGAAAAACGTCATGAGATAGGAATCCAAAAAGGGATTCTGAAAGAATTCTAAGCCAGAACATTACTCCTGTTCAATCGAACACACCCTCAGGGGACCCCTCAGTACTATAGCACTACGTGCTAAGCCGATAAATTGGGGAAATAAAGTCAATTTCGGTGATTTTGGGTGGATTTTGGTGATTTGGAGGGATTGTCGGGTTGTTTGTGGTAATTAGATTTACTCTTCTACAATCGAACATACCCTCCGAACATACCCCGTCCTATTGCAGAAAAATTGGGTAACATAGCAATCACGTGCTACCATAGAAACCAAGATGGCGGCCTCCAGTATACAAAATGGATGACGGAAACACGCATCACCCTAACAACACGTGCTGCGCATGCGCACTCACATCACGTATCACTATGGGGATGACGTCACAAGATGGCCGCTCTCGCGGGTTACCATGACAACCAAACATGGCGGCATTAGGTCACGTGACTATGACGTCACATGAGATCATCCAAATAGGTCCTCAAACATACGAGACATACTACTCATGTCAAAAACTCTCAACAATTTACCTTGCAGCATACTTGCAATTTCTGCTGTGAAATGCAATCGGTTTTGACACTGATTTAAATTTCCACTATAACGTGACTTCCTCAGAACGAGTCCTCTAGCGTCGTCATTTTACCACGTACCATTTTTAGAAGCTCAGATGATGCTGGTTTGCAAATAATGTTCAATAACACGTAACATGCATTTGGTTACCATCAGCATACTCATCTATTTTGACTCCTTTCGTTTCGTCCCCAATTAATTTTCATGTCGAGAAAGTGTACCCAAAGGTATCCTGCCTTACATAATATTTTAATAGCATGTGTGGATGCCAGAACCTTTGAATTAATTTTATTATTCCGGTTAGGAGGGCGGTGGCTCAGCAGTTACGGCATTGGACTTCAAACCGAAAGGTCCAGGGTTCAATCCCACCTGAGCTAACTACGATGAATCCTTGGGCAAGGCAGTACAACCCGATTGCCCACGTAGTGAAACGGTAGCGCCAAGTCCAAAGGGGTACTGCACGTAGATTGCGCACTCGTCTTTAACCAATGCTAACACTGCTTGTGCGGACTAGGTCTCACAGTTGCTCATACCTATTCGGTAGTTCTTTCTGGGTACTGCGGCTTGCCCCACCCATAAAACTGTCCGGCACGAGGCCCCATCTGTTGTCAAAAGTGTCCTTAAATCGCAATGAATAGATAAATCACTCTGGTTAACAAACAGTTTCTCTGCCGGGTTAATGGAGGGTGGGGAGAGAGTGGGGTGGATACACTGTTCAAGTTAAACTTGACAAAATATTTGAAATTATGAGATAACATCTCTCCCTTCTATGATGTGATGTCTTGGACCAGATTTGTTTTCATTTACTTTAAAATGGGTTAGCTTGGGAAGGGTGAGGAAACACATTGCTGGCAATTGAACAAAACAAGTTTTATTAGTTTATCATTAGTTAAAAACATAGATATTTTGCACTTAATCTTTCAAGTTATGTATTTGGGCATGTGGCGGAATCTTTCAGTCATTTTGCCAAATGACTGTGACCGTCAGGCATTTCACCAAATGATTATAATTTCAAGTCATTTGGCCAAATGACTGAAATAATAACCAGTCATTTGGCCAAAAGACTATTTTGGATTTTGTTACAGTTTTTGGAAAAAAATCTGTTTATGCTTTAATGTTTTGTTAATGAGTCCATATTCATTATTTTGGGGTAAACCAATTAATATTTTCAACGTGCAGCACTGGAGCTCGATTGGCCTATCGCACACATGCACTTACCGCTCATCCTCCCTACTTGATGAAATTACGACGTATCATGCATCTGGAACTGAAAAGCGACTCTCGGGCTCAACGAGGTAAAGTAAACGACGAACGTGTTTGAATATTCGTCAAATGTATTGACAAATCATTTCCAAAAACACAAATGTTGAACCCCACTTAAATGCGACTGAATTTCTTCTGTACACGGTAAAATAATTCACTATTAACCCTTTACTTAACATGAAAAGCAGAATACACTTGCCAACAAAATTCTTGAATAACTCCTTTTTTTATTTTTTGCCTCAAAAACATAGGCTATGACCCCTCATTGGAACGAGCTCGTTCCAAATAGGGGTCATAACCTATGCTTTTGAGACAAACAATGAAAACAAATACTTAAAATTAATTGGGGATTTTTGTGAATAGCGCTGGCCGGTTTTGGCCGTTCCGCTAGGTAAAAGGTTGAACGTGATCGACGAAAAGAAATACTCTTAAAACCTTACAAACTGATGTGTCGTAGTGGTAAGAAGAGACTGGACGCAATAACCACGACAGTTTCTTCCTCTTATCAGTGGAAAGCAGCGACGAAGGGAGAATACCGAACTGGGTAGGATAGGAGAGAGGGTGATGGAACCCAACCACTGATACATATTATTATTTCGGTCTGAACGGTGCTCATTATTGAGTGAACAATGTTCATTTTTCAAGACTTTAAAGTTCCCGATAGAGACGACTTGCACGAGGGAATCTTTGGTCAGATTGTAGGAAAAAAGCGTCTGCGCAACTCCCTCCTGCTAATTTCTAATAAGATTGCAACTGCAAATGGGTTGGTAAAGAGCCCGCCCGCCAGATATAGAAATAAGATTTCACACACTCCTTTACAATCAGTTGCGTCCTTTGAGTGTAACAAGACGCCATCTGCGGATAGCACGTCATTCCACTCGCATGATTTGTTACTCACACAGTGTTTAAGTAAAAGTAATCGTCATCACAAAGTAGCTGGTGGCAATGGAGGCGGAATTAACATTGACTTGTTGACCCACCAGTTAGTTTGTTTTCAATTTTCCCTCAATTCTACACATCTGTTATCAATTAACCCTTCAAGGCGGCGTTATCATTATTATACTAATCAACGAAGGTGAAATGATATGTTGCGATTGTAAACCTTTTCCCTCCGATGTGTTGGACAATTCCCATTTTCTGACGATCATGAAACACCCCAGACTGTTGTCGTCATGAAGATCTATTTTCGATAACACTGTCTCCTTTGAAATTATTCGACAAGCTAGGATGGTCACATTATGAAGCAAGTAATTGTTGCACCTATGGCATCAGTAGAAAATAAAGACGTGTTTTCATTTGTTACTTCAATAAACGAAAACAAAAACAGCTTACGGAGCTGTCTATTGTTTTCTTTTATAAAAATTTACAAAAGGAAACTTTGAGTTTTTTTGGAACGCCAATTGGAACCAACTACTTCACAGATAATCCGTTACCAATAATATTTATGGGTGTTACACCTACCAAAAATAAGTATGTTATAGCAAAAGTGTTTTCCAAAAAATAAGTAAGATTATATATTTTCCGTGAAGAAATTAGCACATGTCACCTCCTAGATTTTCATATTTACCCTTTGAGCCTTTGTACGTCTTATGACGTACAGAATCAAACAGCACGTTGATACGTCGTGGTCATTTGCTTTGTTATTATGTTTCGATTGTTTAAAGTTTTAATATCAAATTCCCACTTTCGACCGAATAGTGCTAAGTGGCAACCCTTGAGATAAATGTTATCGCAGCTTAAAATACTAATATAATCCTGCTGTCTAGACTTCTTATCCTGACTGATTGTGTGCTAGAAGCCAGTATCAGGGCTTTCCAAATGAGTATACCAGAGGAAAAGCCAGCACTTTCCTTGCTTATATTTCATATTCAGTGAAACACAAATAATATTTTGTTCATAAAGAAATTGTTTTATTATAAATTATTGGAGAGTGCCCGTGGGCACTCTCCAATCAGTTGTAATGAAACAAGTCTTGAATAACAAATTCAGACCACCAAAGATAAGCTAGTCCTCAACCAGATAATCACTAATGTGAGAAATATCCAGTTATTTTATATTTTCCGACGTTTGACCTCGCATTCTGAAAAATGTTGAAGAATTTGAATTCCGAGTGACGTTTGAACATCAGGATAATTGATGTCTCAAATGGTTAATTCAATTCAATTCAATTCAATTCAGTTTATTGTACTTTTACACCATTACGGTCAAGTGTACAGTATAACAAATAACATAGTAATAGTTGACAATAATATAATAATACATCAGAAGTACAAGTTATGTCGCTTTGTTTATTGATTGGGTGCTAGAAGCCTATACTTTGGCCTCACTGGAAGGTATTGGTACCACAACTAGAGGTCTTCATGTTCTGTGGCTATGTTTCAGACTCAGTTGAAACAAGAAAACATTTTGTCCATATGGAGTCGTCTTGTTGCAATCCATTGTCGATTGTTCAAAGGGATTCTCCAATAAATTGCAACAAGACAAATCCACGTGAACAAACTCTGGCACTGCAGTTGGTCTGGCACTTTACCAGTTAAACCGGACTCCTTGTTTGTGGAACAACGTTTAAGTGAAGTATGGCTTTTCGCTTTAGTATACCAATATACCATGTCTTGGAACATGATAATGTAAACCTTTGTTCTTGCTCTATGGTGCCATATGTATATTTATTCACGCCGGTAATTTCGGAAATTGGGTATTATATGAGTTAATGGAAATGATTATCTCTGTAGTATATGTCACTATGCGCACACTATTAATATAATGAATAGAAAAAGAGTGGCAGAACATCAAAGGATGGTGAAAACGCCCTTTTCTTACTTTTAAATGGGTTTCAATAAGCGAAAATATTCAATCGTTCAAACTGATTGGGAAAAAAATGTAAAACGTCAACTTTTATATTTTATACTGCTCTGCCGGTAAATGCCTGAAGCTGCGAAATGATGCACACATCGATCATACAAATTCGGTTGACATTTCGAAATTTAAATTTTTAAATGAAATTCTCTTTTCAATATTTCGGCTGGCTGTTGAAAAGAGCAGGAATAAAACGGCTAAATATTTTAATTTCAAACTTATTTTTTAAGCATATGCTTCCGAAATATTTGAAATATAATCTCCGCTGAAAATGTGTTGCCTTTATTGGAAATTCTCAACGTCTTTGGCCAAACTCAACGGTGATGTCATAGGGGTCTGAATAGGGTCCTGCGAATATTCGAGATTCGATTCGATATCGATACCATACGTATGCTTCGAGATCGATCCCGAATCAGTCTCAGGATTCGATTTTTTCGAATCTCTCATACTAACTTCAATTTGTTACATTTCCAACAAAAATAGGATAAAACTGTCATTAGAAAATTCATTCATGTAGGCTCAATTCCTATTTATTGAGTAATTGACAATGTGTAATTGTTAGGTAAGGTGTGAATTTGGCCCAGAACATTATCCATAGTTTTGGTTTTTGAAGGCTTAACTTGTTACTATTCACGTTCTTAAGAACGTGAATAGTAATAAGTTAGGCCTTCAAAAACTAAAACTATGGACAATAGGCCTAGCTGTTTTAGCGACGATGCTACAGAGAATATTTAGTTATTGGTGTTTGAGGTGTTCACTCCGTCCCGTAAAAGTCATCACAGTGTTCCGTAACTTCCGCTTGATGCAATATGAAATAACTTGTCTTTTAAGATTCGATTCGGGATTCGATTCGATGTTGATATTAGAGACACGATTCGATTCGAGATTCGATTCGAAAAGAAATTTGTGATTCGCAGATCCCTAGGTCTGAAGCCCAAAAAAATTTAAGTTTATCCGATTCACATGAAATTTTAATACACTGTGGAGCTAAAAAAAAAAACAGCTCGCAGTTTTCCTTTTATTTTTTATATTTACCACTATTGTTCACGTTTTCACGTCATTCGAAAATTTGGGGATGTTTTGATCATTTTTCATTAAAACATCAATTTTCAAACACACCCAGTTTGGTATTAATGAAAATATATGTTACCAGGTACTTGAACATTTTCAATTTCAAAATCATTATATAATTCTGATGAAATCTATTATTTGACCTACGATACTGATCACTCAATTATCTTCTGAATCTGAACCGCCAATCTGCAAACAATCCTCGGGGAATGGCAGGAAGAAAGCCAACCTGGCTATGTCATTCCCCGCAGCACCTGTAAGTCATTTATATTGGCAGATAAATTGCTAATATTGTTCTCTGTGAAACTATGATGCATTCGATGTATTTGTATATAAATCCATGCTTGTGCTGCAAATAAAGTTACAAAGTCAAAGTTAAAGAATATATCGTGTTCGATTGTTCCGTTTCATATTGTTAACATATTTACGTCGTTTCGTGTTTTCAAATGTTAGTAGGTATAAAAGGCGGATACACGATCACTTGTACATGTACGTGTACAAGATACGCACACGATGCCTTCACCAACGTGGAATTCAGTGTTAAATCACACGCTTGTTCACAAAAACTGTACATGATTTAGAATCGGCTCATGTACAGTCAGTGACTCCTAGATCGCGCTTTTAGCGTCAAATACTCGTGGTGAACGCATCGTGTGCGTGTCTTGTACATCTTCAGTTGTATCGTGTACGTGATTTTTTGGTCTACGTTCGCATCGCAGATTAGACCCATCGATCCATCGTCGGCGAACGCGAGCGAAGGCAAAAGATTCTGACTCATCATCAAAAAACAGTTTTGGGAACTCTAAATCAGTGATTCTGAACCCGCAATTGCTTTGGTACAGATGATTTAGAATCCGCAATTGTTTTGAGGCGGTCACGTTTTTGATTGATATAAATATAGAGGAGAAAAAAATATAAATAAATAGTTATTTAGAAAAATAAATATATCAAATCGAATAGATAATAAAAAAAAAAATACGTAAATCATGAGCGATTCTCAGACGATTAGAGCGAGGTTTCTTTTAAACATGCTGATGAGAGCATACGCAATCTGCGTGAACGAACAACTACGTCCCATCTTGTTAGAACGATGCGTCGGATGTCGGGATCATCTAAACTTCGATCACGAGGATCATTCGCGTGTGACGATGGAAAGGGAAGATATGGTCGTCATGTATTTCGAACCGGCGTTCGAACGCGTTAAATTCGACGATGTGATCACGTTTTGGAAGAGATTAGTCTACTGTAAGAATCGAGACAGGTCCACAGATTCGGAAGAACTGAAATTGGCGCGTAGAAGTTTGACTTTAGAAGACAAGGGATGCATCAAGAAATTATTGCTGAACGAAGCATACGTCTAAGTTTTGTTTTTCGTTGATATAAAAAATAAGGGAGAGTAGAAAATAAAAAAAAAATAAATACACACATACATTTTTTATCTAATATTAGAAAGAAAAAACACACAAAAAAAAATGAGAACCAGAAATAAATTGTACCCGACGTTAGTGGACGACGAGGACGAGAAGCCGAACGGCGTTTTGCCAACGGCGCTGTCGCTAGAAGAAAGAGAAAGAGGAGAGAGGTATCGCATCGATCAAATCAGTAGAATCCAATCGTATCTGACTCGAGAGAGAGATTCTCGTCGTTCCCTCAAGAAGAAGTATTCTCGTTTCGTGAAATTCGTCAACGGGATCGACACGACACTCATCACGATTTCCATGGGTTTACACGCGGCCGGCATCGGATTGTTGTCGACCGCGGTCGGCATTCCGATCGTGCTGACTGTGGAAGGAGTGGCTCTCGCCGCGGGATTGTTCAGCACGCTCGGAAACTTTTTGAGTAGGTAATTATATCTGAAGGCGAGGAAACACGACAAGATTCGCGTCTTGGCCGACTCCAAGATCGACACGATATCCGAAATGATCTCTATGGCGTTGAAAGACGGTAGGATATCGGACGGAGAATACTTCGCGATATTGAGCGAGAAAACGATATACGATGCCATGAAAGAAGCCGTGAGAATCAAGACTCATCAGATCATCAAGGAAGAGTTGAAGGATTCTCTCATGGAAAAGGGTAGCAAAGAGGCCAGGGAAGAATTCAGTAAGATGATAGAACTCAAGGGCAGCGATTGAAAAAAATATATATATATATATAATAAGAACAGAATTTAAAAAAAAAAAAAAAATATTAAATTCATATATAAAATAAAAAAAAAATGAAATTAATTTAAATTAACTCTTAAAAAATGTATTGCGTAAAGTGTAAGAGAGTTACCGAGACGAGTAATTCTAGAGAAGTGTGAACTAAAAACGACAGACGGATGCTTCGCGGAATTTGCGAAGTGTGTGGTTCTATCAAGACTCGATTCGTCAAACAAAAGAACGCGAGCAAAGGCAAAGGCATCGTGAATAAAATGATCAACAATCTACCTTTCGAAATGCATCTGCCCGGTCACAGTTTCACGGGACCAGGAACGAAATTGAACAAGAGACTCAACGCCGATCTGACTCCCAAATCTTGGAGCAAACCCGTGAATAGGGTGGACGCGGGCACGTACGATCATGATCTGTGCTACGCCGGACATCCCGACACCAAGACTCACAACGATGTCTGCGACAAAAACATGTTGGGGAGATTGAGAGGCATATCGAATCCGACCAGGAGAGAGAAGATGGAACTGGTCGACAATCTGATCGGCGCGAAACGTCGATTCGGATGGGGCGTTCAAAAAAAAAAGCGCATCTGAAAAAGAGAAGAAGAAGAAACGATTATTGACGAGCGAATTGGCCGAGGAGTTACACAAACCCATAGTGCGTAAATTTCGAAAGAGAAGGGTGTTCGTGAAGGGTCTGGACGACATTTGGTCTGCCGACTTGGTCGACATGAGATCGTTTTCGAGGTGGAACGAGGGCGTCAAATATCTATTGACGGTCATCGACGTGTTTTCCAAATACGGTTGGATCAGAGCTTTGAAGAATAAATCGGGACCTTGCGTAGCCGAGGCTCTGAAGAGCGTGTTCGACTCGTCCTCTCGAAAACCGAGTAAATTGTGGGTGGACAAGGGAAAGGAATTCTACAACAAGGACGTTCGTCAATTGGTAGACCTCTACTCGATCGAAAACGAAGAGAAAGCCAGCGTGGTGGAACGTTGGAATCGAACGATGAAGGAGAAGATGCACAGATACTTCACAGCGAATTCGACCAAGAAATACATATACGCTCTGAATGGTCTGGTGAAAGATTACAACGACACACAACACAGATCGATCAAGATGACTCCCACGGAAGCTAGTGATCCTTGAAATGAAAAACGGGTCTACGCGAATCTATATCCCGAGAGATCTAAGATCGGGAAGAAGAAGTCTAGAACGCCGAAATTTGCGTCGAGTGAGAATCTACGCTTATAAGAAGCACTTCAAAAAGGGTTATACTCCTCGATGGACCTCGGAAATCTTCGTGATCATCAAAATATTTCACACCGATCCGGTGACTTACGAAATCAAAGCTTTGGATGGAGAAGAAATCATCGGAAAGTTTTATGAGCAACAATTACAGAAGACGAAGTTTTGATAAAGAACGCAAAAAATTTTTTTTTTATTTACTCTCTTTGACATTTTCTTGTTTACACACACATATATATAAGAGAGAAAAAAAATAAATAATAATAAAAATAATTAAAAACTATTTTTTTAGATAAAGAAAAGCAAGTGAATTAATAAACAAAAAAAAACTAAAAATCTTTTAAAATGACAAATATACTAGATATAGCACAAAGCATAGTGAAAGATGAAAGTATTCAAGAATATGAGGTTCACGAATACGAACCGGTAACTGGAACGAGTTTGAACAATGCGGAAGAGATAAGAATCAACGTCAAAACTCAAGATCTATTCGTACATCCTAGCGAGAGTTACATAGTGGTGCAGGGACGTCTCACCAAGGAAGATGGGAGCGACTACGCCAACGACGACACGGTTACTCTAGCCAATAATGGCATCATGCATCTATTCAGTAACATAAAATACATGCTATCTGGACAAGAGATAGAATCTGTTTTTCATCCTGGTCAGGCCACCACGATGTTCGGACTCTTGACGTATCCTGGTGATTTTTCAAAATCCAGAGGACTTAATCAGTTGTGGGTGAAAGACACTATAGGCCCTGCTAGCGCCGGCGCCGCCACGATATTCGACTACGTCGTCAAGACGTCCAGGCCTAAAGGAACGTTTTCGTTCAGGATACCTTTGAAACACATCTTCGGATTTGCAGACGATTACAACAAGATCATGTACGGATTCAAACACAATCTGACATTGATTCGAAAAGGAAACGACGACGCAATAGTGAAACTCGCCGCGACCGATGCGGGTAAGATAACTCTACACAAGATATTGTGGTTCGTTCCGCACGTGGAGCCTTCGATGGATGAAAAAAGGCATCTCTACAACATCATAGAATCCAAGAGTAAATTACCCGTGGGATTTAGAATGAGACAGTGTGACACGGCTAGCATTCCTCCCTCCACGAATCACTTCGATTGGAGATTAACGGTGAAATCCGCTTCCGAGAGACCGTGTTTCATCGTGGTTGCGTTTCAGACTGATAGGGACGGGTCTCAGGAAAAGAATGCATCGCTGTTCGATCACTGCAGTTTGAGAAACATGCAAGTGTTTCTGAACGCTACGAGATATCCGGCAATCGATTACAACGCGTCGTTCGACAAGAACGATTTCTGCAGACTGTACGGCGACGCCGCCAATTTTAGAAAGAAGTATCATGGTCTAGACGAATTGATGAGCAATCCCAACATATCTCCCGGCGAATAAAAGTCGATGTATCCCATGTTCGTGTTCGACGTCAGTAAACAGAGTGAACGACTCAGGAGTAGCGTGTTAGACATTCAGATCAAGATGCAATTCGATAGGAACGTGCCAAGAAAAACCGAAGCCTTCACCCTGGTCCTGTCAGACAGAGAATTACAATTCGAATCGGACGGAAATAAGATGTCGATCATTCGATGAGAGACGAGTGTGTGAAAAAAAAAATAAATAAAAAACAAAAAAAATGAAAAGTAATGTGTGATTATTAAAAACAAAAAAAAAAAAATAAATAAAGTAATGTGATCTAGAGAGATTGAACATCTCTCTATATCTCATTACTTTTTTTTGTTGTTTTTAATAATCACACATTATTTTTTTTTTTTTTTTAATTCATTATTTTTCCATGCGTTCACTGTTTGTTCAAAGGATCCAGTTCGATCAGTAGACTCACCACGGAAGTGGCGGCTTCGGGATTATTGGTTTTCATGACGAAATTAATCCTGTCTCCGGCGTTCACTTTGAGAGGTGTGCCGAACGTGCTGACATTCGCGTGTTGATTCTCGGTCTTTTCGACGCTGTATCTCTTATCGCTCTCCACACCATTCACCATGAGATTGACGACTGCTCTGTTATTCAAATCCGAGGAAGCCAGACTCATTCGAAGGATTTCACCTCCCAGCGGCATGGGATATCCCACCTGACCGTGTTTCGATCCGCTACCTCCATTTCCGAAAGACCACTCGACTTTTCTCTCCTCTAAGGCGTCGGACTCTTCGGCCCACACGGTGATAAATTGTCTGGCATATTTGACTTTCTCCACCACCGAAATCAGGGTGCGGGCGTCCGTCATGTGCACAGGTTCCGGTAGAATCGTGAGCACGTGTCCGGCCATGTCTAGTTTACCTTCCATGATGTCGCCCTTTCCCCAGACTGAGTTGTCGTCCACGTACTTCCTGCTTACCGTGCTGGAATCGAATTCGGGATCGTGACCGAGACTGAATAAATTCTCACCGTTCATGTTGATGCCACCCTCCATGGTTCCACCAGATTGTTTGTTCAGGTAGAGATCGTCCACTTGTGATTCTATGTATTCTTGTGATCATATCACGGCAGAATCTACGTAGCCCTTGTTGACTGCGGTTGAGTCCGCATCCATGTTGTTGATCTTCAACAGATTCAATATCTTGTGGAATCCCGCATTCAGATCTGATTTCATTTCACGTCCGTCAGACTTTCTCTGTTCCAGATCTACATAGTGTTTGGTCACCACGTCCTTGGGATTCGTGGCAGCGGCCACGTTCGTTATCTTGTAAGAATTGGCGTTCAATTCCGAGTGCATCGTTTTCGTGACGTATCTATTTCTCAGGTGTTCGCTGAATCTCGCGTGAGAGTCGTCCGCATATTTCTTGGTGGCGGCATCGGTGGGATCTACGGGATTCGCGACGTTCACCAAACGTTCGGATTTCAGATCGAGATCGTCGGTCCTGGTTTTATCCACGTAATTATCAAGCAGGATTTGTTCAAAATCAGAGTTCCCCCTGTCAATGTATTTTTTAGTCGTTACATTTGCGAGATCTATCGGCTCGGGAAGATTGTAGAGCTTCTTATCGTTCATGTTCAGAGGTTCCTCTCGAGGTTCGTATCTCCGAACGTAATGCTCATCCAAGTTGGCAACATCGTAACCATCGTCGACTTCAAGCGTCTTCCTCTTCTTTCTTGGGTTGACTTTTTCGTCATCAATTCTACCAAATTTATCGACTGTCATGTTGTTGTAAGGATTTTTTTTTTGTTGTTGTTTAGAAAAAAAATGTGTTGAAGATGCAGTTTATTAAAAAATGAACTATGTTATTTTATTTTTCGTTTTTTATTCGATTAAAATTTTTTTAAAATAATTTTTTATCTTTATATATACTATAAAAAAAAAAAATTTCTCTCTAATGTAAGTCATTGAGAATGTCTTGAAATTCATCTCCTTCAGACCATCTCTTGAGAACGTAGAGACACAGGTGACCACAAAACACTTGATCTGGTGATTGTACTTGATCCGTGTTGTAAAGAACCATCGATTTGTTGAAATAGTTCTTTATTTCTTTCGGTGGCGAGATTCCGTAGCTGTCGATATAATAATTCTTCTTCTTCTTCCCGTTCTTGAACCACACCACCCACTGAGTGCCTTCACCTGATGAATCGTCTAGATTTAAAATTCCGCATTCTCATTGTCGAGGTCTTCTCTTCGGCAAGGCATCTCTGGAAAACACTCCTAGAAAATCTTCGATTTTCAAATCTTTTGCCGCATTCAACAGATCGATGTTGGATAGGGGTTCGTTGGGTAAGATGACACCTTCTACGGATATCTTTATTTTCTTATTCATAAATAAGTATATATTTTTTTTTTATTTATTTTATTATAATTCACTAAAAGTGACGTTATTTTTTTTCTATTTTTTTTTTTCTTTTTAAACTAACTCTATCGACTTCCACAATCTTGAATCCGTCAAATTCCTTGACTTCTATAATCTTGGATTCATCTAATTCTTCTTGATTTTCTGGAATCCTACTAACTTTCTTGATGTCACTATCGATTTCCATAATTTTGTGTTCATCTAATTCTTCTTGATTTTCTAGAATCCTATCCTCCACAATCGTATCTGGAATCTTATCATCTACAATCATATCTGGAATCCAATCATCCACATTCATATCGTCTCTAATTAGATCCACAGTCCAAAGTCCGAGTGCCAAAGTGCTTATTTTATCATCTAACATGAATCTCTTATCATCGTCGTCAGCCATCAGCAAAATCTTGTTGACTATTTCGGTATACAGGTCGTGATTTTCGCTTCAAATCGATTTCATAGTCTTATACACCGGACCACTTCCTAACAGACAATCTTTATACTCTTGGAAAGAGATGTTTTTCTTCACCACGCATGCTTTAACTCCTTTGCACTTCTTGATCTCTTCATCATCTTCTAGACGATAAGCATACAGTTTGGGTCTCAAGCCCACGAATTCGACGATTTGTTTACCGCCGCTCTCATCCTTAAATTTACCCAACACCTTCTTGTTGTCATTCGATTGAATGTTGGATGGGTGATCAACGGGATAATTGCTCATGTCGAACCACTCGGCCACGTCCGGAGATATGTCTCGGTAGACGTCTTTCGTCTCTATCTCATAAACTAAACTGTCCGTGTCGGTGAACAGTAGTTTGGCTTTGTCGCCAAATTTTCGTTTGACATAATCGTAGTGAAACTCGTACATCAATCACTTGCTGACATCTAAGATCATCGGTCCGAGATAATACGGTTTGTCGAACTTCAGGTGCGTCTTTTGCATGTGGACGGCCACTAGATTTTCGCCGAATATGGTTCGGTGTTTGTAATTGGGTTTCGCCACTAATTTTTTAGCTCTTTTCTCAGACGTGACGAGTCGAACGTCGGTTCTCTTCCTGATGTTTTCCATCGATTTGCCGTACACGCAGTTGTTCATGAGTTTGAAGAAATCTATTTCGAAATCATTCTCGGCTTGAGTTCTGAGATTCGTGTTGAGATCAATGTATTTTTTCATCCAAGGCTCTTTGTCGAATCGAATGATGCGATGTATGTCGACTAATTTCATCCCGTAATCGACGTACTGTTTCAAATTCTCGCTGTAGACGACGTAGTTATGTTTGTTAAATAAATTGGGAATGAGTTTTTCCTCGTCTCCTTCGTTTGGTTCCATTCGTTCGGGAGCCAGCGGATAATCGTTGTGTGGATCGTGTAATTCTTCCGAATAGTTCAAATCGACTTCTAAAATGCAAGGATAGTCTCTCCATTTTTGCATCTCTTCCGGTTCCTTCACCCATTCGAAATTTCCAATCGGTAAAGGATGACTCATAGCCCAACCATACAGATTATTGGCGTCCCAATACTGTATGTATTTAGTCGACCATTTCGAATCGAAACCTTCTTTCATGTAGGGATTGTTAGCCTCAGAATGTCTGTGAGAGATCATCGAGACGCCACCTCTCGCAGCCCTTTCGAACATGAGCAACATGTCCACGATGGATAATAATTCCAATTGGACTTCGGTGGTCTTCAACAGAGCGTCCCACGCCAGACCGGGTGCGGTGAAATACCAAGCGGGTTCCAGATCGTAATTTCGACGACAGACGTCTCGAAAATTTTCGAACACGTCTGCCAAGAGCAGAACGTCGGTCTTCAGATAGAGATCGTGATAATCTCTCATGGTTTTCATATCGAATGATTCCCACACGTTTTTAGCATGTTCGTAATTCTCGTCGGAAATGTTGGATTCGTATAATTTTGAATAAAAATCTTCTTTCGAAGGTAGTGCAGTGTCTTCGAATCTCTTTAGATCGTTCATGTAATCGTAAGGATAGACTCCTTTCCTCAACATGACGTCTACTCGTTCTCCGAAATGTTCGCTCGTGATTTTAAATTTATCCTTGCTCATGTTATCGACTAGTTTTTCCAGAGCGGTCGACATGAATTTAAAAGTGTTGATGAAACGTATGCATCTACGAATGGATTTCGTTTTTTCTTTCAACATATTTCCGTCGATTACTCTTTCCCTCTCCATGAGCTTCCATTTTGTGAAGGAAATGTATCTTTCTTCGCTGTTCGCGATGCAATTTAATTCTTTGTGCGAGGTGCCGAGATTTTTCATGAACAGATGACTGTCGTAACCCGAGAGATTGTGAAACATCACCGGATAGAAAGCGGCGTCTCGATATTTTAAATTACACTTGCTGTGAGCCGGACCGCGATACAGACCCGTGTAATGATCGTGGTCTCTAACCTTCTTATTTTCCTCCGAATTCTCGTCGAACGATTGTCTGCATATGTGACATTCGGTGGCTCTGTTATTTTCGTCCTGCTGCTCTTGCGTGCTGATCATTTTCACTGGAGTTTTGAATTTGTCGTATAACATTTGAATTTTCGATTCTAACTCTTCCACGAACCTTTGAGCCACGTCGTCGTCTTCACGCTGTTTCGTGTAGGTGAAGGGACCCATATTGTGTTGCGAGTCGAAAGCGCATTTCACGTAAATGCAATAGCCCGAAGGTATGTGTTTTTGATATCTTTCGATGTAACTTTGAAGAGCGTTGGGTTGACAGGAAATCATTTTCGCGGTGAAACATTCGAAATCGGCGTACACGACAAATGGTACTTTTAACCTTCTGTTGTGATTTTCAAACTTCACGATGGTGTTGGGTTTGGGCATTTCGACTGCAACACCTTGATTTTCGTTGCAATATTCCTGATGTTTCGCTAATGATTTTTCGCTCTTAAACATGTTCATGCAGTTGCAACATAAAGATATCTTTCCTTTATGTTTATTATTTTGTCTCGACAGTAATCAGCTCAGATGTTTAACCCAACAATAATGACGATTGTCACCATTCGAAATCGATAATAAAATATTCGTCTTTTCTCTTCCGTGATACGAAGTCCGTCTGAGAGGATAGATCTTTTGATTTTCGTCATCATATCCTAGGACGTTCACCGCTACGGTGGGATTTTGAACCTCGAAACGTTCGATGTGTTTTAACTTTGTTGGAAAAGTCACTCCAGTCCAATCGAGATTTTTAGAAGTTTCCTCGTAACGAGAAACTCTATCGGCGTTTATTTCGACAGGGTATAAAGCGGAGGTGACTGCCCATTTAAAACACTGATCATCTTTATTTCTCACATTGACCACGGCGTGTTTCTTAGTCAAGAAATACGGTAATTCCAAGTAGGAAGATCCTTTCAATGGTTCGTTTTTAGTCATGTGAATTTCTAGTTTTAACACCTCACCGAACGTTCAATTACTATCTTCATGTTGATAATTCGTGAGAGACATCAACATCTTGTCTTTCATCTTTTCAAAAACGTCCGATAGATCTGAACCTCGAAATACGGGTTCGACGTTAGATCTGAAATATGCATTTTTCACGATGCTCTCGCCGGACTTCACGTCGACTTTATTCATTATGCAGTGAAGTATCATCTTAATTTTTACTCCCAAGTTCGTGTATTCGCGAAACAAATCCAATACCTTTTTCTTCACCCGTTCCATGAACAATTTCGGATCGACTTTCTTCGATGAGGGAAACACGTCAAAAGTTTTAAAAATGTCTTCGATCGCCCTCTCCCATTCTACGGGTTTCGATTGGAATAGTTCCATCATAACTATTCTCTTCCTTTCTCTTCGTCGATTGCTCGTTGAATTTCGCTCGATATATCTTGTTTGTCTTGAATCTGAAGTGCATCACTCGTTTTCGTTTTAGTTTTTCTTTTCTTTTCTTTGGAAACTTGATGTTTTTCAACGGCTTTTTGTTTAGTCGTCTTCTTATTTTTCACAATCGGCGCATCTTTTGACGTCGTTGCTATCGACATTTCCTTTGCCTTTCTAGCATTTCGCAAATATTCTTGTATGACTTCAGTTTTTTTTGATTTAGTTCTATGCTTTCTGAAATCTGAAATTTGTAATAGATTACAAATCTCGTTTAAGTGAGGTACGGTTTTCTCATTTAAATTTACCATTGTTTTATCTGTTTGCTTCATTTGTAAGAATATTTTTATTTTTTTTTTTTGAATTTTGTATTAAATAATTTGTTAAAAAAGTTTTGCTTTTTTTTTTACTCTATATATATAATAGAAAAAAAAAAGTTAAATTTTAAAATTCAATTTTTTTTAATACAAAATTTAAAATAAACATTATTTGTAAGAATTCATAAAAAAACAAATAATCGATCATGACAACAACACCTAAAAGATGCGGATTGAAATTGAAATGAGATGAAGGGCATGAGAAATCCAGTTTTAATATCTATACATTACAACCACACGATCCCATCGAATTGAATGAGGTCGAGATGGTGGACTTAGAGCGCTACTACCACAAATATCGAATGTGTTTGTACGTGGATGAAGCCGCGCTCGATTTGTTTTACGAGTACCAAAGCGAACTGTTGATTAATATCATCGTCGCCGAAGACAGAGAATTTGAAAGGGATGATTTATTGTTGTCCTATGGAAGTTACATATATCCAATAATCTCACCCGAACTCGTGAAGAAATCAGGTGGTGAGAGCGCATTCGCCTATGAAAAAAAACTCAAAAGATTAAAGATGAACATTCACCCCATTTTCGTATGTGGAAAAATGACGAATGTCAACTTGCTAATAACGGACTTGGAAATATAAACAATAGAGAGATTGAAATAAAAAAAATTAAACTTTTTATATATATAAAGAGAAAAAAAAAACTTTTACTAAAAAAATTTTACATTAAAGAAATTAAAAATTAAAAAAACAACTTTTTATATATATATAAAGAGCAAAAAAAAAAAATAACAAACTTTTTTTTGAACAAATTATTATTTAAATACAAAATTTAAAATATACATTATTGCAAGAATTCGTAAAAACAAAAAAAACAAATAATCAATCATGAAGACAACAACACCTAAAAGATGAGAATTGAAATTGAAACGAGTCGAAATGTATAAGAAATTCGGTCATAAAATCTATAGATTACAACGACACGATCCCATCAAATTGAACGATGTCGAGACGAAGGGCTTAGAGCATAAATACGAGAAATATAAGATGCCTCTGAAATTGAACGAAGCCACACTCGATTTGATTTACGAGTACCAAAGCGATCTGCAGAACATCGTCATCGCTGAAGATAGAGAATTCGACAAGGACGATTTGTCGTTGCCCAATGGAAATTACATATTTCCAAACATCTCATTCGAACTCGTGAAGAAATTGGGTGGTGAGAGCGAGTTGACTGATGTAAAAAAACTCAAAAGAGTAAAGATAAACATTCAATACGTTTTTGAAAAAGGAGTAGACACGAGCGTCAACATGCTAATAACGGACTTGAAAATATAAACAATAGAGCGATTGATTTTTAGCGAAGAAAAAATGAAAAAAAAAAAAAAAAGTAAATGAGATCTCATTTACTTTTTATTTTTTTTTGTTTTCCTTCTTCTTCACTATCATCATGATATATTATAATAACGTTTCCTTTTCTCTCAAATTTCTGCATCGATTCTTCTTCTTTTTCTTTTTTTCTTTTTCTCTGCAATGTGATACATTCATGGTAACATTTTTGTTTATCCGAATCATAGTTATGAACGAATGTTGTGCATCTCTTGGTAACACTCGCTTCAGAAGGTAGTGGTGACCATGGCAAGCATCGTCTCATTCCCAACCGTGTATCCTGCGCTTTATCTATCTCTTTCCTTAGATATCCATCATTAGCATCTAACCATTTTTTTATTTCTTCGCTCTCTGGCTCGCGATGTTCGTCATTATCGTCAAATTGTTTCTCCACCTTTTCATCCAGGTGATAAATTTGTTTCTCCACCTCTTCACCCATTTTAAATATATTATTTTATACTTTCTATGATTTTATATAATTTTATATTTATAACATATTCAAAATCGGTATGTTCTTAAATGGCGAATTCTCACCTAGCAACAAACCCTTGCCGTATCGCTTGACGTTCCATCCACTCTTCAGAAAGAGACCATTTCCTCTCAGAGAGTTGCCACCTCTAACGGGTTCTAGATACAATCCTTTACCGCTGTCGTCTACGTGAACGCGACACACGGCTCCTCCCTTCTTCAAAAACAGTCTGCTGCCACCCATTAATTTCTCAACTCCCGAACTAGCGAGTCCCGTGAGAGCTCCCACGCCGAGAGTCTTTCCGAGAAAGGGTAGCACCTTTGTGGCGAAGGGTAATGTTTTTGTGGCGATTCCTGCCAATAGCGGTAGGAAACCGCCTTTCATTCTCAAATTGTATCTCAATTGAGCGGGACTCAATCTCACCGCCAACCTTCTTCCATCGCGAATCGCTTTCTCCATCCTTTTGATTTGACTTCTGGTCCAGGCGATCGAATCCTGTCCGCCTCTTGTCAGATCTTCGTGAGTGAATTTGAATCTCACCGCCTCGCCTCGAGTTGTTAACGCTCTCTTAAGTTTCTTCCTCTGTCCTGCGGATATGTTCACGTTTTTAACCACATATTGTGTCATAATTCTGTTTGTTTTTTTAAATATTTTACTTCAATTGTTTCTTGTTTAATAATTATATTAAAATAATTTTGTAAAAAATTAATATTACCGTTTATTTTATTTTTGTTATCTATATATATATAATATTTTTTTTTTTTTTTTGCTTTTTATATTTCTCTTATGTGAAATCGTATCGTCACTCTCTCTCTGCGAAGATCTAACAGTTCACCATTTTGATCCGTCAACGTGGTTTTGAGACTATACAATGTGTCTAAAATCACTGGTAGATAAACTAAATTTCGAGGTTGCTCCGCGATCTTATAACCCGGCGACACGTTTGGAAAGAAGGAATAGATCGTCGGCTGAGCGCTACCATTCATGTAGCTTCCGGCAATCACGTCCACGTTCACCAGAATGCTATTGACAGCGAGAATGTCGACCGTATTTTCAGATGCCGCGTGGCCTCGATACATCTTTCAATCGAATCCCAACATCTTGCCTATAGAATCGTCCGTGTTGAAATCCACACGAAAATTATCTTCCAAATCCAACATCGTCTGTAAGGTATTAGGATTGGGAGCGAGCCTGATCTTGTTGCTTCCCTTTCCATCCGTCTTCATTCGCGTCTGAATGTAATGGTTCAAATCGTCTATGTTGTAACTCCCTTTGGGAATTCGAATCTCCAACCAATCCACTACGTCGGAATACTTGAACGAGTTATTCTTTTCGGTGACGTTGGGAAAGGAATAATAAGTGTCCAGATTCACCAACGCCATCTTGTAACTTTTCTCTCTGTTCAATTCGATGGAAGGTTCGAATTTCATAGCGAATCGAGTCGAATCGCCACTCACCACGATTTGAATGGATTGTTTCACAGCCGTATTCTCGGCTATCCGTTCTAACAATTTTCCATGTTCGAACATTATATCTTAATTTTATTTATTTTTTTTTTTATTCAAAACTAATTATTTGAAGATTTATTATTTTTCTAATTTTTTTTATTTTCACGCTCTATCTTATTATTATTATCACCATCGGGAACATAAAACTTGTCGAATCCGCACCGATATTTTCCGCGATTAAATTCGCTCGTCAAATCGATCACGACGAAATTGTAAAGTCCACCATCCCAAACCCTCTTGCAGAATCTCCTGAATTCGACAGCACTCGTGTCGTTTGCGACGTGATTGCCGTAGATGTGATTGAGATTCTTGAGATCTTGGCGAAAGAGACATAGAAAATTAGCGTTCTCCCTTATCATCTGTCTGGGCAATCGAAAATGATTCTGCGACAGGTAGAAACAGTCCACGTTGCTGTGTCGACCCCTAACGTAATACGATTCGCATCGGTTCTGTCTCTCCAAAAGCAGATCGTCGAAAATCATGAGATTCTTATCTTCCGATTTCTGTTCCCTAGGATCCGGAACGTCGCTAGCGTTCTCGTAAAATCGACACTCGACGTTCGAAGATGCATTTCTCTTCGTCAGCTCCGTCGCCGCGCCGTCCAAAATGGTCGAGAGCGGAGCTCCGCAATTGTCGAATTCCTCCCTGCTGTCAAAGATTCTGGCTATGACGTCATTGGGCAATCTAGGATCCATGCACTCTCGAAGCAATCTGTATTCGGGTTGAAACAAGCTCTTGCCAAACACGAACAATCTGTCGTAATCCAACCAGTCGGGTCGGGACAACAGATTCATCAACAGATTGGTCTTTCCACAATTCGATTTTCCCACTATCAAACCTCTTATGCTCTTGGGAAAGTACTCGTTATTCGACCTCTTGGTCGCAGCGTCGTTCCAAGACATATCTTTAATGTTCATCTTTTTGTTTTATTTTTTTTTTTTTGTCTGTTATTTTAGATTCTTTTCAAACACAAATTTTTTTTATGTTTTTCAAACTCTGTTTTTAATGTTGTTATTATTATTATTTGTTTATATCGCACCGTCGCGCGTTCTCTTCAATCCGGATCCACTCGTCATTTTGGCTAAATCTTGTATGGGCACCACGGCATCCCTAAAATCTTTCCAACTTTTCGACGTTCGCTCTAACGCAGCTCGCTTCGCCGGCGGACTGATCAACTTGTCGATCAACGCGTCGGCTGCCCTCTTGCCAGCCACAGAAGCTATCCTACCACTGGCTTCGGAAGCATCTTTCTTACCAGCATCCAAAGCCATCTTCTTACCGACCTCAAACGCGGTCGATGCGAGTTTTCTACCCGCATTGCTCGTGAACGCTCGCATTATAGAATCGACGATGCCAGAACCGCCTTGAACGTAAGTCCTGACGTATCCCCTGTTCTTTATTACCAACATATTTTATTTTTTATGATATATTTTGTGTTTTTTTCACTGGTAAATCGTTTTGTCGTTTTTAAATACTTTTATTATTCTAGTGTAAGAATTTACTGGTTTTTTTTTTTTGTTTGTTTGTTTGTTTGTTTGTTTCTCTCTCTCTACTTATTGTTATATTCACATCAATCCTTCAATTCGTTCATCGGCCTTTTATACTGGCTTTTATTCAAAACCTTCTGTCTCAACAATTCGTCAGATATGGCAACTATCTGATTATCTAATCCTGTGTTACCAGCCTGTCTGCTCCCCATCAACAAACTCAATCTCTGAGACAGAGCGTCGGGATCGCTTGGAAGAAAAGTGGTTTTCACCCCTTTGCCAGTCATCGATTCGACGAACTTCTTGTTCGCATTCCATATGGGCTTCACTATTTTCGTCCACTTGTAACCTCTGTTGGCTTTGGGTCTCGTCTCTCTGGCATCGTTATTTCTATTCATGGCGTGAGTTTGAACTAGAATGTCTCCGTAATTGTCGAAATCCTGATCCGTGTAATCTCCAGGCTTGTCGAAAAGGAGCAATCTCTGCAGACCATCGGTTACTTTATATTTATTCGAACCCACGATCAATTCATCATCGTCCATTTCCGAATTCCATACAACAGATCTCTCTTACCACCACCATCATCATCGGACGATGCAATGCTATCAGTGGTGATAGTCGAAGCCGTATCATCGCTCTCACTCACGTCGGTTTCGATTCTCGTGGGAACGTAATCCGGTGTAGATTGAACGGAATACCGATTTCCAAAACTAGAAGGCAACGAACCCATTCTCAAAGAACTCTCCTTTATGGGTCTCAATTCTTCGACTATCTCCTTCCTGCTTCGCTCTTGACCCACCGTCATGGGTTTAAATATTTTTGTGGCTTCGCGTGTGAGTTCCATCTCACCGAGACGTCTGCTCCTATCAGCAGCCTGAATCGCCTTCTTAGAACGTAAATACTCGTCTAAAATTCGATCTCGGCGTCTAGGATCCATCCTCCAAAACGTCATCTTTCGTTTTAATTGTTTTTATATTTTTCAAAATTAAATGTTTAATTATATTTTTTTATATTTTATGTTTTAAGTATTAAAATCTCTTTCCGTCTTAATATAATATCTGAAAAAATATTCACATCTCAAAGTCGCTGTGTTAATTGAAGTTAAAAAAAATACGTTTTAAACAGTACATGACAAACCGGTTTCTGATGTAACGCATTTTGACAGTAGTATTTAAATTTTTGTCAAAAGATCATCATTCATTCACACATCAATTCATCGAGTGTCGAATTAAGAGAAAATCCTTTTTTTGATGACTGTTAGACAGTTTCAACACACAATGGAAAACTTATTTTAACAAATCTCTCTCCGATTGCTATCGTGAATATATTAAAAATTTTACCACTCGAAACCTAACTGAGCGAAAAATGCGTTTTAAACATACCGATAAGTGTTTCTTGACTTTATTCAAGGAACGCTTAACAGTCAACCTCATTTTTCATAGTGGAGGAATTCTCCAAAAAAAAACCCAAACTCAATTTTTATCCATCCCATCACAAGAAAACATCAATGTCTATAATACAGGCTATATATTCACAATCGACTCTGTTTGAACAAAACACCTCAATTACGATAACGTGTGTTAGTTGCTTTCTTCAGGAAAGACGTGACTGGGTTTGCAAATTTCCAAACACACAGACACTCTTCGTTCAGTTCGAGTTTTTATTACGAGAATCGAGCGATTCGATCGCTCGATCAGCTGAGTGGTTTTTTTTTGAGAATTTTCTCATAGTGGAGGAATTCTCTAAAAAAACCCAAAACTCAATTTTTATCCATCCCATCACCAGAAAACATCACTGTCTATAATACAGGCTATATATTCACAATCGACTCTGTTTGAACAAAACACCTCAATTACGATAACGTGTGTTAGTTGCTTACTTCAGGAAAGACGTGACTGGGTTTGCAAATTTCCAAACACACAGACACTCTTCGTTCAGATCGAGTTTTTATTACGAGATTCGATCGCTCGATCAGCTGAGTGTTTTTTTTTTTTGAGAATTTTCTCATAGTGGAAGAATTCTCAAAAAAAAACCCAAAACTCAATTTTTATCCATCCCATCACCAGAAAACATCAATGTCTATAATCCAGGCTATATATTCACAATCGACTCTGTTTGAACAAAACACCTCAATTACGATAACGTGTGTTAGTTGCTTACTTCAGGAAAGACGTGACTGGGTTTGCAAATTTCCAAACACACACACACTCTTCGTTCAGATCGAGTTTTTATTACGAGATTCGATCGCTCGATCAGCTGAGTGGTTTTTTTGAGAATTTTCTCATAGTGGAGGAATTCTCAAAAAAAACCCCAAAACTCAATTTTTATCCATCCCATCAACAGAAAACATCAATGTCTATAATACAGGCTATATATTCACAATCGACTCTGTTTGAACAAAACACCTCAATTACGATAACGTGTGTTAGTTGCTTACTTCAGGAAGACGTGACTGGGTTTGCAAATTTCCAAACACACAGACACTCTTCGTTCAGATCGAGTTTTTATTACGAGAATCGAGCGATTCGATCGCTCGATCAGCTGAGTGGTTTTTTTTGAGAATTTTCTCATAGTGGAGGAATTCTCAAAAAAAACCTCAAAACTCAATTTTTATCCATCCCATCAACAGAAAACATCAATGTCTATAATACAGGCTATATATTCACAATCGACTCTTTTTGAACAAAAAAAAACCCACCACCACCTCAAAACAATTGCGGATTCTAAATCATCTGTACCAAAGCAATTGCGGGTTCAGAATCACTGATTTAGAGTTCCCAAAACTGTTTTTTGATGATGAGCCAGAATCTTTTGCCTTCGCTCGCGTTCGCCGACGATGGATCGATGGGTCTGATCTGCGATGCGAACGTAGACCAAAAAATCACGTACACGATACAACTGAAGATGTACAACACACGCACATGATGCGTTCACCACGAGTATTTGACGCTAAAAGCGCGATCTAGGAGTCACTGACTGTACATGGGCCGATTCTAAATCATGTACAGTTTTTGTGAACAAGCGTGTGATTTAACACTGAATTCCACGTTGGTGAACGCATCGTGTGTGTATTTTGTACTCGTACATGTACAAGTGATCGTGTATCCGCCTTTTATACCTACTAATGTTATCTTGCATACCCGCCCATGTTGTCACAGTTCGACCTTAGAAACTGCAAGAGATTCGGCTTTTATATCGCCCATACATCTAATAGAATACTTGGATTTATTCAACATCACATTCGTATTCATTTTGATAAAATAAATTCAATGTTATCATGTTAAACCCGGACAAGTGTCGAAAAACATTAAAATGAAATTTTATTTTATAGAATTGAAATGAAGCCACACGTGATCTCGACACCTTATGTTTGAAGAGACAATATCGGCGTTGGTCGTACTTTGTCGGGTAGTATCAAGAGAATCACTCACAATCTCACGTAAAGCTTTAGTGAGTGTTATTGCTTTTTCTGAGGTTTTTTCTTTCGTCTCTTTCAGCGGGATTGATTATGATTGGAGTCATAATTTATGGTGCCGAGGTTAAACGGAACTTGCATGCTGGATTTGGAATTACTATAGTGTCAGCATTGGGCCTGGGGTTTTCTGGTATACTCTCATTTGTTCTAAAGAGTGACGATAACGGTGCCGGTGGAAATCAAGCAGTGTTCGGTCGCGTAGGAACACCTGGGCTCGGTAGTGGAGGAACGTCGGGAGCTATAATCAATGCTGGAAGAGTTTAAGTGGTATACTGAGAGAGTGCTCTATTCACAGTGACAAAGTGTTTTTGCCTGTGACTAACATCATTCCATCGTCTTTATGAAACATTTTGCTTTAATTCAAGACGGTTTCGATCGTCTACTTCGCCAGGATGGTTATTTTGAAGCTATAACATCAATTAAAGGCCATGCATAGAACTCTTGACCTGTTGGGTATTTTCTTTAATTTGTCATACACTGAAATAGTGGCCGCTGTGAAGCAGCCATAACTTTATTTGATGCATTAGCGTAGAAAATTGCATTATGTCTGGTCCCCACGCCTCGTTGATAAGAGGACACCTCTTATTTGTGGAAAAGCGCAAAGGTTATTTCTTTTACTAAATTGCATTTGCAGAAAATTACGTTCGCTGACAAAGTGTTGAGTCTTTTTTGACATGTCGTCGCCTGAGTTCTGGAATGTTCTGTGTCCCTTAAACTCGTCCGTTTTGTTCACTTTAAAACATTTGATGTTTTGTTTTCATATTAATCAGTGATAAATAAAGCCTTCCGTCAATTTCACTGGTCAGTTTCAAAACTAGACAATTTGATTGGCTGAACAAAATACAACTGGGCCACATTTTCATAATTTGCATAATTAGAGTTGGGAGCTTTCATTGGTAAATTTCAAAACTGGACAATTTGATTGGCTAAACAAAATACAACTGGGTCACATTTGCATAATTCCAGTAGGGAGAATTTACGTTATCTGTCCTATTTCGGGTGGCTTATATTGTATTAATCTTTTACCTACAAGAACAACGCCATTCATTCTTTTTTTATATTTTCACTTTTTGCTTCCAAAACATAGGTTATGACCCCTCATCGGAACGAGCTCGACGAGCTCGTTCCAATGAGGGGTCATAACCTATGTGTTGGAAGCAAAAAATTAAATGTTTTAGTTATACGAGGATGTTTTTTTCCAAGTGCCGTCTGCAACTCAAGTTAGGTGATGGGTTAAAAAGTCACACTAAGTGGCTAATGTGTGCGTGTGTGTGTCATGTGATAAATATAATATGAAATGAGTGTTTTCCTCATATAATATTTATGAAACTGGTCCGAATGTTCCGTTTGAGCTCGCCAGAGGCTCGCCAAAACGGAACATTCTTAGACTCGTTTCATAAAAATTATATGAGAAAAACACTCATTCCATATCCTCTATGTAGCACTCAGGCGATGATGCGTTGACGAAATCCAAACATTTGTTTCATGCTTTTCTGCTAAAAAGTAAAATAATATGAGTAGATTGAAAAACGGAGAGAGAAAAATCGTATCAACGTTAATTAATGATATAGGGATTTATTATACGCCCAACTACAGATTATAGAAAACATCGCGGGAAAACAATAATCGTATCTCCCTCAATGAAGATATAGAAATGTACACTTTCGATATATCGCATTCACATCCGTGTATCAATGCCATTGTTTATAAATAATGAAATATGTTAACTGCTACTAGTGTAGTTTTATTAAATATACCATATGTTAAAAGTTACAGTTATGAGATACACTAACGGAAGTATATGGGAACTACATTTTATCAAGAAGGACTATTAATATGGAAAGTGACAACAATCTGTTGTGGGAATTCGTACGTCGATTTGAAGCCTAATCAAGGTAAATACCGCTGATGTATCGCAGAAAACCGTCAATTTCTTCTAAAGCGCATATGATAAAAAAAAATATATATGGTGCTTTTGAATGGATGCGGGAAAATATCTCATTCGTAACCGGGATGAACGTTTTTAAAGGTCTTGCATGAGATAATTTTCGGTATCCACTAACTCCTCCATAACCGGCCTCAATCCCTGGCTGAGAAATGGAGAAGCGCCTTGTTCCCCCATGAGGTGCACCCACAGGCCCTGGAAGAAGGAATCCCGGTAGTTCGAGACAAACAGTGCCCCGGTTAAGACGGTCACTATTTTGAAGACAACTTCCAATACATCGCTTTGCCTCAAACCTCGGATGTAGACGAATGGTTGGATGGGCCCGGTCTGGCCAATCGGTGGGCCCCAAAAGGGTGTTATGTCCGAGGGGAGCACATGAAGGTAATTCAATCAGACAATCCGTCAAACAAAGTAATGTCATTACCATTGGAAACTGACTTTTAACGATTTTCAGAAATTGTTTAACATGTTCTGTTTACTTGCACTGTCGGAGTTAGTTGTCAGTTGCAGTTTTTATTGCACTAGTATCACAAAACGATTGGTTAAATGATCAACCTCTGAAGACCTGGCATAACTCACACTCGATAGGCCAATCGGTCAGCGATATGCTTATCTATCACCCTAGCCGAGTATGTTGCGTATGTACTTCTGACGCCGTTCGCTGGTTATCCGCAACATTAACCCCCTGGAGTGTGCATAGAGCAATGATGGGAGGCATAGACAGAAGAATTAAACTGATAACAAACTATGGAATTTAATTCCAACTCAAATAAATGTCTGGATGCATTTTTATACTGGTGTCCTTCTCTAAATCAAACACTGCAGATTGAAAACATATTATTGAAAACGACTAGACAAGATTTTTGACAATTACATCCAAAGATGACAGTAAACCAGCAACAAAAATCAATCTGTTTATTTAAGAAAAATCAAACTATCAAGGCACCGCAGGATCTGTAAAATCAGTTAACCCTTTACCCAATGTAACGACCAAAATCGGCCAGCGCTATTCACAAAAAATGACAATTAATTTTCATTATTTTTTTTTATTTTGGGTATCAAATCCATAGGTTTTGACCCTTCTTTGGAACGAGCTCGTCGAGCTCGTTCCAAAGAGGGTCAGAGCCTATGTTTTTGAGACAAGAAATGAAAAAAAGATAGTTATTCAAGAATTTTGTTTGCAAGTGTCGTCTGCATTTCACGTTAGGTAACGGTTTAAAAAATAAAGATCTGGAACTTTAGTGTTACAAAAATACTGTCTACAAATCTGATGAATATAAAAAAATCAAATATATTGTGGTCATCGTACAAGCTCCACAAAATTTTTCAACAGAGACAGGGGTGTGGTCCGAAGCAGAATTTAATTTATAACAAACTATGGAATTTAAACCCAACTCAAATAAATGTCTGTATGCATTTTCACACTGGTAATACTCTGACTTAAACACAACAGATTGAAAACAAATTATTGAAAACGACTAGATCAGATTTCTGACAATTCAATTCAAAGATGACAATAAACCTGAAACAAAAAGTAATCCCTTTATTTTAGAAAAAAAGACCAAACTGTCAAGGCATCGCATGTACTGTAAAATCAGTTAACAAATAAATATCTAGAACCTTGTGGAATGAATGTTTCAAATCTCATGAATATAAAACATATAACAGATACTGAGGCCAACGTACAAACTCCAGGAAGCTCTCGGCAGAAGCAGAGGTGTTGTCCGAACCGGGGTAAAGAATGACGTTGATGAGCGGGAAATTATAGGAGAATTAAAACACAGGGAGTAATTGGAGTTAACCCTCTACCTAACATGAAAAGTAGACGACACTTGCAAAAAAAAATCTTGAATAACTAATTTTTTTCATTTTTTGTCTCAAAAACATAGGTTATGACCCCTCGTTGGAACGAGCTTTTGAAAATTTTGAAAATTAATTGGCGATTTTTTAGAATAGCGCTGGCCGGTTTTGGCCGTTACGTTGGGTAAAGGGTTAAGAGGATTGAAATGAAGTAAAGTGGCACCATTACTTTACAAAAATACCTATATATTTGAGTTTCATGGCCCACCGCCGCCAATATCAATTAGATTTGGACACACGAACATTGGAGTGGATTTATATATACCTAATCCACTTAGATGTTTCAAGTAAAGAGGTCTGAAAAATAGAAAAAGCTATCCAGAAAATAAATTACGAAAACCAAATCAGTTTCAAAGAGGGCAAAGACCTGATATCACCTATGCCTGGAATGGATACGCCAATTCCCGCTGATGCAACAGTATTAAATAAAAAAGTATCAACAAAATCCATTGATTGTCAGACACTACTCACATGGCTCAATGACACGCTTCCATCTCTATCAACTCCCTTTACAATCGAGAACACTGATGCAACTGAACGAAGATCAATACTGACCTAGACAGTTGTTCCCAAACCAACACGCACAAACATTACACCAGTCGACAAAAATGAAAAGACTAAACCACCACAGAAAAATTAACAGGATGAATCGAAACTCGTTTAAAAACCCAATCCAGAACAACAAAATCTGAATCAGATTCAGAAGAAGAAGCAGAAAGGAAAACGAAAAGTGCAAACAAATAGACATCTAATATGTTGTAAGAATGTTGTTACTAGCAATATGTTTGATGGGCATGAGTACATATCAGTTAATGAATGCATCGATGTCACATTCGGTTCTAAACTATGACAATTTTAACCACTGCACGGCTGCGCAATTTGGTAATATCTTGTGCTGAACCATGTTTGGCGGAACTGGGTTAACACGAACAAAATGAAAACGCATGGAAACTGCTCTTACATGTAACTTTAAATTTGTTAGTACATATTTCAACATTATGCAGCAATCTCATAAGGAACACAGCGTTGACAGGATTAGGTAATGTCGTTATTTGTTTACATAAATACCCCCAACCCCACTCCAGCACCCACTTTCCAAACATATCATTAGAAAAGACGTTTGTATGACTCGAAAATAATCATCCCAATAGGAACTAACTTCAGGTGGTAAGAGACTTTGTCCAAGTCTCTTACCACCTGAAGTTAGCTCCCATTGGACTCACATTTTTCGAGTCTTACAAAAGTTTGGAAAACATCATGACGGTAACTCTTATTGTTTTAGTCATATTTGCGCTTCCAAAACATCAAACGCTAACTCTGATTGGCAGCTTGACATGTAGTCCAAATATGGCCTAACAGGCCTTTACATGTTTTTTTTGTTTGTTTTGGCTTTGTCGTCCTGTGGCATTGAGGATGTAATTACTTTATTTCGGGCTTCGGGGGCGCGGTGGCTCAGTAGGTAGAGGTGCAGGCTGCAAGCCGAGAGGTCCAGGTTCGAATCCCACCTGCGGCATTCGCGTTGTGTCCTTGGGCAAGACACTTCACCTCCATTGCCCACGTGGGGGCCACGGTGACGCTGTGTACTAAGGCGTACTGCACGTCGATGGTGCACCTGTCTTCAACCAATACTAACCCTGCTTGTGTGGAGTTAGTATGTTGGGCAGCTGACAGTTGCTCGCCGTTGCTCGGTGGTTCTCTCCTGGTACGCCGGCTTTCTCCACCCGTAAAACTGTCGAGGTCATGATTAGCCATTGTGCAGAAATATGTGACCTTAAACACCAATAAATAAATAAGTAAATAATAATTTCGGGTTTCCGTAAAATGGCGAATAAGGAACAAAGGGATAAAGTCATATCGTCCGTCGCTCACATTTATGACAACATGTGCCTTATATTGAGAATAACAATGTTCTATGGTATACATTGCTTGGATGTGGTATCCACGAACTCTGTACGGTCTTTACAGGACATTAAAATGTGTATGCATACTCAATACGGAAGTATAGCAGGTAAAGGGGTAATTAATTTGGCTTTTTATGCCATAAATATAAACCTGTTGCGTTTTGCTTGCAGGAAACACCTTTTAAGAAACCTGAATCTCCGGCTCATTCAGCTTTTAAGTAGTAAACTTCGTATAATATCTGGGCAGATGATATTGATCTCCATGTTCTTGAAACGTATGTCTTTGTAAGATTTGCCATTATTCACAGTTTTTGTAGCTTAATAAACAAACGTACAAGATGAGACGGTACACCTGACTATGGATTAGACAGTTTCCTTGTGTTATGTTTACGTTTTACAATGTGACAACTAAATGATCTTAAGCTACTGATTCATCAGCTCCAGACTACACATATTTTGTTAGGTGATTGCAACGCACATAGCAGCCCACGTTGGGCGAATTCCTGCAGTCAAGAAGATGTAAAGGGTAAAATAGTGTCGGAGTTTATTAAAACATGCGTCATGTGTTTGTGCAATGATGGGTCTGTATCGGGGTCGTAGACATCAATTGATCTTACAACTGGATGCCCTTCTGTCTTCCTTGGTTTTTCTTTCAAGGCCGAAGATGATTTATATGGGACTGAGCACTTTCAAATTGTGGTTGAGAGAGTAGTTCCAGTGGACTATGTGAGGGTGCCCTATTGGAATCTTATAACAGCTACCTGGCACACTTTCTCGTCGCTTTGCTCTGAATAACTCACACGGGAGAATTGCCAAGAAAGTGCTGACGAGCTGAAACATTTTACGACAAAATTACTTGGCATTGCAAGTACCAACATTCCTAAACCCTAGGCAAACTCAATACAAAAACAAAACAGAACCATTGTTTGAGAAAGATTGCCAGCTGGTTATAACGAAACGCAAGAAAACAGAACGGTAATTTAATGAATCGTAACCCTTTTTAACACTGATGGTATCTTCCATGTCAGTTCAGTGGCAACAATTGGAAGAGTCCATATCCATTATTTGGGGGTGGACCAATTAATAGTTTCAACGTGCAGCCTTAGGGCTGCACGTTGAAACTATCAATTGGTCTACCCCATACATTTACTCAGCAGTCATCCTACTTAATGAAATTATGACGTATTATGTTCCTGGGCAGGAAAGCAGCCTCTCGGGTTCAACGGGTTAACCAACACTCGTCATTAGGAGCACGGTGGCTCAATGGTTACGGAATTGAACTTCAAACCGAATGGTGCACAGTTCGATCCCCACCAGGAGTAACTGGTTTGTTTCCTTGGGCAAGGCACTTAATCCCAATTGCTCACGTGCGAGCGCGGTGGCAAGGTGTACTAAAACGTACTGCACGCTTATGTTTTTTAACTTAACCAACACACACACATTGAGGGCGCGGTGGCTCAGTACTTACGGCATTGGACTTCAAACCGAAAGGTTAACGGTTCGATCCCCACCAGGAGTATCTGCCCTGCGTCCTTGGGCAAGACACTTAATCCCAATTAAACGTAGGAGCTCGGTGGCGCTGTGTACTAACACGCACTGTACGTTGATAAAGAACCTGTCTTCAACCAATATTTACCCTGCTTGTAAGAAGTCAGTACGCTTGGGAGTCTGACAGTCACTCGACGCTGCTCGGTTGTTTTCTCCTGGTACTCCTGCTTCCTCGATCCATAAAACTGTCCGACACGAGGAGAATCTAGCTGTCAAAAGTGGCGTTAAACGACAATAAATGAATAAGTAAATCCACACACCCATCAACGAAATTTGGAAAATGATTAAATTATTAAAGGTAAAAACATATCAAGCATATAACACCTGGAAGATAACAACACACGAATCACATAATAAAGAAATATCAAACAAATAGGCCTCTACATTTTCTAAGCATTCGTCAGCCAGAATTCGTTAAAATTCAAAAATGAAGAACAGGAAAAACAAAATATAACAATTTACATCTAACATTTTTTTATTCCAGTGAACCTTCCCTATGAGTTTTTCATTCCAGTGAACCTTCCCTATGGATGAGTTAATTAATTCTTACATAAAGCAAAAGATACTGACATTGCATCCTATGAAATAAATTATCAACTGTTAAAACATTTACCCCAAAATTCACTTGAATTTTCACAATCCTTTTTTCAATGGCATTTGGGTGACTGGCCAGTTTGCGTCTACCTGGGGAAAAACAACAATAATTCCCATTCCAAAGTCTGATAAAGATCACTGCTTTCAATGTAATTATATGCCCATTGCATTAGCAAGTTGTTTGTACAAAACCATGAAAAGGAAGATCATCGACCGACTTGTCAGCTTTCAGGAATGGAACACTCTATTTTGTGAATGTTCCGTGTGGTTTAAGAATCTAGAAGAGTACTGTTGAACACTTGATGGGACTCGCAATGTTTGTACGGAATGACTTTGCCAGAAAAGAACATGTGGTTGTCATTTCCTTTTGCCTTGCAAGTGGCATAAGATACAGTTTGGCAGTATAGTTTTTTTAACATGGAGTTGAGAGGGCGTAATCTCTTTCTACAGAACATGTTTAAAGGACTGTCAATTTAAAGTTCCAGTTGGGTCTGTATTATCTGATCTTCACCATCAAGAATTGGTGGTTCCTCGGGGTATTATTCTGTCTGTTATCGTATTTTCTGTGCTGGCCAGCTGAAACATTTTTCGACAGAATTGCTTGACATTGCAAATACCGTCATTCTTATTCTATTTTCTGTTAAAATCAATGGTATCATTGACACAGTTGGTGGATTCTTCATTGTATATCGATGACTGTTTAATTTGCTACAGCAGTAAAAACGTGAATGCCACCGAGCGCAAAGTTCTGTTGTGTTTAAAAAAAATTCAGAAATGGGCTTTTAAGTTTTCGATGAGACAACACGAATTGTGTACATTCATGAAAAGTTAGAAAGCTGCACCTTAATCCGGAATTGAAAATAATTAGTTTAAACATATTTTATTGCTACACTTTGTGCAAATTGGATTGGAGGACAAGTGCTCAACACTTAATTTGTCCCCCTCTCCTACAAATTTGAAATACATATAATACATGGCAAACAAAATATTAAGTAGCAAACTTAAATTGTAGTTTTACAAAAATAACAAAAATGGAAAATGAGAGAGAGAGTGAAAGACGAACGCGAGGTGCGGGGTGGGGGGGATGAATAAAGAGAGAGAGAGAGAGGAGAGAGAAGATGGTTTGGTGATAACTCGCGAGAAATCTCTACACCGGGCGTTATTCCAACACGGGTTTGTTGATAAAAACAAGTTTTGATATACATGCCTACAGACATAGGAGGTTCATTGTGATGTAAGGCCGTGTTGAGTTAGAAGTCTTCCGTCAACCAGTAGATCATAAACTCCAGGTCCCAAGAAAGAAGAAAAATATCCGCGGACAATGAGGATTATCATAATTTGTACATTCTTCTTTGTGTGACCATTCAATCTAATGGGTTTATGCTTCAGTTTAGATTCAGGACAAAGAGAAACGTTGGGTATCTTTAATATATTTTTTGCACAGGCTTTGAATATCTTTTCATTTTCTTCATTTGACAACAATGTTATTCCAAAAAAGTAGCTGGTGACATGAGTTATGTTGTATTTACCTAGAATTGGCATTAACTGGAAACTCGAGGCCTCGTGGAGACTACAAGTCAGAGAAAGTTTCCACATCTAAGTAAGGTGAGTCACTACTATGGTTAGATTATTTGTCAAAGTTAAGATCACTAATACCATTAGTGAGGCTATTCAGCTTGCGTTTTCCGAAATTGAAAAACGGCAGATGTCTCGTTTCCAGTGGAGTAAACTGAAAATAGTTCGCAGTACCGTTAAAGTTGTTGACGAGGTAATATTATTTGGTGTATTGTTTGACAATCAACCAAATTTTACTTCCCAACAACTCAGAATTAAATGTAAAAAAGGCACGTGGCCCCTTGAAGGTAGTTGGTAACACTGACTCGGGTGCTGACCAAAACAACCGTTACTCTATCGGTATAGATCACTTGTGAGATCAAAATTAGATTACGGTTGTCTGGTTTACGGTTTGCAAGAAAATTATACCTCAAGTGCAATTCATAATAGTGGTATTCGACTCAGCCTGGATGCATTTAGAACTTCACCGGTAGATTCAATGCTCGGTGAAGCAGGAGAACCTTGTCTCGAGAAGCGCATGATTAAAGTCTCACTCCAATATGTTCCTAAACTATTGGCAAATACATGAAACCTCACTTATAATTGTGTCTCCGAGTCTCAACATGATGAGTTTCCTTTAACAGAAACCAGAAACATATTCCTCCATTGGGAATCAAAATTAAACCTCACATGGAATCCATCACACTTGAGTCAGCTTTTATTAAATCGAACCTTTAACTACATATTCCTCCTTGGCATTTGCGGAAACCTACTTTAATTTTGAACCCTTTTATCCACATAGAAATCGAAGAAACTCTAGAATTCAAACAAAATATGCCGAAATAAAGTCTAAGGTGTAGTGCATATAAACGGATCTATGTTGATCGATCTAAAGATTGCGACCGAGTATCATCAGCTGTTGTTACTGATGATCACGCCACCTCAGTCAGAATTCCAAACAAACGCTCTACTTTTACGGTTGATGTCAAAGTCTTAGGGCCAGCACTTCAACACATCGGAAATGTGCAGGAAAGGAAGCCGATTAAATTACCTACTCTCTTTCCTCTTTGTTACCTTTACTCAACCGCAAGTTGCAGAATCTTCTCATCCTGGAACTCCGTGCGTGAGAAGTTAAACACTATCGCGTTTGACCAATATGATTTGGTCTTTTGTTGGTTACCTGGACCTGTTGGTATCTCCGGTAACAGCCTTATGCCCACAGATTTTAGGATTCCATTCCGTGACTACAAACCACTTATCAGTCAATACATCAATTCTATGGCAGTCTGAATGGGATGGTGCTCCGTCGCATTTGACCTGATAGTTCTGATAATTACTCGTCTGTTAACCTTGCAAAAAGGATAATGTAATATTGATACGATGTCATTTTGTCCATACTAGACTTACACAGTCATTTTTGTTAGAGGGTAATGTGTTCCTTGTTTCGTAATTTCAGTGCATTTACGGTGGTAAAAAGATATATGTATTTTCGTGAAAATGAATTTTTTTTATCGGTAATATGCTATCTCCAAACGGAAAGGTTATTTTCCTAAGAGAAGAATCACTAGTATTATTACTACAACCTCCTTCAACATCAATATCCTCTTCACTGCCGTCAGAGGAGACTGGTGGTGGTAGTGGAGAAGATGGAGTTGATGTCGAGAGAGTCAGTCAGTGAATAGTGATACTGTGGATTCTGAAAATGAAGAGGAGTTTGAATTCTGAAGTGTGTAGAGATCTTGCTATTGAAGAGGGGAGTCCTCCGGTACTGGTCGAGAGGTGCGGCTATTCGGGGAAAAAAGTTCGTCAGGAAAGAGGATTGTAAAAAATCTTTGAAAAGTTACGTTGGGGGAAGTTTTTCAATTCAGAACACTCCAGGTCAGCACACAAACAGTGCCACGTTTGATTCCCGATCCCGTGTTGTAGATTTCCTCAATTTTCTAGGTATTGTGAGCGGCTTTCGGAACCGGGAACCTGAAAATTCCCGTTACCGGGAACAGACCGTAATCGAGACGCGGAAAACGTGGAGTCATGGCAGTCTGAACCCCTGGTCTCTGTCAAACTGCTTTACTGGAGCGCTTATGAACCACATATAACAAAGATGTCTCAACCACCGCCATCTTAGGTTGGTGGTGGCAAATATTACCATAACTTAAGATAAAAATGCTCAACAACAACCATATTTTTCAAAAAAGGTTTTCAATTGCCCTACGCGTCACAATCGCTGATCGCCTTTTAATAAAAATACATTGATGCTTGTGGGAGATAAATATGTTGATGATGAGCAAATTTCTCGCGGCAATACAAAATGAATGTTTGAAACATATTTTAGTTAATATTAACAACAACAACAACAAAAAAAACAAGTACCGAGAATGGGAATCTAACACAGTGCCACTAAATGTCGTGCGTTGTAAACATCCTGACATTTGATGAGGTCGAGGCGCAACAACTTTCACGTTATCAACTGTTATCGATTGAGAGGATTTAATCTGTTGATTGACTTGATATCATCTATAAAAAAACTACAGCAATTAATTCATAGTATGCCATGGTTACCTATTATTCTATAAATGAAAAGCCTATGACATGAATTTTAGCTTTACACACAAACCGCGGTGAACACGCCTGCAATGGGATTTCATTACTTAAAATATACACCTACGGTGGAACTAGATCCAATTGACCTTTGGTGACATCGACCTGAACGCGAACTTGTCTAAATTTATCGCAGGTCGCCTCAAGAAGAATGAAATGAAAGTGGCAATTATTTATTATGGTTTTAAACGAGTTTACCCCATAGGACACCAACAATTAACAGACATGCATTGTCTCATGTCAATAAAGCATACATAACTCGAAATTGTATGTTATTATGTTATTAAAATGGAAAAGGCAAGGGCGATTCTTTTTCTATTTCGTTTCGGTGATAAAATTGACAGCGGAAGTACCGCTCACCGGTGCTCATGTAAACAAAACACATTCGCGTGTGTGTACGGCTCCTGCTCAGTAAAATCGAGAAAAAATATCAGCGACTCTTAACAATCTGACTATCATGGTATAAATAAAATATAAAGAAAGTAGCTTGGTGTACCAAATGCTCACCACTCGTAGTGAAGTGGTGCAACCGCGCGCCGAAGGCTCGCGGTTAACACCACTTCACCACGAGTGGTGAACATTCAGTACGTCAAGCTACTATGGGTATATTCTATATTTATACCACGATTAAGTACTTTAAGGAAAAAAGCTGATATTTGTAAGGAAAAAAATAGCACCTTTAGCGACCGGATTACATTCTTGCTTGACTCTGATTTGTGTCAAAACATTTCATTTACGCCATAACGTCAATCAGATGCATAACGACCAACCAAATCTATTCTTACATGATGTTAGTACAAATTATACAATAACGTGATTTTCGAGGGCGTTACGCTCCATTATCGGACCGCCATTAGTGATTAGCAGCCCGGCAGTCCCTTAGAGGCCCGAGGCGATAGCCGAGGGCCGCTAATGACTGTAGGGCTGCTAATCACTAATGGAGGTCCGATAATGGAGCGATACGCCCGAGAAAATCACGTTATTATTATTATTATCAAGTACTCAAACTTTTTCACGCCTCTCGAGCCACTTCGTAAATTTTCGAATGCCATAAGCTGTCGACCTCTTGGTGTTAATCGGCCTAGCATCCGCTTCCATTTGCTCTAAAACGCTCTCATCCATTTCTGATGATTGAGACATTTTATTTTGCTTTTAATTTACTCGATAGAAATCTATTTTTACGTCGTCTGCAATCAAAACAAATCAACCGGATGTTGAGTAAATGACGTCATGTAAGACGATGGGCGATAATGGTCATTATCCGCTCCGGTTTTTCATACCCACGGGCGGGTATGTTCCCTTATCGTCTATGTAAATTAATATTAATGTGTAGGTAACGCCCGGTAAATTGATAATAATAAGCTGTATCCCAAGCGTGGGATGTCTAGCACATTTCCCAAAGTCAGAATTGTACTGGGTAACGTTGGATGCCCACATCAATCGTGGTGTAATCTCAAAAAACTACCATAACGTTTGCTTTCTTGTTTGGCAAGCATGTTATGTACGCTACCATGGGTTGGTTAAAATGTCATCCCGAAATGAACCCCTGAAGATAATTGTATGATTCATTTCAATCCATAGCGCGAGGTAGAGTGATAGTGCTTATTACAATTACAAAAATATTTTCAAGTTATCTCCCTTCGATTATGATGTTCGACTGTTGATCAGTTTTAGGCTCTGCCGGAGCTGACTGATCGATGAACAGGCAGTGTGGTTAACACTGAAGCCTCATTAAGACGACAGCACTGGACACAGTGCAACGTTTAATTAGCAAGCCGCTATTGCAATAATAAATTACCAGTGAGTAATGACTCTCACCATCAGTTGTTTCCCATACACAATTAGCACCGATTTAAATGGCAGTTTTGAGCACAACATCCATAATAGTCGATTCTATTAGAAAAAAAAACTCAAAAAGTAATACGATCGGCAGCAGACCTGGCTGTCAGGAGATTTCCAGATGAACTAGTGCCCGGAATGGGTGGTCCACCGCCTAGTTTTAAGCTATTTATAGGTTTCAGGCTGTTTTTTTTTTTTTCTTGTTGTTGTTGTTGTTATTTGTTGTTTTTTTTATAGTTAAAGCCGAAAGTTCCATCATTTCTTCGGCTAGTGGACCGACACATTAGTTAGTTACAAATATATTTTGGAGATAAGATGGTTCTTTGAGTCTTTGAAGTTTGTTCCGGGGATGATCTCCTCTTTACCTTCAACAGTGTATATTGTTGACTGGTAGAGTTCTGAAGTACATTTTGTCATCAAAATTTGTTCGCAGGTCTTTGCGATGTTACAATTTATGGGAGAGTGCCTATAATTGTAACAAGGGACACCCATACAGATTAAATAATGTAGATTCAAAGTTGATATGGAAGACATCCACAATGAAGTATTTGAGTTGCAGGACCTGCACTTACGAGTAGAGTCCAGATATGGGCTCCCAGCATTCTACCAGTTAAAACGTATCACCGCTCTAGAGTAACTGCTTTTAACTGGTCCTTCCCAATGGGGTATTTTTATTTGCCTTTTGTTTTTGCTGAGGGAGCAAGTAGGGGATAGGTTCCCTATAACGAAGGGCAAGTCACCGGGTGACCCTTTTTACCGTAGATATCTGTGCGAGTTAGGAACCCACACACATGTCTGGGGTATATGAATTCAAAGATGAGTGGTTTGTTTGAAGGTCTTTTTCAGAGGGATGGAGGTTACCCTCCCTAAAAATGAATTATGCTTTCGTATGAAGCCTTTTAGAGAGTAAATCTCCACTTGTTTTGTTTTGGACGCCGGGAAAGAATAAAAGAAAGTACGATCGCGCAACCTTCGCATGAAGATTTGTCTGAAGGTACGGAGAACAACAAGGATCCAAACTTGCCTAGTGGGCAAAGGGGGTTTCGCATAAAACAACATTCTATACTTTTTTAGCATTGCATTCTGGATAACTGGCTTTAGGGATATATCACTAGCTATTAAATCTTCCTCTAGCGCATGGTACGGTAGGAGTAACAGGTCCCCTGCCAAGAGCACATAGGGTCACCATGCTCTTTTATCAACTATGAAGTATAAATCATCCTCTGGATTAGAGTTAGTTAACCCTTTACCTAACAGGAAAAGTAAACGACACTTGCAAAAAAAGTACTTGAGTTTCTATTTTTTGCATTTTTTGTCTCAAAAACATAGGTTATAACCCCTCGTTGGAACAAGCGCGACGAGCTCGTTCCAGCGAGGGGTCATAACATGTTTTTGAGACAAAACAATTAAAACATTAATGAAAATTAATTGGCGATTTTTGAGAATAGCGCTGACCGATTTTGTCCGTTACGTTGGTAAAGGGTTATAATAAACAGACGTACAGTGTGCTCTAGATGGGAGATAACTAGGGGAGGTCAAAGTCTATGTTTAGGGGGCAAATGTCCCCTCTTGTACACCATCCCCCCCCCCCCCCCCCCCGTCGTACTGCCACTAAATAGGTGTGAGATAAATAGAGGTCTGTAGTATTTTGTTAACCATTTACCCAGCGCACGACCAAAAACGCCCAACGCCATTCACAAAAATTGTGGACAGAAGTGGAGTTTTTGTCCAAGACAATTGTTATGGATCGACGCCTCCATCTCCTGTAACAATACATAAAGGATATCTAGTGTTTTTGAGTGGATACCAAAATTATCTCATGAGTGACCGAGACAAATGTTTATTTTTCGTGAGCGCTTGCGCGAGCGAAAATAACCATTTGTCTCGGTCACATGTGAGATAATGTTCGGTATCCACTCAAAAATACTAGATTTTCTTTCCATTAAATGCTTTTTAGAAGAATCTGATGACTCCACTCGTTTCAACCATGAATTGATGCATGACATAAACAGCGCATTGAATCATTGATACGCGGAAGTGATTTGATCGATAATCGGAACAGATAACGTCTTGCAATCTGATTCAGCTGGCGGGTTTCTTGACCAGACATGGCCTGAAAGTCCGTAATATGTGTTTTTGGTTTGGTACGTCCTTCGCAAGGATGTTCCAAACCAAAAACTTCTATTACGGACTTTCAGGCCATGTTTGGACTAGCGGGTCTCATGCACCAATTCAAGGTGAATTATTGCTGGAAATGATCGATATTCACCCTAAAACACTAGATTTGCTTCTCATTAAACGTTTTAGAACAAATTGATCATTTCCATAATTTGGCTCGTATTCTCCTTGAAGTGATGCTTTGAAAGCCGCCATTTTGCTTGAAACTGTGAACGTGAAAATTTCTATATGTTCACATTGGGGGATACGATTTCTATCTTTGCGCAATTTCTTCGATAATCTATCGTTTAGCGTATAATAAATGCTTGCCCTAGCACCTCATTAAAACCACCCTTTGACGGCGTAAGCTGAACTTCAGTGTTCGGCACCTGACTGCATTAATGATCACCCCTTCACAGAACAGATAGTTTCTAAATCTTTTATTGTTGTGTTTTCCCTCAACCTTTCCAGACCATCATCAAAATGCACACACCCTAACCTGCACATACATTCTTACTTGAAATGTGTGTCGACCAAGCTCATTTGCCTCAAAGCAGACAACGGGGCTCTATGCTTTTTATTGTAACTACATGCATTCAGTTTGGTGAATGCCGAAGTAAGCACGTCCAAATTAGTTTCCGTTGTTTCTGTCATTGTGTGTATATGTGTGGGGTTAGTATCCGGGAAATCTACAGCAAGAACTCAAGAATCAAGCCTGGCACTATTTGTGTGTTGAACTGAAGTGTTCTGAATTGCAAAACTGCCCCAACATAACTTTCTAAGATTTCTTCAGCACTTCCATGCCTGAACGTTTTACAATCCTGATTACTGAGGAACCTTTTCAGTAGGCAGAGGTGCAGGCTGCAAGCCGAGAGGTCCCACCTACGGCAACCGCGTTGTGTCCTTGGGCAAGACACTTCACCCCCATTGCCCATGTGGGAGCACGGTGACGTCGTGTACTAAGGCGTACTGCACGTCGATGGTGCACTTGTCTTCATCCAATGCTAACCCTGCTTGTGTGGAGTTAGTATGTTGGGGAGCTGACAGTTGCTTGCCGTTGCTCGGTGGTTCTCTCCGGATACTTCGGCTTCTCCCACCCGTACACCTGTCATGGTCATGATTAGCCATTTTGCAAAAATATATGTGACTTTAAACCCCAATAAATAAATAAATAAATAAATAAATAAATAAATAAATAAATAAATGACGAACCTTTTTTCACCAAATAACTGTAGCCCTCAACCAGTACAGGATGACTCCGCTCCCTCTCTTCAATAGCAAGATCTCCACACAAATAAAAATTCAATTTTCAGAACCACGAGTATCACTATTTAAAACAACACCAACTTACTCTTTACTGCCGTCACCAGTTCCCCTCTGCTTGAAGCAGAGGAGACCGGTGACAGTAGTGAAGATGGAGTTGATGTTGGAGGATGTAGTTGCGATAATACTAGTGATTCTGAAAATAAAACGAGTTTGAGGCGGGTTTGACCTTTCACATTTCTCTTATGGAAAGATCTTTTCCATTCGGAGATATTATATAGTCAATCAAATATCTTCATATTCATGAAAATAAATGCATTTTGTTTGTTTCGTAAATGCGTTTGATATTACACGGGCAATTTCCCGGTTCCAGGTTCTGAGGGTAATTTCATTCCCGTTACCGGTTCCTAGAAATCCGGGAATATATTAAGCTCTGTTCATCACATAATAACATTCGAATAGAAATAATAATAGAAAGGTGAGACACAATATGCGATTAAACGGTAAAGTCTTTGATGTTATTCACCGAAGAATGATCAACGATATTCGGCAAGTTCAACAACTACTTAATAAATATTAGATTTGCGCGCGCATGCACAGTTAATTATCGGTTGCTTTGAAGATATTGAACTATTGTAATCCTTTATTGATTTTGATGGTCTGATGACAAATCCACTCACTGTCAGTTCAGATCAGGCTAGGGTTTTAACTATATGTACCAGGTGTACTTCTTTCACGCTTGCTTAACTCTCCACTCACTGATGTTGAAATATCAACATCAATTTCCACAATTTTCTTATAATTCCACCAGTGATGAACTATTAACCCTTTTCCTAACATAAAAAGCAGACGACACACGTAAACAAAATTCTGGAATAACAATTATTTTTCATTTTTTGTCTCAAAAACTGAGGTTATGACTCCCCCCCCCCCCCCCCCCCCCCCGAGCTCGACCTATGTTTTTGAGACCTACGTTTTTGAGATAAAAAATAATGAAAATTAATAGGCGATTTTTGTGAATATGTTGCGAAGTGAGCCCACAGGGGGTTATCTACACTTGTCAGCTCGGGTAAGAGCTCGCACTCTTGGGTTCTATGTTGGGGAATTCAATAGACTCGAGTTTATTTAACTTTTAAGCTGATTTCCATAGTTTTGGAACAAAATTAAACACTATAATGAAATTACATGGAATTGTATAAACTGGCGACCGGAGTACAGACGTATTCTGTGGGTACACACCAGATGTTCTGTTGGCAATACCAGGCATACCTTTGGGAGCCAATATTGTCAACAAAGCTGTAACATTTGAGAATTTGTTGGCAGATGGGACAATAACATTCGGCAGTATTACTGGGATGTTGCTGTTCGAACTGTCTAACAAATCATAACGTGTACCTGGTGAAACTCCCCATTGAACTGGGGACGCTGACTTGCATTTTTGCATCAGTCACCGGGACATTCCGTCGGTTAACTGGCGCCCGGCGGAATACGATTTTACAGTCAAGATTCCATGGACTGCATGCAGACTGACCGACAGTCTGCATGGCAGTATAATAGTCTACAAAATGGCGACTGCCACGTCAGGGGACTTTCCCTCAGTTTCCCTGAGGTCAGGGAGAAACTCCTGACGGTCGTCACGTACCCCAAGTATTGCATCAGAAATCTGGTGAATATAAGCACCAATTTCTGACTGCTTAGAAAAGTTGTATCCTGTCTCCTGAAGAATACTGACAACTCCACAAGAAGAAACCTGGATGCCGCCACAGTGTAAGGTATGAACTTTGTTGCTTGTACATTTGATTTCTAATGCCACAGACAACGACTTTATAGACGCGACGTTTATATCTATTTAGTCTTAATAAAATAGTAGATAACTTGGAAACTGGACTCCGTTGTGTTATACGCGACAAGTTCGTGAGGTTACCGAACACCGAATCTGGAGCCTGAGTATGATATCGTCTGGTAAGGAAACTCAAAATGCCACGGGCTGGTGGAACCTCACATAACTCCCAGTGAACAACGTGGAAAAACTCAAACTTGACGATCCTAGATCGATAAACTTTTCCTTCTATTCCGCAACAGACGAATATTTAGATTGGTGCCATGTCTACAGATTTTGCAAAAATCAGTGACCATAAACCGTAAAGTACACGAGGGCAACGACGTACCAGTAGTCAGTGACTCAACCGAGCTCCCAGAGCTCACCAGTACTGACAACTGTACAGGTAACAGACCGTGCGCAGTGGTGGAAACAAATACGGCGTAAAACAAACGCACGCAGTGGTGGAAAACAAAAACGCGTCATACTAATAGTGCATGACAGTATGAATTGTGTAGTACTCGTGAAAAAGTGCAAATTCCTGGAAGGAGGAACGTGATGGAACAACATTCAGAACAGTCAACAAACTGTAAGTGTGACATTTTTGATATTTTACATATATTATCAGCAGAAAAATGGATGAGGTAGTAATTAGGCAAAGGGCTGAGGCTATTGCAAGCCAGCAACTTCAGGAAATGCAGCAGCAACTGGACGACGTGACCTCACATCACCAGAGGCTGTTGGATGATGAAAGGGCTTCCTTGCAAGAACAAATGCAAAAACATGAACGCGATCTAACCGAGCAAAACGCGAACCAGGCAAAAGTATTTCAGGAACAAACTAAAGCCCTAAATTTTCAGTTCGTTGAATTAGAAATACAGCTTGCAAACATGAAAACACGGGAGGACAGTAAACGCGAGATTACTGAGCTCGATTTGAGCCAAGCAAACAGTGACACAATTGCGCAAGCTATCACTAAAATGCACAAACAATTCTGGCTAGTAGCAGAAATGCTGCTACCACAGCTCACATGATGCAAACTCAGGCCCTCCACGCCTATATCTGCAGATTTGACGGTAACCCAAATAATTATCGCGTGTGGATTAAAGCTTGAACCTGTAATGGACAACTAATAACATTCCGCCGTCACAGAGAAAATTTCCCGACTATGTAGTCAGTGACTTTATTTTGAGGCAAATTGAACGGAATCCCGAGATACGGTGGGAAGAGCTTCAGAAGGAACTCAAGGTGAGATATTCTGAAATTATTGACAAGAGTATGGCGAGAAGTTATTTGCGCCATATGAAGCAAGAGAAAAATGAGACCATAGTGTCCTATGGCGAACGATTACTCGATCTCGCCAAGGATGTGTATGGGAAACAAATTTCTCAGGTACATGAATTCTTAGTCTTAGATGAACTTAATCACAGTGTATTACTTGGTTTAGATTGGATCAATGATAATGGAGTGAACATTTACTTTGAACTTAGAAAATTGAAATTACAGGGACAGCTTATACCTATAGTGAAAGACTTACATGTTAGTTGTTTGACTCAATTGATAAATCAAATTGAACTTAAACCTCAGACCACTTGTGTCTGTACAGCGAATACCGTAGGGGCCCACTCAACTTTTGACTCTGATTATTTAGAACATCATGGTTTAAAGCAAGGTCACATAGCTGAACAACCAGGTTTACTTGTTAGTAATAGTGTGGTAAGTAACAATGATGGACATGTTCCTGTGATGTTAGTGAATAGCACTAACCAACACTATACTTTAAAGAGGGGCTGTATTGTGGGAAAGATAGAACCTGAAGCACAAGATAAAAAGGTAGTAGAAATGGAAAAAGTTTTTAGAAAATTGAATTCAGATGGGCCGAAACCAGAGAAAACACTAGATGAAAAAGAGATCAAGGTGCCAGCTGATAAAAGGGAGATAACTCTAAAATCAATTAATGAGAATCTAGATTTATTTGCTCAAAGTGATAAGGACTTAACCCAAACAGACACAGTCACCATGAAGATTGATACAGGTGATGCCAAGCCAACAAAAAGTCAACCATATAGGGTACCATTTACAAAACAAAAAATAATGGATGATGCAAGAGATGCTTGACACTGGCATAATCCGACGCTCAAACAGTGCTTGGAGCTTCCCTTGTCTCTTAGTGGACAAGAAAGATGGATCTAAGCATTTTTGTGTGGATTTCCACCAGTTGAATCAAGTTACGAGGACCATGTGTTGGCCACTTCCTTTGATTGATGACATATTTATCCTACTTAATGGTTGTAAATACTTTACGGCACTTGACATGAAGTCCGGTTATTGGCAACTCAAGATGAGTGAAGCTGATAGACCTAAGACTGCATTCACGTGACATAAAGGGTTATATGAGTTCAATGTCATGGCTTTTGGATTGGTCAATGCACCAAGCGATTTTCAACAGCTGATGACCATAGTCCTGCAAGGATTAGAGGACCTTCCACTTGCATATTTGGACAACATTTTGATTTTTAGTAAAGATGAAAAGTCACATATTGAACATATTCGGCAAGTTTTTAACCGACTGAGACAACACAAGTTAAAACTAAAAGCTAAAAAGTGTACTTTCTTTGAGAGTGAAACATCTTATCTTGGCTTTGTCATAAGTAAAGATGACATCAAACCTGAACCCACAAAGGTTGAGGTCATATGAAAATTAGTACCTACAAAAACGGTGACCGAGGTTAGAAGTTTCATGGGGATGGTTTCCTACTATCGAAGATTTATACCCAATTTTAGTGAAATAGCACAGCCACTGATAGGACTGACTAAAAAGCATGCTAGATTTCATTGGAAAGAAACCCATCAAAAAGCTTTTGAATACCTGAAGGAGAGCTTGACACAAGTAGCACACCTTTCATATCCTAACCCACAAAAAACTTACGTCTTATATACGGATGCATCTCATTCGTGCATAGGAGCAGTATTAACTCAGCCTTCTGAAGGTGAGGAAGGTCAGATTCCAGATGTACCAGATGAGAAACCAACTGTATTGTTGTCACACAAGTTAGGTGACACACAACAGAAATTGTAATGGTCAGCCTTTGAAAAGGAAGCTTTTGCTATCGCTTATGCATTGGACAAGTTCGACAATTATTTGCATGGAGCCCAGTTTGTTATTAAAACAGACCATGCTCCATTACAATACATGTTGAAACGACCCCAAAACAATGCAAAAGTTCAAAGGAGGGCATTAAAAATAGCGAGTTATAATTGTAAAATTGAATATTTACCTGGAAAACAAAACACCTGTGCTGACTTGCTGTCTAGGCTACCTGAAGGAATAGCAAATGCTGATCCAGAGTACCAGATGGATCAGGTAGAGTCGGAGAAAACACTAAAGGTAGGAGTAATAAACAGTGATAGAATTAACTGTAAACAATATGCACATGTTACAGTTGAACCACAAGATTCTCCTATGAAACCTGAAGAAATAAATTATAAAGATTTAGACATGAAAGTGGAGCAAGAAAAAGATGCTCGACTTATGCAGGTACAGAAGAAATACTTAAGTGATAATACCCCAGCTAATATAAGTAGTAGATATTTGATGATAAGGGGAATATTATATTACATTAGTGCTACTGATGACAACCCCAGGGTGAGGTTGTACATACCTGAACACTTACAAGGTGATGTACTAAGATAATGCCATGATGACTTAGGACATTTGGGAATAGATAAAGTGAACTGGAATATTAGTAGGAAATTTTATTGGCCTGATTTATACAAAAACATATACCAATATGATGAAAAATGCCTTACGTGTAGGGCAAGAAACACAAAAAGGGTTACATTACCTATGCAAGAAGCCGATTGACCATCTTATCCATTTGCTAAGATTGCTTTGGATATGAGTGTACCTTTTCCAACTACTTTATCGAGAAATAAGTGCATAGTTACTTTTATTGATTTGTACTCAGGTTGGCCTGAAGCATTTCCAGTACTGGATAAAAGAGCACAAACAGTTGTTGCAAATTTGTTGATTGACCAAATTTTCCCAAGATTTGGCTGCCCACTTGAACTATTAACTGATAATGGATCAGAGAACTGTAATGAGATAATGAGATATTTGACTGAACAATTAAAAATTGATCATGTGAAAACATCTTACTATCACCCCCAATCCAATGGGAAGGTTGAACGTTTCCACCGGACATTGAATGATGTTTGGGCAAAAATGTCTCACAAAGAATTGGAGACCTGGGATTTACTTTTGAACCAGTCCTTGGCAGCTATCAGATTTAATGGAAGCGAGTCTTCCGGGTTCTCGCCCTATTATCTGTTATATGCCAGAGATGTGGTTCTCCCATTAGACACAGTTTTAAAACCCAGACAAAAATATGTGGGCGAAGAAGCCCACAAAGTAGTAGCTTTACAAGAACAAAATAAAGCCTTTGTGAGACAACAGAAAATGCAACAAAAGCGAGTTGAAAAACAGAAACGTCTTGGAGATGTAAAGGCAAAACAAATAACATTCAATGTGGGAGACCCCGTAATGTACAGGGATGGTAGACAAAAGGGAAAATTAGAACAGAAATGGGAGTACCCATTTCGAGTAATTGAAAAGACTGGACCTGTAAGTTACAGGATCAGAGATCAAATGACAGGTAGACTCATTAAATGTCATGGGGAAAATCTCAGTTTGGCTCTGCAAGAGTGGGAAATGCCTGAGTTGGTGAAAGCAAAATGCCATTTAAGATATGTCACACCCCAAGTGGAGAAAGAAAATAGTAGTAGTGATAGTAGTGATGAGGAGGAGCCTACACCTATGGCTTCTTTAATCCAAGAAAAATGACAAGTAAGACAAAATTCATCTTCTGAAGAGGAAGGAGTACCCATGGAAGAATTACATCAACGATTATGACAATACTGTGAGCAGAAAAAAGCCGCTCAAGTTCCTCAAGCTTCTACCTGGGCACAGGAGCCGATGGAAGTAGAAATTCTAAACGTAGAACCCCAAGTAAAAAACTTGAATTCTGAGTCAGAGTGTTTCTCTCACTGCAGTATTAATCAAAGAAAAAAAAGAAAATTCCAGTGACAGACGTACAGCCTGCTGTATGACCGTCCAGTGGGACACAAATTGGTAATTTGATTGATAATATTCACTCCACCCTTAGGGGTGGTGGATGGCAAGAAATTCGTAGAATAGATTATCAACCCTGGAGCACCCAGGAGTAAAGTAAGAGTATAATAAAAATGCTATATGACTATGAAGGAGGATAGGATATGCGTCATGAGAGACTAAAGTATATTGACTTATAATATGACAAGAAAGTAACATGGTGAAGTCGTTTGCTGGCCTGCACAACCAGTTTGGCCATTTCTCTGTGTGGAAAAATTTCTTGAGTTTTACTGGCTGGTCGTAAAATGAGAGAGTAAATTGGAACTCAGTTTTGAGAATCACTCATGATGCTAATCCGTGTCTTCCTTCTCGTTGTAGGAGCAAGATGTTATTGACTTGGTTTATGGGAAGTTTATTGACATTGACATTAACAGTTAGCGGGAATACCATAATCCGAAATAACGTCATCTTTACAAAGGTAAAAGAAGTTTATATGGTTAACAGTGAATGGACAACCATGTTTGTGGTGGAGGTGGCGCCATTTATCCACTACATGCAGAGAGTGGACAATAACATACACTTTGTGAATCAATTTTTTTAGGAACCAGATGTAAATTTCAGAAAAATCTATGGACAAAGTAGAAACATGACTGACAATAACACTTTTAATCTTGTGTTACATTCGATATTTGTGGTTATGTTCCAAGAGGTCAGGTTTATAAATAATTGTTTTGAACGAGTAAAAGGGGACCTGGATGATTATCACAAGTTAAAAGGACATACACCCTCATCTTGAGATAAGTGAGGTTTAGCAAATTTCATAGGTGAAGGAATGAGTTTCTTATTTGGCACAGCCACTGAATCTGAATTAAAGGGGATGAAAGAAAATTTAAAACGTTTGATGGTAAATCAGGCAAGGATACAACATGTTCAGAAACTAAGTTTAAGCTTAATAAAATTAACGTATCATGCTGTACAAGAGAACAGATAATTTATTGGTATTACAAGGACTTGAAAATAGATTAACTCTTTTGGAGCATTATGTACAGTCTTTTCATCAATTGGAAACATTATTAATACAATTTGAGTTAATGTTAACCACTGGGGAAAATTATATGGACGATCTGCATGAGCAAATGGAAATACTTGCAGATGAAAAATTATCACCTAGGGTCATCAATCCTACCTTATTGACTTCGGTATTAACGAGCATTCAGGATAGGCTTGACGAACACACCCAACTTCCATTGAAACTTCAGAAGGAATTATGGCAGTATTATCATTTGTTGATGACAGCGACAGTATTTGTCGCTGATAAATTAGTCATTCTAGTGAAAGTGCCGTTGATTGACACCAATTTTCAGTTTGAAATTTTTAAAGTACAAGCCTTGCCCATCCCATTCATGAACGTAAGTGCAAAAGCATCCCATTGTGCAAATAAAATGGTAGCTATTTATCGACTTGAAGCCGATAATTACTTGTTGACAAACAAAGAACCCGATATATACCGGAATTAGGTCATGATGATTGTATAGATGATAAGAAATCGTTCTGTCCATTGCGAGGTGCAGTCAGAACTATACATACCACTTCCAGTTGCATGTTGGCATTATTCCTAAACATGAAACCCGAGATAAAGAAAATATGTACAACTGATGTGAAATTAAATATGGATTTACCTTTTGCGACACGTATTGAGGAAGGTCTTTGGTACATCACTACTGACGTGCCATTGCGATCCTCAATTACGTGTCCAAGATGTAAGAATCCCAAACCGCGTCGAATCATGCCGCCAATTGGTATCTTAGAATTGAATCTGTTATGTATTGCCACAAGAGGACAACTATTGCTGAACAGTTATTTTCATTGCCTCGATAATATCACGTATCGTTTAGTATCGAAGACAGTCTTGCTCAATTTCTCGTTGACTCAACAACAAGTTTGGCAACCTGTGTTCAAGAAAGTGAACATAACAAATTTTGCGATTCCAAAATCTCTTAAACATTTAGATGAATTAAAAATGGATGACCTAATAAGCGAACTCGATAAACTACAGTTAATCCCAATAGAACAATTTGAAGTACCAAAGTGGGCTTATTTTGTGGGATGTATGTTTCTTATCTTGGGGATATACTTATTGATAAGATGTATCAGGGCACAAGGCCATATTAAGCTGCGTAACATTATATTGCATTACAAGAATAAACAAAAGCAAAATTCTAATTTTTCTGCTGATGTATGTGGAATGTCTAATGTTGCATTTAATGATGATAATGATCCTTTATATACGACTATGAGACAACCAACAACCACTCAACAACTTCTGACACCACCATCAGATGAAATAGTGACAATCATGAAACAAATAGTAAGAGATCGAGACTCAAAGACAAAAGTGAGACAGGACCAACCACAAACGTCCTCGTCTCCTTCTCAATTATACCCGACAGTGAACTATGATGCAGATACTGGAGAAGCATGTGCGAACTTAAGAACACGAGACAATACTCTGACAACTATTAATTTAACTTAACTAATGAAATAACGTTGAACAATATCATTTGTGTTTTCAGTGATTACAATGAGTGACTCAAGTAGAAGTGAAAGAGTAGATACTGACGAAAGTGAAACAATTGGTACAGAGCATCATTGTAGGGGTCAAATGGACGAGGAGGCAGAACATCAACTAAGTGATCAGGAAGAAATTTCTGTCACTCCCTTTATAGACACTATGTACCCATTACCCTAGGAATATGCTGCGTATGAATATTTGAATAATGGTGAGCCTCCCCCTGCCATTTGCCCTCGAACTGGCCGAAGACCTACAGTAATAAATAGTGTGGTTCAACCAAATACTTATGAACTAAGACATTTACCGATCCTACATCGTGCCATCGCAAATGCGAGAGTTGTAAATAGGACCAGTTACAGAACTTTGATAGTGAAAACTTAACAGTTAAGGGACTTGTTCCTTGAGATTTTATTCTTATTTTGATTCTAATTTTTGAGTATATTGTGTTTTATTTTCGTAGTTACTTAGTTAAGATGGCAGAAGAGGAGGTTAGTGGTGAAGATAGTCATGCTCAAGCCAGGAGAGCTCGGCAATCTTATGCACGGGCAATGGCTACCGACCTGTCAGGTACTTTAACCATAGCAGAGGTCGAAGCAATATTAGAACATAAACTTCGTGACACTAGGGACTATGCTGAGCAAGTAGTCTCTGGATGTCGACGCCTATTGTATGGCGAACCCATTTCCGACAGAGTTAAATGGCCCATGGAACATCGAGTGTTCCAAATGCAGTATTCCCAGATGGAAAAGAAATATATTTTAAAGGAAATCAAATTTTTAGAACTAAGTTATGATCATTATTTCAGTGAAAGACTCTTCCTACCCACAGTGAGTACGTCGATAGTAGAGTAGTAGTAGAGGCTTCTTCCTGGGGCGTGCCGATGTACACACTGCTGTACAAATGGAAGCATCCTTGTTGGACAGGGCGAGAGTATATGAATCCTCATCTACGGTTAACGATAGTTCCCGGAACCGATAATTGGTGGATCCGGAGACATTTCAGAGAATTTGGCAGTGCCCTTTATGGGGAAGAGGGAGTAGACTAATTATAGCCATTGAAAATATTTCTCTTGGAGTTCTTCCAAGGTCTGTTAGTACCATTCTGCAGACTGTGGAGAAAATCCAAGAGAAATAGCCGTCGTGTGCGGTTGTCTTATTGGCTATTTCTCTGTACTGATGAACTAATTTTCAGTCGAAATCGTTTTAACTTTACCGAGTAATTGAATCTAAAAGTGGGGAATCTGGCAGGGTTTAGATAAGTACTCACCGGTACCCCACATATGACAATCCCAAAACTAGTACGAGTGTGACTTGACTGTCAAGGAAGGTACTAGAAGCACATATACCCACGGGAGAGCGTGCATAGGAAGGGAAGTGTAACATAATAGTGTAAAATAAAATAGTATTCCGTTTATTAGTTAGTTTAATATTATAGTTTTATTTAGTTTATTTAGTTTACTTAGTATAAATTTAAATTTGAAGACAGAAGAATATGGCATCGGTACTTTCTACAAATGTTAAAGACAGCGAAAATTTTGATGAGGAACAAAATTTCTATTTTGATCAAGAACTGCATGTCCCTGAGGGACCACACGAAACAACGTCGTTGTTGCATATGGGTCGTATGGGACAGCGTTTGCTCCGGTTTTGGGAGGAGATGTACTTCGAGACAGCTTTAAACAGTTGTAGCGTGCGGCGCTATGAAGTACATCTCCAGTATTTGATAACAGATGACGCCTACGTCTTCCCTCTTCTGCATGTACATCGAGCAAATGACCATTTTGCAGAAGAGGCTGATTGTTTGTGGATGACCGGTGACCGACGTGTCGGACGGCCAACTGGCTTCCCAGATAAGGTGATCAGGTACTGGAATAACCAGTCCTGGACTGGCCGCTACTATATGGATGGATCTCACCGCATACGGCCATTCCGAAGCATTGAGCTACGCGAGGTTGAGAAATTCACTGCTGATCACCCAACGTATGTGGAGTTGAGCTCAGAACATTGGAATGTTTTTGAAACATTGGAATGGGAGAGAGTTCAACCCCAATACAAATTAGTAAAAGAGGCACTCGATGAACACAAAATTCGTTTAGACACTGTGTACTACGAACAGTGCACTAGTGGTGACACTGGGCATTGTTGTGTTTGTTTGGAGGACATTCGTGGCGACGCTTTTGCTTATGAATGTCCTCGTTGTAAAACAAAGGTTCACCTCGTCTGTGGAAGACGTGGGTTGACATGGCCACACCATCGAAAACATGTCCAACATGCTGCATGGATGTGAAGTGGGGAGAGCGTTTGAAACCCCACGAATTCGACCTTGTGCCATTGTGGTAAAAGCTACTCTTTGGTCTGTATGAGTTGACTATGTTCCCCGGTACCGATGCACGGGTAATTAAGAATTTGAGATACGTGGGGGTTTGAAGGATAAAATTAGCATTTTTCAATTTGTGTGCGGCATCCGTTCCCTGTGCTTGGTATGGACATTCATTAACCCTGTGTTGTCCCTTCGCAAATCGTTTTCCTTTCTGAGTGATCAAGTCTCTCTGGGTTTTGATCCTCGGTTGGGGAGGAATGTTGCGAAGTGAGCCCACAGGGGGTTAACTACACTTGTCAGCTCGGGTAAGAGCTCGAGCACTTGGGTTCTTTGTTGGGGAATTCAAAAGACTCGAGTTTATTTAACTTTTAAGCTGATTTCCATAGTTTTGGAACAAAATTAAACATTATAATGAAACTACATAGAATTGTATAAACTGGCGACCGGAGTACAGACGTACTCTGTGGGTACACGCCATATGTTCTGTTGGCAATACCAGGCATACCTTTGAGAGCCAATATTGTCAACAAAGCAATAACATTTGAGGATTTGTTGACAGATGGGACAATAACATTCGGCAGTATTACTGGGATGTTGGTGTTCGAACTGTCTAACAAATCATAACATGTACCTAGTGAAACTCCCCAGTGAACTGGGGACGCTGACTTGCATCTTTGCATCAGTCACTGGGACATTCCGCCGGTTAACTGGCGCCCGGTGGAATACTATTTTAGAGTCACGATTCCATGGACTGCATGCAGACTGACCGACAGTCTGCATGGCAGTATAAGAGTCTACAAAATGGCGACTGCCACGTCAGGGGACTTTCCCTCAGTTTCCCTGAGGACAAGGAGAAACTGCTGACGGTCGTCACGTACCCCAAGTATTGCATCAGAAATCTGGTGAATATAAGCACCAATTTCTGACTGCTTAGACAAGTTGTCTCCTGGCTCCCGAAGACCACTGACTACTCCACAAGAATAAACCTGGATGCCGCCACAGTGTAAGGTATGAACTTTGTTGCTTGTACATTTGATTTATAATGCCAGAGACAACGACTTTATAGTCGCGACGTTTATATCTATTTAGTCTTAATAAAATAGTAGATAACTTGGAAACTGGTCTCCGTTGTGTTGTACACGACAAGTTCGTGAAGTTACTGAACCCAGAATCTCGAGCCTGAGTATGATATCGTCTGGTAAGGAAACTCAAAATGTCACGGGCTGGTGGAACCTCACATAACTCCCAGTGAACAACGTGGAAAAACTCAAACTTGACGATCCTAGATCGATAAACTTTTCCTTCTATTCCGCAACAAATAGCGCTAGCCGGGTTTGGTCGTTACGTTGGGTAAAGGGTTAAACTGGACATGAAATACTTTCCAAGGTCCAGTATATTTGTCGTCATTTGCTATTAGTTTTCGAATGTTATTATAAGATGCACCAGACCCATTCCAAGGACCAAAATGTTTTTTCTCACCATGGTATAACGTATAAATTCCATTTTGTGACCCACTTTCGGACAAAGCCGCAGACGATCTCCATAGCAAATACTATCTTAGGCCATCTATGTTATTACTACTCAAATACTCTAAGTGATACGCTATTGGAGAATTTATTTATTAAACTTTCGACGTCACTTTCGACAGCCAGGATCACCTCCTGCAGGACAATGCTACGGGTGGAGGAAGCCGGAGTACCCAGAGAGAATCAATGAGCAACGGCGAGCAACTATCAGACGCCCCAACCTACTAACTTCACACAAGCAGGGTTAGCATTGGTTGAAGACAGGTCACCATCGACATGCAATACACCTTAGTATACAGCGCCCCCATGCCCCCACGTGGGCAGTCGGGATTAATAGCTTTGCCCAAGGACACAATGCAGTTACCCCTGGCGGGATCCCGGTTCATGGAAGTCTGAGACCCCTTCCTAAGTTTTATTATTTATGTCTATCTCTGCTGTTACCTTTGGAGTGATATTGTGTGACAAACCATACGGTGTCCTCACGACTCCATTCCAACAAACCATTACGGTGTCCTCAAGATTCCATTCACAGGCTGCGAGTACAATAGGGATTGCACATCAAGTTAAAAGATCGATAATCGTATTATTGGAGATTCAGTGATACCAGGTATTGACACAAAATTAATGGCATTTCAGGGAGACATTGTTCGGAAAATTGTACAGCAAGATCAAAGAGTTGAGGGTTTAATCCGCTGGCTTCAACAAGCGGATGTGTTTTCCCATGTTAAGAAGGTAACTGTGCATGTTGGCATAAATTCGTGAAGGCATCATGTTTTAACTAGTGAAGAGAAAATAACAGCCATTCAGTTACTAAAAGAGAAAAATACCCTCGGGCGAAAATTATTTTATCTTCAGTTTTACTAGATCAGCAGCGTCCAACTGTTGACGCATTAATCAAGGAACAAATAGAAAATACAGGGATGCTTGTGGGAGCATGGGGTGCACATTTATAGATAACACTGGTGATTTCGTGTCAAGCGGTTGCTTATTACATAAACACTTGTTCAGGGATGATTGGCATGTCAACCACGTAGGGATTAAAGTCCTGCCGAAGCGCACGAAATATGCCCCACGCGGCTGCTAAATAAATAATCTAATCTACAAATGCATGATTTTTGCAAACAGAAACAGGTCAGAATTAACAGGCAACTTCTGTATTTTTCATTTCGTCGTCAGCACTTATCAGTACCCCGCGGTCGCATAAAAAACACCACACGAGGCCAAGGGTATGTTTTTAACGTTTTACCTAACGTTACGACGAAAACCACCCCGCGCAACAAACAAAATTCGCCTTCAAATTTTCTAAAATTTTCTTCGAAGACATAACTTTAACCACACACTGGAACGAGCTGGTTGAGCTCGTTCCATTGAAGGGAGCATGCAGTATGATTTTGAGCCAAGAAAAAATGAAAAAGAAAAAAAATGTTTGTTGCAAATTATTTTTTGGCAAATCTATGAGTCGTCTGACATTCGTATTTGGTAAATGAGATGGACATTATCGTTAATACATTGATAATAATATGACTTGAATGCTTTTATTTTTTATCGTTGTTCCCTGATTTGCTTGCCCTTCTAGAAATTCAATAAAGCTCTTATAACATGTGAGAAATAATGTAAGATTACACTTATCAAGATCTTCTGTAGTACATGTACATATATAACAAAAATGTCACCAACCCCTATACCACCCCGTACAGCTGAACCAATCGCAATCTAATCGCGGCGCCGAAGAATGTATTTGAATTGAAGTTGAAATGTTGTCATATGACGCGCCGTGTTTAACTCCACCTAACGCACTGGATATAAAAATTTAATAGCGGCGCCGAAGAATGTATTCGACTTGAAGTTGAAATGTTGTCACATGACGCTCCGTGTTTAACTCTACCAAACGCAAAGGATATCAAAATTTATGATTTAAATTATTGTTCTTTTTCACATTTCGTCCCCTGAGTTCCAATGTGTTCTATGTGCCTACTGGCAAATAGAACACATTGGAACTCCGGGGACGATTTGTCCAAACATTTCAACAAAACTATAGCATGTGTCCCCTCATTTGAACGAGGTCGGTGAGCTCGTCCCAATGAGAGGTCACCTTATATGGTTTTGTTGAATTTTGTTTGAAAAATAATTTGAAAATTAAACGGGGGAATGTCTCAGATTCGTTGAGTAAAGTGGTCCCGGCGCTTCAGTTGCCATCATGTCACCAACTCAACTGAAGTCCATTCAAAATTGAGCTCGGGTAAAATGAATGCTTCGATTTTACAAAAGCAAAAAAATAGAATACTTCCAACCTTCGGGGAAAGATCTCAGCAATAATGAACCTAAAGATACAGAGTCAGAATCGGTCCTGCTAAAATGTAATAAATTAAAACAGCACATCGGACACTCTTTCCGATTCAAACTGGCCGGCTGGTGGCGCGTTCGGAAGACCTTCGCATTTCCGCTTATAAAAGGTAAGCCCTCCCCCCCCCCACCCACCCCCCCCCCCCCCACCCCAGTTTATTTGCGGTATTGTGTTCTTGTTACATTTGTCTATCAGTTTAAGATCTAGTAATTCACGAAGTTTGCAAACAAACATTTTTTAGAAATGTTCACGCAATGATGATAACGAGTCACAAGGCAACGATCCTCATCCAGTCGTCAGAACAGTGATATTCAGGCTAACGTCGCATATTTAATCATAATATTGGAGTTGGATCCATACAGTAAAAACTAGAAGTCCTGTCATGAACTGTGTGCTTATCTAGGCTTAAATGCGCGTAGGAATTGCCATATCGAATGGCATCCATAGCACGGTTTGTTCTCCTGGTTATTCATAGTAAACACAGGCAATGTTTCTGCCAATGGACCTCTGGGTTACCCGCAGGACCACTGGCTGACACATTGCTTGTGCGCAGGCCATATGCACAGAATTTGATAGCCTTACTTTGGTCATAACGAGTAGATTAACGCGCAGGTCGACATGCTATTTGTGCGCATTTCACGACAGGATTTCTAGTTTTAACTGTAGGTGGACGAAGAGAAAAAATGAAAAGAGTTGTACAAAAAAAATCATCGTAGTCTCAAACTAAGATTCAGAGTCGTAAGCGGACATTCAGCGATGTGTGAGAAGAGATAGTTCAGCAATCCCAACGTCGCGGCTTCCACGCCGTGGAGAAGAGGATTATTCGGAATCTGTGAGAAACAACACATCCAGAAAACTGAAACAGATCTAACAACATTTCGTAATTGGTTTAATAAGAAGAGAGAATATCAGTCCTGGGTAATTTCACACCAAGAGAGTCCCAGGCCGAAATGAAATGACACTGGACAGATATATGAAACTAACCAAGTAATGCTCTTTAAATACCAAACAACAATCCCATCAGGAGTGCGCTGTTATCGAAACTGGCCTGCAAATTGTGAAGCTTTCGTAATCCAACACTGACGAGGTTCAACGGGTCTGAACGTGCGTCAATGTTCTCCATCGTCTAGCGCAGACTGATCTGCCACGCACCATACCGACTGGATTAACGCCTAACATTTCAAAATACAGGAATTAACTTTAACTCAGCCAGTATTACATTTCGCAATTGCCAGTTGACTCAGTGGAAGCCAAAAGTTGAATCCTCATGTAGAAATTATTCTAACCTTATATCACGTGCAATAGTGCAATAGACACAGTGCAGTCGCTGTGGACCGGCCATAATCTACGCGTTCGTTTACCAGGTTATAAAAATTATCATCAACAACATTTTAGTTACTGAAGCACCGAGTTGTACCCGGTGCTTCATTAATTATATTGTTGATGATTTCCATTATTGCACTTATCATAGCGAGGCTTGCATTTTATAACTCAGTATGCTGACAGAGCACTAGTCTACGGTACTGGATTCACCAGTCGGACGTTCTCTCCACGAGATCACGATCTAGTTGTGATATAATTTGGATGTCATAAATAAAATGTTGCGAAATTAAGGCTAACTCTAGAAAAAAGCGGTTTTAGTGATACATTTCTTTTTTTCGACAGGTGCGATTCAACAATCTCCATATCAAAGTTTTGTATGTTCTGAATGTTGCGAAACTCAAAAGAAATGACAATACCTTACACTAAGTACAGGTAACCTATGTTTATTGGTCCATCTCCGTCCGATGTCCATATACATGCAGTTCGTTCCCAGCGAATGCAACCATTGTGTCTCCCTCCCAGGTATGATCAATCCCCCATACGTGACAGTAGTGGGAGGTACTACGCGTCATCCTAACAACACGCGCTGCGCATGCGCACTGACACCACGATTGACCATAGGGATCAAGTCACACGTGCAAGCGTGACAATCAAACATGACCTAATTGGGTTACATAAAAATGCCGTCAAATATGAGATCTGGCATGCGATCTGACAAATTGGGGCCGGTCCATCCCTTTCCTACTACTCTCACGTTTGGGGAACTGGTCGTGCCCGGGAGGGAACTCCAATGTTTGCTTTTGCTGGAGAAGTACGCCGATACTGACGAACACTTGCATCTCCCTTAATTGGTAAGTAAATTGGATGGGTTCGTGATGGGAATTTTGGTAGTGGTTGAATATCAGTAAAAGTCGCTGAAGCGAACTGTGTGGAAATCGGAGGGAGATGGACCAAACAATTAACACGTTCGTTGCTCATTACAGTCCATTCAATTCGATCGCATGTCTGCGATTTCGGAAACAAATTGCGAATCCGTTTAGAGAATGTTGTGTACTTGGTTTCAATTTTAAATCCTAATTGTTCAATGTTGATACGACTATTGTGACACACCTCCCAAACACCTCGTTAAACACCAACTTTATTGTGAACAAAATGGGACCGGAATAATCCAGACCCTGTGAGAGACTGACGCAGATTTATCTACGCAGCAAATACAACAGAAGTGGCTCAGTGTTTACGAGATTGTACTTCAAACCGAACAAATATGAGATCTGGCATGCGATCTGACAAATTGGGGCCGGTCCATCCCTTTCCTACTACTCTCACGCTTGGGGAACTGGTCGTGCCCGGGAGGGAACTCCAATGTTTGCTTTTGCTGGAGAAGTACGCCGATACTGACGAACACTTGCATCTCCCTTAATTGGTAAGTGAATTGGATGGGTGGTTCGTGATGGGAACTTTGGTAGTGGTTGAATATCAGCAAAAGTCGCTGAAGCGAACTGTGTGGAAATCGGAGGGAGATGGACCAAACAATTAACACGTTCGTTGCTCATTACAGTCCATTCAATTCGATCGCATGTCTGCGATTTCGGAAACAAATTGCGAATCCGTTTAGAGAATGTTGTGTACTTGGTTTCAATTTTAAATCCTAATTTTTCAATGTTGATACGACTATTGTGACACACCTCCCAAACACCTCGTTAAACACCAACTTTATTGTGAACAAAATGGGACCGGAATAATCCAGACCCTGTGACAGACTGACGCAGATTTATCTACGCAGCAAATACCACAGAAGTGGCTCAGTGTTTACGGGATTGTACTTCAAACCAAAAGGTCCACGGTTCGATCCCCGTCAGAGGCAACTGCGTTGTGGTCCTTGGGTGAGGCACTTAATCTCGAATGACCAGGTTGGGGCACGGTGGCGCTATGTACTAGGGCGTACTGTACATCGAGAGTGCACTTGTCCTCAACCAATGCTAATCCTTCTTGTTGTGGATTTAGTACGTTGGGGTGTCTGGCAGTTGCTCTCCTTTGCTTCGTGGTCATCTCACGGTACTCCAGCTTCCCCCGCCCGTAAAACTGTCCAACTCGAGATGACCGTGGATGTCGAAAGTGTCGTTGAAGCATCATATTTCGACCGTGAAAGGAAACCTGAAGCTCTGCAAATGTCCGCTTTCAACTAGTCACAGTAAAATGTAACATATGGGCACTTACACAATTCAACGAAGTATCGACATTTCTCAAGTAAATTTTCTAGTTAAACTAACCATAAGGAACATGTGCAGAGACATTCTAAAGACTAACAACACATACATTGGATCGAGTAGGAACAGGGAGGCATTTCTCATCTAAATTGTAAATAGGGTTCTTTGTTATGTTCGTATCTGAATGAAACAGGCACAAAGCGGTGTGGCAAATTCAATAGCAAGATGAATATAGCTTGTCTGATGGATTTAGCGATCGAGGAGGAACTTGCTTTTTTAATCCCAGTATTGTGCAACCTTTCCACACACGTAGTCATGTATCTATAAGGGTATGGGGGTATGGGACACAAAGATAGTTTGGAGGATACAAGCATTTCTATGCCCCAGACATATCCCGATGATCGAAATCTTGAATTAGGGTAGGTGTTGAGGACGTGTCTCTCTCGCTTTGGTTGGACCCGTGGGAGGAACATTTTCCAAAAGTTATTCTTGGCCTCCCCAGGAGAAATGTTTGAAAAATAATTGTCAAGTGGCGGTATTAGGAGAAGGTTTGAGGCTCTAAAGAACTACAATTTTGAACAAGCGTGGTATGTCAACTGTCCATTTCATCAATTACGTTCCATGCAGATCGCAAAATTCGGGATTTCTAGGGCGTCCGTGGAGAGATTTTGGAGAGTATGGATCCCTCAGGTTTCCATGGCTACGCCACTTATTACATGTAATGCCCTTTGCTCACCTCCTTTAGACATAGGGTAGTTCCCCGTCAGATCACCCAATAAAGTTAGATGTTTTTATCTTACCTCTTCCGATTTTAAGGAAATTTAAATATACTTGTTTAGACTATCTTAAATTGTACAAATGCCAAGTTCTAATTATATCAGCCTTGCATTTTCTGAGGTAAGACACGGCAACATTTCTCACCTGGGACGAAAGATGGTGAGATCCGTCATCTTCAGACTTCCATATCCCAGGAACTACTGATCCCATCTTGATGATCTTGCTGTCTTTGGAAAGGAGATATTCACGAATTTGTAACTTCTGACCAAGTTAAAATATAGTTCCATTTTGGTACATGCCTTGACCATGAATATGACCTTGTTGGCCCCGTTATTTTTACAGTTTTGCAGACTCAATTGAATGCCCGATCGCTTGTCTGCATAATTTAAAAAAAAAAAAACACATGCGTGTTATAGTTTGGTAGTTTTTAATTTCTGCAGCGAAAATGACATCACGTGCCATTCAGGGCCGACTATCAAATTTAATGAATGAATTACCGTTGGTGCGTACCAGCGAACATTCGGATTTTACAACTCTGTTATTTAATGTCACCTGCCATTGTTCACAACGTTTCTTTATTGCCGGTGCCTGTTTTTGACACAACAGTAATATCTAGACAAGGATGAAGTGAGTGATGGCCAGTGGTGTTGAAAGTTGAGGACTGAACATATGACACAATCATGACCCAGGCCAATCACAGGGAATGCTCGATTGGACAATAACAAGTTCGTGGTTTCCATATGTAGACTAGACTTTATACCGTTTTTTTTTCAAGCGATGGACCCTTGCTTATAGACGCGAGCGGGCCAGCAACAACGCCGAGCTTCGTGGTTACCATCCTGCTTCCGTCGCTTCACCAGCCCTCTTCACGTCCCTGCGGCAAGGGCATCCGTTCAACCTCTCATATGCGTGAGAGAGATTACAATATCCCTCCGAGGAACATGTGATATACTAGGATTGGACTATGATCTGCTGTTCAACGACTTTGTCGACTTAGATAGTCGTTTTGATTTGGTTAATCCTCTAGACATTGACCTCGAGATATAAATAATTCGATTCGCAAATTGTTTCCATAATGCAAGTAAGAATTTAACTAATTCAATCATGTTTGGCCGAGCTTATTGTGGACTGTTAAACAAGACTGACCTGGTTATATTCCTAGTTGAAATGCTGCTTAATCTTTTACCCAACGTAATGACCAGCGCTGGTCTGCGCTATTCACAACGATCCCCATCCAATTTTCATTGTTTTTTTTTTATTTTTGGTCTCAAAAACATAGCTTATGGCCCCTCAGTGGAACGAGCTTGTCGAGTTCGTTCCAGTGAGGCGTCATAAGCTATGTTTTTGGGGCAAAAAATGAAATAATTTAGTTATTCCAAACTTTTCTTCACGTCATCTGCCTTTCGTGCTGGGTAAAGAGTTAAAATTTCGGTAGTTTCACATCCATGTGAGAGGGTAAATAACAAAATGGGAGCGCGGTGGCTCAGTGGTTAAGACATTGAAGTTCAAACGGAGAGGTCCACTGTTCGATCCCCGCCAGTGTTGACTTGGTTGTGTCATAGGTTAAGGCTCTGTGTACTTAGGAGTACTGCACGTCGATGGTGCACCTGTCTTCAACCAATTCTAATCCTGCTTGTCGGGAGTTAGTATAATGGGGAGTCTGATAGTTGCTCGCCGTTGTTCCGTGTTTCTTTTCGGGTACTCCGGCATTCTCCATCCGTAGAACTGTCCGATATGAGGTAACCTTGGCTGTCAAAAGTGGCGTTAAACGCCAATAAATAAATATATAAATAAAATAACAAAATTCGGTAAAAGGAGCTGCTTGCTAAAGCCAGGCTTTATATCCGTCCGATCTGTTGTACAGAAGAAATTTTCCAGAAAAGCGGCTTCAGGTCATGTTGCAAAGTAGGAACTTATTATTTGTATGGGGAAGAGAGCAGTGAGATTTGTTATGCTTTGATATGGTTTTTAGTGCTTGCGAAAAACAATGAAAATAATCGGAGGTTATAGATGGAAAAGTATGTGGAGCAGTCGTGGGTAGCCTAAAGCTTATGTTTGTCAGACCTGGGACCAATACTATAAAATGTTTACAGTTGTATTTTTTCAGAATAGTATTTTTTTATTTATGGAAATAACTAAATGAAATCAACCATTAACATTTTCAAAGGTATGGCAATTTCCCAACTGGCAAATTGCCATACATTTTAAATTCATAATGAGTTGGAATGGGGAAAGTTCTAGAGGTGTCCGAACACTCTCTGCCAGCATCAATTGTAGGGTTGATGATGTCACAGCGTACCGTCCTATCGGGTGGGGACGTAAACTGGCTCTGTGCGGAGAGAGACACACTCCATGCAGGCTAAAGATCCCTTCGGAGTATTCGAGTAGAGCTAGGCAACGAAGTTGCCGCTAAGAATGTCATCCAACACGCCTGCGCCATTAGGCGAAGGAGAGGCGTTAATATAAGTTGCATAACTTGTTGGCTAATCCTTGTAAAACAAATGAGATTAAATAATAATAATAAAAAAATCATAATGATTCATTTCCGTCATTTATATTCACTTGTAGAAAATACAATTGTGGAAAATACAATTGTAAAAGGTTTATTGATCCCTGGGCATCCCGCGTTTTGTAGATTTCGTAGTGTAGTATCTGTACGTGCAATAAAAAACTGTTGTTCGTTGGGTGTGATATTCGCTGCTTGAGAGTGTATGAAGGTGTATACCTGATGGTACGTAGCTACGTGTGCGTATTTAGGGGAGTGTAATCCCTTCCACGTGCAGACCCAAGAATTGACAGGTAGTGGTTAGAAGAGTGTACACTCTTGTGATCCCAAACGCGGACAGAAATTTTTACGGTATCGCGTCCAGGTCGCGATCTACTCGAGAATCTCGATCCCCTTTTCTCCCCATATCTCTTTATTTCCAACACGCCAAAATAGAAATGTGGGGGCCATTGAGTTTCAATTTTGTTATTTTCGTCTTTCTTAAAGCAGTCCAAACTGTACAATGTGTTTCTGAAATCTCCCCCTCCGGATTCCGGCTGATATGAAGTTATCTCCCACCACTAAGGTAAAGTCATGTGAGACAGCGGCGAGAGATTATTATACTACTCAAAGTTTGCTAAGCACCAAGTACATCAAACTACCTGTTTCACGTTTTGGTTGAAATATTGTAATGGAAATTGTATATATTTTTTTATTTAATTACATCTTTAATGATTTAAGTACAGAAATTAAGATTTTATTTGTGTTTGACATTATTTTTTAGCTTTTGAATACGATAACCATGGAAAATGGATATTATTGGTAAAAGAGGAAAGTTTTCAATATGTCAAAACGTTGACGGAGAGAACTGGTATGGCTTCAATATCGAGTATGAGACCCATTACTGTTAATTACAGCTTGACAATGCCTTCTCATGCTCCCAATCAGGTTCCTGGTGGTCCTTTGTGGGATGTTGTTCCATTCTTGGACCAGCATAGCACCAAGCTCCTGGACACTTCTTGGCTGGAATGGACGGATTAAGGGCAGGGAATCTTACTTGTCAGTCCATACGCTCAATCCCCTCCCTTTGTCGGTGCTCCCCGACAGCATGCACAACATGAGGGCGGGTATTATCGGCCATCAGAATGAATAAATGAATCTATCACCCACTGCACCTGCAAACAATTTGACGTGGACATCCAGGATCTCATCAATATACCGCTGTGTAGTCAATGTATCACGTTCAAGGACACAGAGCTCGGTATGTCCACCCCAGTTGATGCCGCCGCAGACCATGATTGACCCTCCACCATAGCGGTCATGCTCAGCAATGTTGGCTGCATGGAACCTCTCTCCTGGTCTTCTCCATACCCTATCTGTGTGGTCTAGGCAGTACCTTGACTCATCTGTAAAAAGGACAGGTCGCCAATCTTCTCTAGCCCATCCAACGTGGGCCATGGCCCATTCATATGGTGCCTAGCGGTGGTTCTGGGACAAAGGAATGCGAAGACATGGTCTTCTCGATCGGAGACCACCGTCGTGCAACCTTGCCCGGATAGTCTGCTTCGAAACATTTCCCACGTATGCATTCAGAAGGTCACTGCGAAGCTGGGTTGCTATGGCAAAGCTTTTCCAACGGGCCTAAATGATAAAAAAGGTCTTCAGCTGCAGATGTTGCCCTGTTTCTGCCACCAGCATGCCGTCCTACTGGTGTGCCATACTGCTCAAATGTGTCCAGGCTCTGATGATCAACGTATGTTGCACACCAAGGGTCTCACCAACCTGACGATGGGTAGCCACTTGCTCCACCATCCCTACAGCCCGCCACATTTCTGCTTCAGACAAATGTCTTCCTACATTTGCATTTACCATATTCAATCATTAAATCACAAGTGTTTGTGTTGAAATGAAGATTGAATACCCTACATATGTCATGTACATTTATACAGAACACGAAAACATCATGAAAATCAATGGGTAAACGCTTTCCATGACTGTCACGAAAAGTCTGCCTGTCAAGAGAGCTAATGTAAACACTGGCGACCATCTCAATACATTCCTCAATCATATCCACCAAAAATAACGCAAATATGTCACAGGTAAATTTCACAATGATGTGTCAAATATTTGGAGCTTAGCAAACGTTGAATAGTATATTATCCCTGATGGGGGCGGGTATGAGATGGAGAATTCTCACCCGAGGGCAAGATATTTGGGCTAGATACTTGCCGAGTATCTGGACCAAATATCTTGTCCTAAGGGTTCATAATATGATGTCATTGGAATGTATCAATGTTCATTTCGCTTTAAATCTGTAACTCCTGTCTTGCCGGCGTTTCGGATTTAATTTTGTGGTCTATACCAGTGGTTTCAACTGTTTTTTTTCAGAAATAAACAACACGATTGTTTGATCTAGCTGCACGTGCCCCTGAATTACTTTTGATGACGTCAAGTTGTTTTGGTGGTGGGGGGGGGGGGGGTGGGGTGGGATGGGAGAAACATTATCCCTAATGGGAGTGGGTGTGAGATAGGGAAATCTTACCCTCGGACAAGATATTTGGTCCAGACACTCGGCAAGCCTCGTGTCTGGCCCAAATATCTTGCCCTCGAGTGGGATTTCCCCATCTCACACCCTCAACCACCAGGGATAATAATAATCTCTGGCTGATATATTGAAACGAACCAAGTAATAGCCTCTTATTAATTTCCATGCAGAAGGAACGATATGTCCCTTCATGAAGTGGACTGTTTCGCTACAGCTTGTTCATTTATTTATTTTTTTTATTAGGGTTTAACGACACATTAACAGCCAGGGTCATATCATGTCGGTGACAGTTTTACGGGTGGAGGAAGCCTGAGTACCCAAAGAGAACCACCGAGCAACGACGAGCAGATGTCAGCTCTCCAACATCGTACCTCCGAACTCTGCAACGCGGCACAGGCACGGTTAGATTGGTTGAAGACATCTGCACCGTCGACGTGCAGTACGCCTTAGTACACAGCGTCATCGTGCCCCCATGTAGGCACTCGGGGTTAAGTGCCTTGCCCAAGAACACAACGCGGGAGCGCGAATCAGTCGCCCGAAAGGGTCACCCATCCAACTGCTAACCGCGCTCGACGTTGCTTAACTTCTGTGATCTGACTAGAACCGGCTACCGTGTACCACCGCGCGCCCCCATTTATTTAGGTTTAACTACGCATTCGATAGCCAGGTTCACGAAGAGCCTGGCAGTGCCATGGGTGTGGGAAGCCGGTGTAACCGGAGAGAATCATCGAACAGCGGAGAGCAACTATTAGACTCCCAGCAGACCAATAAACATGGTTAGCATTGGTTGAAAACATGTGCTCCGTCTACTTTCAATACACCAATGTACACAGTGCCACCGTGACCAACATGTGCAATCGAGATTAAGTGCCTTACCAAGGACACCACGCAGTTATCGGGGATAGAACCGTGGATCGTCCGGTTTAAAGTCTCCCATGCCGTAACCACCGACCCTCCCCACCCCCTCCCCCGCTTGATTGTAATAGGAATGAGTTATTGCCTTGACTAGCTAAACGCCATCTTGGGTATTTTTGAGTGGCAGAGTTTTTTGATGACTTCCTACAATCCAGTTGTATAGAGATCTGTGGTATTTCCGAATGAGCCTAATGAATCTCTATTATTGTGTAGAATCGAATCACAAATAGAATCAAGCAAATGATTTAGAACCGACTTGAATCTGGAATTGAATTTTACGGCTATTCAAGCTGTACATATTCCACCTCCTTAACCCTTTACCCAGTGTAACGGCCAAAACCGGCCAAATCTATTCACAAAAATTGCCAATTAATTTTTTTAATTTTTTCTCAAAAACATAGGTTGTGACCCCTCTTTGGAAAGAGCTCGTCGAGCTCGTTCCCATGAGGGGTTATAACCTATATTTTTGAGGCGAAAAATGAAAAAAAAATAGTTACTCAAGAATTTTGTTTGCAAGTGTCGTCTGCTTTTCATGTTAGGTAAAGGGTTAAAGGTTACCATTCTCCACTCCAGTTCTGCGAATCTGGAATCGAATGAACATCGAATTGTCTGTGTCAGCGAGTCAATCAGAAAGCTGAATAGTCCAGCAGCCAATACTAAAAAACTTCCACAACTGTATTTTCTAGAATTGTATTTTCTATCTATTAATATAACTGCCTAAAATGAATCATTAGCATTTTAAAAGATATGTCGAGTTGCCAGCTGGATAGATTGGTACTCTATATACTATAACAGGGGCGAATTACTTACATAATTACACTTGTGGCCTGGAACTTGATTTTAGCCATGCATCATTTCTCAAAGTTGACCGTTAGAAAGTGACCCTTCCACGACTGTATGAATATCCGTTGACCAGGCTTATGCCATTCAAAGACTGCTTTTTTGTTTCCCTTGAAATCTTGGAGTTGTCAGGTAGACAACTTGGTAAACAACACTTCAAAGCAAGCTTCAAAGTAAGCAGACTATCATCTTCAACATGAGGTCCCCAGAGGGTGAACTTGGGGATGCTACCCTGCATAGCAGGGTAGCATCACAAAATTTACTCTCTGTGAACCTCAGTCTGAATCAAGGTATCAAGCCAAAATAGAAAGATCTACCTACAGGATAAATTGGCCCACGTATGGGATAGCATCAGCAAATTCACCCACTTGGGACATCATTTTGCAAATGACAGGTTGCTTGTATTCAGGCTTGCTTCAAAGTACATGAGACGTGTTGCCATATGCTTCTTGATCATTCATCCGATTCAAGTTCTTTTCTCTGTTATCCTGGTAATTAAATTTATTTTTAAAGCAGTGTAAGAACAGAATCGGACAGGTTTGGCGAATAAGTTACGTAGGGCTCTGAGAATCACATATTTTTGATTCGAATAGATTCTAGAATCAAACTGAGTATATTATTCGAAGTCGCATCGAACCTTGAATCGAGCACCGGCATCTTGAAATCGCGACTGATAAAATTTTCCAACTACATCATCAAGGCATGCCTTCGTTAAAAGCACGCCTTGACACTGATGTAGTTATAATATTACCCAGTAAGGGTGTTTGTTGAAAAACCGCACTGGGCACTGCACGGGACTAGCCATTAAAAAACGTCAGCTCATCGTTGATATTGCTTGGGAACTTTAAATTTGCTTCCAGTTGGGGTAGTGTCTAGTGAAACTGGAATTAGCATGAAAGAGGGCATGGGTGTATTAGTGTTAAATTTATTGATAATTTGAAAAAAATTAAAAAATGACTGCACCTACAAACAAACTAGGATGGTTTCACCCATTTCGTCGTTGTCAGTGTTGACTGAAATGACACCTTTCAGGGCGCCAGTGTTGAAAGAAATGCAACTCATCATATGTTCCTGGATAATTTTCCGACGGGCCCCAACCCTGATATCAGCTATTAGACTAATATTTTTGTTTTGATTTTTTGATTTTTTTTTTTGGGGGGGGGGGGGGGTGGGAGGATGGCGGATAGAGAGACAATAAGACTATTTTATTTTTTTATTTATATATATTATATGCTAGACTGTGGATTATACTAAATTATCGAATAGAGAAATATCCCTCAGTAGCTTCCTAAATGATGTCACGCTTCGGCGCATGACGTCTCCTTGAAGGAACGATCAGCAGATCTTTGTTATTGTCTTGAAACTGTTCGCAGTTGAATAGAGGTGAGTGTTGCATAGTAAAATGTCACGTAGCAAACATAAAAAGAAAAGCAGCGCTGTTTCAGTCATTATCTATTGACTAAAGTGAATTTTTTGGATTTAATTGGTTGATAGATACGTGGTATGAGACCATATTCATTGAAACCCACGATACGTCCGCCCAGCCACTGACAAATTTCCCATACCCAGTGGAAGCCTCGTTCCGAAATCTACAAATTGTCCATACCCCGTAGAATACGCGTTCATCGAAATCAATTTATTATATTTATACAAAAACCTGTATGGCTCAACAATGGAAGATAAAGATCTCATGCTGTGTGTGTTCACACATGAAATAGATTGTACTTCTAAAACGGAAAGCCAATAGATAAATTCGTTACCCCGTGTCTGATCACGTGGTACGGGTTTTTACCTACCCGAAGCCAGCCGTATCCCATTCGGCCCGCCTTCGGCCTCATGGGATACGGCTGGCTTCGAGTAGGTAAAAACCCGTACCACGTGATCAGACACGGTGTAACTAATAATATCGCGAATCATATCAATATATATTCACCAAAACAGCGTAGATATCCTCTAAGTATTACTTTATTATGCCAGTCGGATAGATTAACCAAATAACAGCCATAACTAGTGGCCGAAGACTGTAAACCATACCAGGAATATTGGTCAACAGTGACTCCGTATTAATCCAACATACCGATACAGACCCATTTTAATTCAATATAATGTCGCTGTCCGCCATTATGCTTTTTATCGTCAAACTCGCAGTCTGAAACGTTATCACATTGACAGGGATCGGTATAATGTTTACATTTCGTTCTATTAATAGCCAACACGCATTAGACATGGAAACGGGATTTTCATTTTTACGTTTCTAAGAAGGTTCGTTAAACGACACCATTTTACACAGCAAAATGGATGTGAAAATTCTTTTCCAGTTTATTCTCTACTCAGGCTCTTTTGTGCTTTTTCTCATCGGATTTTCAATTCCATACTGGGTGTATGATGGGTCTTCATATATCTCTGCTCACGGTGGTCTTTGGTTGGCGTGTGTGACTTCGGCGTATGGAACGAAGTGTGGTTCACTTGTCAGCAGTTACAACAAAGGTAAGTATTTTGATCGACAAATAAATGTCTCTCTGGTATTTTGACAGTGGATAACAATATATTCTATGGAAAGTAAAAGTTGTCATTCTGAGACGATGCCGAGGATATTACAGGGGTGAGACTAAGTATTCATATAGCTCTGGTGGTTTACCTAACAATCTTAATCAGTGGGTACATGACACCCTCCCCCATAGACTTGTTAATCCCAGTTATTTTGCACGGGGAGTGTTTCTGTATCGCAGCGATTCGTCGCATAGAGACTGCGATATTTAATTCTCAAGTCGATCCAATTAACTTGGCGTGAATCTGTTTCTTCCAACCCCCCCCCCCCCCCAAAAAAAAAACAAAACAAAACAAAACAAAAAAAAAAACAAAACAAACAAAACAAAACAAAACAAACTGGAAACGCGGGTCTATTTTTACTGAGGGGCTAATATGTAGATTTGTTAATACTTCTCTTTTTTCTGTTCTATTTTCTTTACAAAAAGTGCTTCTACATTGGTGAAGCCTAACGAGCCGACATAAGTATTTATACATTTTGGCATAATTTGCTAACATGTCTGTAATATTCCCTCTAGAAAGCCCAACGGTATTTTAAAAGAGAATGCTGTATCTCTTGCGGTATGTCCAGTTTATCAACCACTGAACTTTTATTGAAATGCATTCAGAAGGTGTACACTCAAACTCGGCATGCTTTGCGGCGTAATATTTATTTTCAAGATTGCGGTGTACGTTTTAAATTTTCTCTCAGTATTAAACACTTTTTCAATTTCCACTCGATATTCACCTTTGTATATCGTAAAAACTTTTTATATCGGGGGAACGTGACAACCGTTACTTATTCCCGGTTCCTTATTCGACATTCGCTACCAACCGTTTATATCGGATTATATGGGCTATCTGTCAGAGGAGAGAGGGTCACCTGGAAAGGGAGTTTGTAAGACTAACATGTTCGTATCGGCTGACAGTTCATTTCACCATTCGGTTATTACACGGGTGTACCAGGACGCCTTTTCTTGAAATAAGGTCCCATGTGATAGAATTTGCACTGAATTTGCGCCAAATTCCTGAGGATCACCATGTATTTTTTTCAACACGATGACATCACGGTGATTCTGGCGTCCTCTAACTTTTGCCACTGAACGGCTCAGATGGGGTTGGCGGTTCATAAATTGCAATGTTTCATGGGATACGCAGTCAACATGTGACGTCATACCTCTCAAAGTTTAGCCACGCGTTACTTTTTCATGACGATTCAGACAATTCACACATTTTTGTTCTCCGTCATATTAAAATATTATACGTGAAATTGTCCTGTAATATATCAATCGAAAAGATAATCATTTCCCAGTAAGTTGTTGCTAAACACATGATAATTGATTGACCGCATGTACATTTTATATCGAAATAGTTAACCATCCCTCCAAAAGATGATGTGCTGTTGTATGGTAATACGGACAAAAAGCAGAAATTTACGCATTTCATTAAAATCAGACCTGTTGGAAACCGGGACTTTGTCGCTACTGGAAGAAACAGATTCACGCCGCGTATTCAGCCAAAACTCAAGGAATGTTGCCTGAATCCGTGCGAGAACGTATGTCTCACCGTGACGAACCCGCCCGTTTCACCTTTGTTGGGGTGGTTCTTATCGTGAAGAAATGAATAACCTTTCCTCGAAAAGCATAAATCAACAGGGGTTCACTGAAAACAACAATTTTAATACATATATAAGAAAAATAAATATGATAATTTGTGACTTACATGGAATCCGTAGGAATAAGAATACAAAACACCAATCACCCCCTACCCACGGCTTTTGATTTACTTGCGGGCCCGCATTCTCTGTTGTCGCTGTTTTTTCTCCTTTTCGCTGGTATTGGTTCCTTGGTTGCCGCTTCTCTTCACCCTTTCACTGCCGTCACATGGCCACTAGCGTATTGTCACTTTATCGGACGCCTCTGCTCTAACAAGTGACGGAATATCACTTCACTACTGCCGTCGCACGGCCACTAGCTTATTGTCACTTTACTTGATACTTTTCACACAAGCAGTCGCCACTAATGGGGTTAAACTCTCCCTTACGTTTGTCTCAGAATAATGTTCATACAGGCAAAGCCCACTCTGCCTATGTAAGGCTTGCCTTCTAAAACAGGTAATACCGTTTCCCTAAATGCTAAAACAGGTAATACCGTTTCCCTGAGCTCGTACTTCGTGTTTCTGATCCTATTCTCATATATGGCCACCGACTTGGACCGCGACTGCTCCTATTCTAACTTTGGGCTCTGTGGCTCCCCTACATAACAACGTGCCTGTACCTTCGCACCGATGCGGCACCTCCTGTAACCTATAGCATGGGACCTCCCCATCTACTCGCAACGACCCACAGCCTTACACACCTTCCGAATGGAATTGGCTGGAATGAATTTTTCGAGAAATCCCCCGATTTTTATTTAGATAGCCAGAACATTTATTCTCAGTTATCGCTTCTCTTGAACTTGGCCGCTTAGATCTATTTTAATTTAACACTCGCTTTAAAGTTCCTTTGAAAGACTCTCGCATTTTGGTATCTTTTGACATTTCGGAGACAGGATAGATGCGTAATATGGATGTGTGTCCAGAACATATGTGATGCACTGGTCTCCAACAATTAGCTCTTAACTGGCCATAATTACGTAGTTAATGATTACATGAGAGAATGTTGTCTCTCTTACTATTGATCTGTTATCAGATAGCCCATGTGGCGTTCAACAATTGCGACATAATGAACATTAAATTTCATGCTTCATTTAGAAGCTCTTGAATTAACATTAATTAGACAAATCTGTTTTCAGGGTCCGTCACATACCTATCTTTACGCTTTATGTTTAACCCATTCAGAAAGATTATCGAAAATATTTACACTTTTAAACAGGAAAATCGCAACTTTTAGCTATCACCTTGACAAACCTTTGGGGCGTACCGTTACTAATATAAGTAAGAGGGAGCATTTTTTCATTAGAACTGCAATATGCATGTGGCCATACTGTTAAAACTAGAAGTACTGCCATGAAATGCGCACAAATAGCACGTCGATCTGCGCGTTAATATACGCGTTATGGCCACAATTCTGTACATATGGCTTGTGCTCAAGCAATTTTTCATCCAATGGTCCTCCGGGTAACACGGAGGTCCACTGGCCGAAACATTGCCTGTGTTTGCTATGAGAAACCAGGAAAACCTGCCGTGCTTTGGGTGCCATTCGATATGTCAATTGCGCGCAATTCCTACGGGCAATTAAGCCTAGATAAGCGCACAGTTTGTGACAGGACGTCTAGTTTTTACTGTATGATGTCCTATATTTTCTCGTGAAGACCCCAATATGGCCTCTCTATGCGGCATTAATAGGAGATGTGGAGATCGGGCCATATAGGGAAGGGAGCGGGGTAGGCGGATGTGACGCTATGTTTGGTTGTCATAGTATTCCGGGTGGGCGGCTATCGTGTGGCGTTACCCCCCCCCCCCCCCTCCATCGAGTGGCGTCACCCCCCCCCCCCCCCCCATATTGATACGTGGTCTTGTCGCGCAAGTTAAGTTGACTCATGTTTCCTTCTTCCATTTTGTATACTAGATGCCACCATTTTGGTTTCTAGGTTACCAAGTATTTGCAATGAGCTTGGAAGACTTTTGATGAGACGTGGGGCTTATTCTGAGGGTGAGCTTGGTGGAATAGGAGTCAATTTAATCACACAAATACGCCTAACAGTAAACCTAAGTCATCAAAATTCACCCAAAAGTACAGACACGGGCTTTATTTTGTTTAACCTTTACCCAACGTAACGGCCAAAACCGGCCAGCGCTGTTCTCAAAAGTGGTCAATTAATTTTCATTATTTTTTTCATTTTTTGTCTCAAAAACATAGGTTATGACCCCTCCTTGGAACGAGCTCGTTCCAATGAAGGGTCATAACCTATGTTTTTGAGACAAAAAATGAAAAAAAATAGTTATTCAAGAATTTTTTTTGCAAGTGTCTTCTGCTTTTCATGTTAGGTAAAGGGTTAAAATCCCTAGAAATCCTATTTTTGTCATATAACAGGCGCTTCCCTTTGTATAAGAGTCAATCATTTACCACAAACAACCCGACAATTATTTTTTGGAGCTCGGATTATCCACGTAATCCGCAGGCGTTATTCTTGCTATACTTACCATAGCAATCTATCTAGACCTAGCTGTCTCTCATTCCTACCTCTCTCATTGAGCAGTCGGATTGCTTCATTTTCGGTAATCTGAACCTACCCTTACGCCCTTTGTATAACCAAGCCCTCTATGATCCTTAAAACCGAAATACAATCGAGTAGGAACAGGCGTTGCTCAAACGACTCGAATCTGATCGAGCAAATCAGCTATCGAGAAATTGTTCGAACGAGTGACTCATTTTACGCCTCTTATGTTCATCTGTGTATTGAAGGATACCCATGAAGTGGTGATGTATTATTGGAGGATACCTTCTGAGGATACATTTCGGATGATACTGATGGAGGATGTCTATCTGAGGATAGTTATGACTCTTAGCGCCTTTGATATCCTGGTTTCTAGACAACCCCACATCCTCATAGCTACAAGGCCACTGCTGAAGATCTGTGCATTGTCGCCATCGTCTGCCCTATGATTATCTTCTACTCGTTACTTCCAATACTACTAGTCTATAACACTACTTTCGTCTGCTGCTATATTCCTAGCGCTAGTATCGCCCACAATTGTTACGGACTACTATGGTTATCAGAACCTATATCACTGCACTGCAACCCTTACGGGTCCCGGTTCATATCACTATCATACTTGGCTTGCACTACTAGAAGCAGTCGAATGCAGTCCGCTTACTCTAACGACTCCAATCTTATCGAGCAAATAAATTATCGAGTAGTGAAAGCGCCTATAACCCGAAATAAATAAATAAATAAATAAATAAAAGTAGTATAGCATGTACCCGATCGACCCTCATCACCCGGACTGTTGCCGGAGCAGCTAGTGTTAATTTCCCATAGGAACCGGCCTTTTGCCGGAGCAATTTTTTTCTGTGCGAAACGTTGGCTCCATTCATCTAGATCCGACAAGTGGTGTAGCTACTGCATAGATAGTATGATACGGAATGAATAGTAATATTTGTGCATATGGGGCTATGGGTATGTATTATGGGTATGTAATGGGAATGGGAAATTGATAGGGGAGTTGGGTTTTCTGGAAAGTTTCTTTCAGCGAAACGGTTGACGTTGCTATTGACGTCGTGACTTCATGATGCGCACGCGACGTCATAGAGACGTTGCCCGATGTTGTTGTCCACTATACAATGCGACATTATAAGTTATGTGGCTTTCAGTGGGCGGATATGGTGTGATAGAAGCCGAAGTGAGATCAATAAAAGGCGAGGCCGAAGGCGCTGCCTAATATTGATCTTGCTGAGCCTTATATCACACCATATCCGCCCACTGAAAGCCCCATAACGTATTTATTATGCCAGTCCTCTGGAAGAGACACAACCATAAATGCACCCAGATTCCTAGTGCAAATGTTATGTTATCACTATCAGGGAATTTCCCGGTTTTACGTCATGTGGAGGTCACGCAAGAAGCAGGCGCTAAAAACAATGGATTTTTCTTCTCAATAACCGGAATTTATATTAACAATTCACAACTTTAATTCAGTGTTAAGTACTGGAAAAATAAAACAACTGGAGCAAATGGATTAACAAATCTTTCAAGAAGGTAAGTGGGAACAATTTCGTTCATCATTCGCCTCAGGCAGTGCCAGTTGGCTTCTTTTCATGTCGTCTTAGTGGTTTATTTATTGTATTTATTTACATCTGTTTATTATAATTTCGCAAAGACTGGAAGAAACGTATTATAATTGTACGCTGCTCAACAGACAGACACGCGAAATTATTTGTAGTTCGTTGAACACGCAAAAAACATCATCGAAGCGAGCGTTGGATGTCAAACCAAAACGTCGGAACTGACCGTATACAAGCTCTATATACGGTCAGCTCGATGATACACAGTCTCATATACGGTCAATAGATATTGAAGCTGATTGGTCAATAACAATTACTGGCATAATAAAAGATTATTCGGGTTAGGACGTGTCGGATTTCTTGGTAGAGAGAGAGAGAGAGGGGGGGGGGGGACTGGAAGTAGTGGTATATATCCATGTTGGTATACTATTGGCCCTTGAGCCTTCATATTATTCTGTGCCTGCTATAGCTAGGTAATGCAGTAATGTGGGGATGGGTGTAATGCATGGTCGCCCAGTGCGGTATTGCGAAGATAGTCCTTGGTGGTTTAGATTAGCAGTATTGGATGAATGGCCTGTTGGTCTATTATCCTCTTAGTACTATTAACCTGCCTAATCATGTGTATTATCTTATGGTTGGTATTGGTAGATCGTAATGCTAGGTCAGGCAGTATTATAATCGTTTGTTTAGAACGGGGGCATAGAATGCACGGTATATACCCATGTAGGTCCCCCGTTAATCCTCGGTATTATTAACCAACCGATTGCTTTGTATTATTCTATGATTGGTATAGGTACTGCGTTATGGCAGGTCAAGTGGCATTTTGGGGTGGGGCTGAGGGTGGAGTAATGCCTGGTAGCCTGGTAGTATAGAAAAGCAGTTTAGTATGGGTGGTATATACTTCTGTGGGCACCCCGAAAGCCATTGGTACTACTAATCGACTTGTTGCTTTGTGCTGCCCTATGACTGATACAGATAATGCGTAATGCGGGGACAGACGTTATTTTGGAGTGGGTGGATGTAATGCATGGTCGCCTAGTGTGGTAGTACAGGATGTACGATTTGTACCCCTACAGGTCCCATGTTAGCTCTTAGTACTGTTAATCCCTCTAATGTTTAATGTTATCCTATGACTGGTATAGGTAGTATGTAATGCGGGGCCAAATGATATTGTGGGTTGAGGTAACAATACTATAGATTAAAGCGGCAGCCTGCATTTGTTTTCCATAGCTTCTGGCTTCGCCATTCCCTACGGTGTGCCTATTTCTGTAACACAAGATTATGTGAATTGTACTGTAAACCATTTTTGCACACCATGAATAAAGAAATATCTATCTATCCGCCTTCAATAGAAATTTTGCTAGTGGAAAAAAAAATTATGTTAATAGGAATAGTCACTAATTTTGTAAATGGTTTGGTGCTTTAGAGGTATGTGCAATTAAGAAAGTCATACAGTAGAATTATCCAGTTGTGCAACTACACTGTATATTTTATCAGTTCAAGAAACTGGTAATTACCTGGTATTTGATTAATTATTTATGCTGGAAGTGCATATCAGTATATGTAACTCTTTACTGCCTTAAACTCAATTTAACTTCCTGGTTTTCATTGCTTTTCAACAAGAACCCATTTTCAATCTGAGAAGGGTTAATGTATCTCAGGGAGCAAAATTGTATTGTCATCCAAAATATAATCTTAGTGTTGATCGTAAAATGTTCATTTAATATATGGGTGCAAACTGAATATCAGGAACAGTATCCCTGTTCTTCCCAAGAGAGAGTAATACTGTAAACCAAAAAAACATTGTTTTCCTCTCACTCCATTTTTTATGAAGCAAAGATATTATTATTGGAGCTGTCCGTTATATACTTTGTTCGTTCTCGTTTTCGTTTATACTTAAGTAACACTGTGTTTCATCTTGTCCATTTTCCTTTGGGACGGTTTCTCCATTTCGGTAATTCGTTTGTATACCATTAGGTTACAGTAAATGTAATGTCTACTTTCATAGTAACGTTTCAAGTTTCCACTGTAGTGGCAGTTGTCATAAGTGAGCACCAGAAATGTCTCACATGATACAAAATGAATAAATTAAGTTGTTTTTCCTTGGACAATCAATGAAATCATTTTTGTAATTTAACAATAATATTAAATCATTTTCAACAGACGTATGAGGTATAATTATTATAAAAAGTTCACATTGCACATTCTTCATTTCACTGATGAAGTCAATTGTTCATCCATACTTGTTGCTCTGAAATGTATGGAGTTGACCCCCTGCTGAACCTTCTTCGTCAAAACAAAAACGGAACAAATTAGCAGCATTTAGAAATTGTTGATACCATGTAATGGAATTAGTCCCCCTGCTCATTCTTCTTCGCATGAAAGAGAAAAAAAAAGATTTATCTGAGTCTGTGCGAGAAGGATTGCAAAGTACAACTATTCCGTCATTTTAAGGTATTTTTTTTGGTAAAAATTTGTCCTCTTGCTTATGCCATAGCAGATTTCAAGAAGTGATCCCAGCCACACCACAGCAGTTCGAAGGCAAATTTCAGTTTCCACGTGTTCTATGTTTCTGTCCAAATATGTCGGTATGTAATTTACTGGGGTCATTTCTTTCTGGTCAGTTTAGTTTTGGACTTTGGGGAAAATTTCCAGAAATGTGACCAAAGTCAGATTGAACGTCCTCTTAAAAAGAAAATAACTTTGCTAACATGTGGCTTTATTTGTGAACGAACATTCATCGGTATATCAACACGAGGTATATAATACAATAGTTTATTACATATCCATTAAACTTTAAACCCTTGTATTCAACGGAATCGCCGATATGATATAAACGATTCTGTATTCAACGGGTGATATACAAGCCGGAACTTTTTTACCGCACCGCTTTGTTACGCTTCGAAAAGTCTCCAAATTTTGTTACACAATCATCGACCATCTGTCGCATCGTGTGAAAATGAAAACGTCCAAAGCAAAATGAAGTCGGTTTACAAAAAATTAGCCAAAAATGAGATACTATTTAAAAAAAAAAAACAATCATTTCCAACCAGAACATTAACCCAGTCCCGTGGCCGTCTCGTTTTGTGGATCGCATTATATCTAAATTGGTCAACTTTATTTCGGTAAATCTTCGTACATCTTGAGAGGCTTCGAACTTCTTTTGAAAATGTTTCTCCCAACTGTTTTGCAAATCTGCACACATTTGTACTTATATTTTTACTAACAGTAATAGCCACCAAATGGTTAGGCGTGAATGGGCACCAGCCGAAGAGAACCAGCGATACGAATTTCAACAAACACTGGTTCCGAAAAGGTTGTTTTGATTTTTTATCGATCTATTTGATCAGTAAAGCTTCAGTCAAAACAAACGTTTCACCTTTGGGTTTAAACATCGGAATTAAAATTTGTGTATTTAAATGAATTTTAATGCATGGGTTGTGTAACTCATTGGAATGGCATAATCATATTTCGCGGGAGCCTACGGCTCTCGCGAAATATTACTGTGCCATTCCAATGAGTTATGTAAAACATTCCCCGATTCAAACGGCTGGGAGCGCGGTGGCTCAGTAGGTAGAGGTGCAGGCTGCAAGCCGAGAGGTCCTCGGTTCGAATCCCACCTGCGGCAAACGCGTTGTGTCCTTGGGCAAGACACTTCATCTCCATTGCCCGCGTGGAGACACGATGACGCCGTGTACTAAGGCGTACTGCACGTCGATGGTGCACATGTCTTCAACCAATCTAACCCTGCCTGTGCTGCAGTGCGGTGTTACGATGTTGGGGAGCTGCTCGTCAGCTGCTCGTCGTTGCTCGGTGGTTCTCTCTGGGTACTCCGGCTTCCTCCACTCGTACAGCTGTCGCGGTCATGATTAGTCATTGTGCATAAATATGTGACCTTAAACACCAATAAATAAATATTCAAACGGCTCTCGCGAAATATGACGACGCCATTCCAACTCGTTATGTAAAACACCCACCGATTCAAACACACATCGCGTTCTGTCTATATAAGTAGTGTTAGTATTGATTTCCCATGTAAACCGAATGGAATTTTTCACCAATGATTTCTTGTTAAATTTAGATTAATTTTTCATCAACTCTAGTCATGGCGGCTTTACAGATGGAACAGAGAGAATATCTTGAAAATACTCAGCGGGTTAAGAGTTAATCTATGGATTACCTGATAAAGATAATGAAGATGTGTAGGCAAATGTTTTAGCCTTTCTCGCAAATGATTTAAAAAAGGACAGCCCTGCTGCCTTGGGTATGGAGAAAAGAACAATCAATATCCATAGATTCCCAACATCAAGGTTTGGTGGCCGCTTTTCCAATTCATCTCCACCGCCCAAACCTATTGTTATAAGAATGGGCAATGATAGGGGGGGGGGGGGGGCAAGCAGTTTGTATTAAAGGCAGCTCCCAACCTGAGAGGGACTCGGAAGAGCATAAGGACAGACCTACCACCAGCGGCCAAAAGGGAGAGGGGGAGGCTTCCTAGTATAGCCTGTAGACTGAGAGTTAACAAGGGGTATAAGACGAGAATTCGGGTGTCAGGTAACAGAGTGATTCTAGGGGTGAAGGAATCTACAGCATCAGCATGGAAAAAGTAGAGACTAGAGTCTAGATAATTAAGTACACTGGATGCCGGAGTGGAAACTCTAACATCCCGTATAAATAAATGGAAGTCCTAATATCTTATTCTGTCATCCAGTTAATATCCAACTGCTTTTGTTCTGAGTTTACAGAGGAATACTCTTAGGTAATATGACTGGAAGCTTCTGTTCTGTCACAAACAATACTTCTGCTCCAATCTATTGGAGATGTTTTTTTGTTTGGAACCCTCATCGCCGGCGTTTGTGTAATTGCCAAAGTAAAATCTGTTTTCCAGAACATCCAGAACTTTATACCCACCCCCTCCCCTCGACATTTGCATAAATATGGCTGACTAAAACTTGCAACACAGCTGGCGCTGAAAGTAAATACTTATTTTGGGGTGGAACTGTCACAAGTAATGTCTATATGTGTACCCGTGTATAATGATGTGGTGTATTTGTTTCATGTGAATGAATTTGCAGTTCTAGTTCATGCTGATACATTAATAGCAATATTTGTAGGGCATAAAGTTATAAGTACTGTATGCTACAGGCACTCAACGATTTATCAAATTTTATCAATTTTAATAAAATATATATATTACATTACCAATACTAAAAAGATAAAAATATGACACTTCCCAAATCGATATTTTCAATAATCTCTAAAATAGCGAATACCTCATCGATCTCGCTCAAACAAAGGACAAATGTCGTGTATTTCGCGGAGCCGCTGAGATTTCGAGCCCGAGATTGACGAAATTTGACTTTTATTCGCATGTTTTTCACTTTTTATCGACTGAATCGAGAGAGTCGGCTATTCACGCCAGCCGTTATCCGGTAACCGAACAATGAATGCCGCGTTTTGTGCTTTACTCAATACGACACAAAACGACAGAACAACTTAATTTCAATAAAAACCTCTTAGTCGATCGCAAAACGATGTCAAAGACAACAATGATGGTGTCATGGTAGTATGTTATAGACAGATACTTAAAATTACTAGTCATGATATTGAGATTTTAACTGGAAGTTTCTGGGGAGGAGATGGGTTGGGCCTGTGTTATACACATGCAAACTGATTAATCTGATACCCCGAATCAGAAATTAATTTAGTTTCTATTGTCATAGTTACTATCACTGCACCATAAATACATGTAGTTTTCCTGAGAAGAAAAAAAAATGGAGGGGGCAACGAGAGGTTTTCTCCCTTAATCCCCTCCCCCCGGCCCTCCTGTCTCAAATTCGTAGAGAGATACTTCTAAACCTCTGGTGGATATCCTACAACTTATTTCAGCTGGTACTGTATTTCTTGGATGTTGTGAATTTTATACGCTCACTTCTAGTATGTGACCTTAAGCACCAGTAAATAAATAAATAAATAAATTAGATTATATGTTTAGCTCATCTTTCAAATTTGAGGTTTTGTCATGGCGTGTCGTCCGTCTGTCCGTCTGTCCATCCGCCAACAATTCAATACGGCTCGGGCTAGAGGCCGTATTTATGAACCGATCTTTACAAAACTTCTTGAGTACCTTTGTTATCACCGTGGGATGAGAACGAGTGTGTTTGGGTGCGGTCCGAAATTCAAGATGGCCGCCGGCAGCCATTTTGTACCAAAATTAGTGCAATCAGTTTTTTGTAGAGAACTTCTGTATGAAAGTTCTGATTTGAAATAAAGTGTGCATGAATGTTTAGTAACATGGAATACATCACATATAATACGGGTTTTTTTCTAGTGCAGAAATTATGCAAATTAGATGAACTTTGGTTTATTCAGTGCTACTTATACACAGTAAGTGCAGATGTCAATACGGCTCGGGCTTCACGAAACTTCTTGGGTACCTTTGTTATCACCTTGGGACGAGAACGAGTGTATCTGGGTGAGGTCCGAAATTCAAAATGGCTGCCGGCGGCCATTTTATACCGAAATTCGGTGCAATCAGCTTTTGTACTGAACTTCTAGGACTACGTTTGTTATCATCATGGGATGGTAACGAGTGGTTTTGGGCTCGGCCCAAAATTCAAAATGCTTGTCGGCAGTCATATTTCCGAAAACTGTGTTTATTACATTTTTTGTACAGAACCTGTAAAGAAGATTTGTTATGTCAGTAATGTTTGCTATTTATTGGGTGTCTCTGTTATCACTGTGGTATGAGAACAATAGTTTTAGGTTTCAGTCAAACCCACTCGGGGACTCAAAAAAGGAGATAAACATTTTTTTTCAAAAACACCAGACAAAATAATACTTCTTGCTTTCAGCATCCCTACGATGTGTATATTCAAATGTGTTGAAGGCAAGTTCCCGTGTTAATATTTAGTGTTGTTTGAGGAGGGTAAGCGTTTTTTGCAGAACCCGATTTTCTACTTCCAATGAGAAAAATAAAACCTCCTCACCCGTGGCAACCCTGTGAGCTAAAGATAAAAAAAAAATTCAAATATCTATATTTTAAGAAGGACTGGACAAATATTTATTAATTAGTATGAATCAACCTTAGAAGGGTTTGAATCAAACAGGTCAAACAATTGCTAACATTTGGCTTATTGTGCACCATACAAGGAACCCCATTGTAACATTAAACCCATGGGGTTTATTTTCTAGTTTAGCATCTAACTGTCACCCACCTTTACAATACTTCACCTGCACATTTGTTACAGGCTACGGTGAGCATGTAAGTGCAGACCTTTACAATACTTTCCATGTGCCTTTGTTATTAGGTCATTATATAGATGTGTGTCATTGCTGTGTCAAATCCTATACATGTACATGTCTTACACAAGTTGAGCTAAGGGTTCATTGACACTTTCATTTTATATTTACCATTGATCTTTTGTCAGTTTTACCATGGCGACTTTTGTTCTATGAGATTTTTGGTGCTGTGGGGCATTTTGTACTATGGGCATCTGTCCTTGGGACATTTGTTTTTCCACCACCACCACTCCCCGCCCCTCAGGTGGGCTTCGACAGGAATGCAACCCTTATTGAGTGCTGCCATAATCCAGTTTGAATGATGGTTAGCAAATGTTGCATTTTTAAGTCAATTTTAATGTTTCATATTTTTCTGCATGTATTCTACAAGCACCATTGTTTTGGGAAGGGTCCGTAACTGTTCCAACCTGTGGAGAAATCTCTGAAATATAACTTGACACCATTTATTATAATCCTTATGTAATTTATTCACACCAATGACAATTCATCCACATCAGAGACATTTCATCCCATACTGGACTCAACGTAACTTACACTGTCATATATAGGTACAGCAACTTACAAAACTAGTCGCAAATGCAAACACGTGGAATTCCTTCTATGAAGCGTCTTTCTGATACGGTTCCTCCTCATTAATGCCAGCATCCCCTGGCACTTAGTCTTAGAAAACTCTTACTTATTACCTACCAAAGTTTATTGTCAATATCTGGTAGTTAAGAGAAAGAGAGAGACGCACACACACACACAGAGAGAGAAGAGAGAGAGAGAGAGAGAGAGAGAGCGAGAGAGATCAGTTTCAAAATCTTATAATTATTTATTTTGAGTGGTAGCCAGAAAAATGTACATGAACTTTCAAATCTGGGAAAAATGTCCATGGACATAATGTCTATAATGACTATTAAAATAATAGCTGTGAGTCATATAATCACAAATTATAGCAGCTGGGAAAATGAAGTGAATACTTTAAACGGTGTTTTCATTCAATTAAAAATTGAATGAAATTCTTATAATCTTTTTTGGAGTATGAACGTGTGGGAATGGGTACAAATTATGCATGAATCCCGAATGGATTCATACAATTTGTGCCCATTCCCACACGTTCATACTCCAATAAAGATTATAAAAATTGCATTCACTTCTTATAATTACATTCCGTAACTGTCCAAACTACTTTTTACCAAACAACAAAGCAGAAAGACGAGAGGCGCTAAAAGTTAAAACAAACACCGCCCAAACACCACCCGAGTTACATCCTGTCAACAGCGCTCTACCGTAAATGCGGGTCAAAGTTCGACTAAATGTATTCATTGGAAAATGAATTACATTTGGTCATGACATTTTCATCCAGGTGACCAATGGGAATTGAGTATTTGGACCCCAAACGTATAACTACATTAACAATGTAATTATATTGATATGAACAGTTTTTATTATTTGTGTAAAGCTTTCTAAGAAAGGTTTTTAGGTATGGATAGACTGTGACTACAAATTAAAAAAAAACACCCCCCCCCCCCCTCCCCTCCCATGCCAAAACTATCTGCTGACATATCCCCCTCCTGTATATAAAATATAGGACGAGTATGGAACTTTTTTCTTTTGTTACATAACATGTAAACTGAATATTTTGGAACAGATTAAGTGGAAATAAGATACTGGATAGGTAACCATTAAAAACTTTGATCTCATTTTCTCCCTATTACTAATAACATTTGAACTTAACCTTGAGATCATTTCTTTGGAATCTCTCTGAGAGCTTCCCAGGAAATGATGTCAAGAATTGGAATTATCAACAAGGGAAAAAAATGTAATGGAAATGTTCTTGTGGTTATCCCACAAATTATTTCAGTTGAAACTTATGCAGACGGCGGGTGTCTACCACATAACAGTGGAGTGTATTTCCTGTCTGTAGATTATTCACAATTTCAGGACAAGAAAGCACAAGCAAATTTTTCAGCTCACAGACCCCTGGGTGTTCAATAAGCTGAACAGTTGCTTGGTCTTTTCGGAAGAGCAATAATTAGTTGGCAGGTGGAAAAACTACCCTACCATGATTTAGTACAAATCCACTCTTCACATATTCTATGCACTCAACAAATAACCTGTGTGCTTATATATTCAATCAGTAATAATGATAATAATTCTTCGGCCTTCCGCTAATTTATCGTGGTCTTCTAACAAGGAAACCCATATTAATCCAGTGCACGGTCAGGATATTCCTCCCCCACACTTCCTCCTAATTTCCCACACCTTTTCCGTCAAAGTTTTCTTGGCTTCTATGAAAGGGATTGATTTTATATTTGGTCTGCTGCTTCATAATGATGAGTTGTATCGTATAAGCAATTTTCAGATCTGCCGTGCAGCCACTTCCTGTTTGCCGATACTTTGAAATCTTACTGTACCCACTGAACATTGAAATTTTCCGTCAAGGTTTTCTCAGCTTCTATGCAAGGGATTGATTTTATATTTGGTCTGCTGCTTCATAATGATGAGTTGTATCGTGTAAGCAATTTTCAGATCTGCCGTGCAGCCACTTCCTGTTTGCCGATACTTTGAAGTTTTACTGTACCCACTGAACATTGAAATTTTTCGTCAAACTTTTCTCGGCTTCTATGCAAGGGATTGATTTTATATTTCATCTGGAGCCCGATAATGATCAATTGTATCGTGTATGCAATTTTCAGATCTGCCGTGCAGCCACTTCCTGTTTGTCGATTCAATTGCATGCAGCGACGCAGGTCCAGACCCGGTATTGGTCTTGTTTATTCTGTTGGTTGACATTTTTGGTCCCACTGAAATAAAAAAAAATTCGCCAACAGAAAAAATGATTTCTCAAACATTTATCCTTATAAAAACCTCAGTTCTTTGATTGCCACTTATTTTAAGAATAAATGGCTAAACTTCATATTATTACACTGAAAAAAGCTTTTAAAGTTGAACTTAAATTTTCAACTTTATGTATCCATTTTTTAAATTATGATGAAGTGAATGCATCTTTGAATATGGAACTGAACTTAATTAGAGATTTCGAATATTGATTAATTATATAGTTTATGGACATTAATTATGTCTATGGACACTTCGCGAATGGGTATTTTTCTGTGCATATTTTATTTGGCTACCTTAGTGATTACCGGCTATTAATAACCCCCCCCCCCCCCTCAATTGCCACCACACACGCTTATGTAAAAAACATTTACATCCCACATTGTGTAGGCCCATTAGACTGTTTATCAGTGACAACACAGTGCATTTTACATTTATTGCCCAAATTGAATCCAATGTTCAGTCTGCTGTCTGCAGACCTCTTGACAGATAGAAGTGGTGGGGTCCATTAGCTGAAATGTACATGTTTTGTTGTTTCTCTTTGAGAAAATCCACTCCTTCAGTGTTTAGATAAAATTCAATGAATCCTTTACAGTATGTTTCAAATTGAATTGTTCAATTTCCTGCAGATTGTCGATGTACAGTGGTCAGCTTAAACACATGAAATCTAAGTTCTTCTGCAGACACAATGAAATCTCCCGGGTCATTGAAGTTCACATTAGGTACCGGTGTGACAGGAATGATAGTCCGTAGGAACGTTAGTCCCTCTGGACTATTATTCCGCGGAATTATAGTCCTAGGTCTAACATTCCTAGGAATAGTAGTCCGCCGGACTACTATTCCTAGGAATGTTAGACCTAGGACTATAATTCCGCGGAATAATAGTCCAGAGGGACTAATTTTCCTACGGACTATCATTCCTGTCACACCGGTCGAAGCTGAAAGAAATCTCCACATAAAATCATCTGGATGATTCCAAATACATTTCGGTGATTCCCTCTTATCTCCTTACAAATTGTGTCTATTTGTTGAAACAGTTTTAAGGGAAGCATAGATACATCGTCAATAACAATAACATCTGCTGACTACATCCTCTCTTTTACATCATGATTATTATCATCAAACATGATTTTCTGTATCAAAAATTCGTCCGAAAATCTGTCGTCCGCTAAAACAAAACATCTGAGTACAGTCACTGAGCCGCGAGACAAATTGGTGCTTGCCCTACCTGTTGTATCGATTGTATAAACGTTATTGTTTATAAGTGTCAGTCAAATGTTGATTTTATTGAGATAGAATGTTTGTCCCACACCAGCCTGTCCAGTTATTATAATGTTATGGCCCTTTTTAGCAACAAGTTCGATTTCTGAATGAGATATCTTCGAATGAACGTCAGTTTACTGACCACTGTTGACTATGAGTTATATTTAGAGTGAAAAATAATGCGTTGAATTGTTGAATTTTATATTGATCAAGGAACGCGCGGCGTGGCATTCATTGCTGGGTTACCGGATAACATCTGATGTGGATATCCGACTCTCTCGATTCAGTCAATACAAATTAAAAAAATGCGAATAAAAGTCATCTTTCGTCAATCTTGGGCTCGAAATCTCAGTGGCTCCGCGAATTATACGAGCTTTTGTCGGTTATTTCAGCGAGTTCGATGAGGTATTCGCTATTTTAAAGATTTTTGAAAATTTCGATCTAGGAAGTGTCATACCTTTACTTTTTTCGTATTGATAATATAATACATATTTTATTAAAATTCATAAAATCTCACGGATAATACGTCGAGTGCCAGAGCTGCCTACAACATGTGCAAATGGAAGCCAAATTATCACATCCGTTTGTGTTTCTTCAACTGAGGAACACCTATGGAAAATATCTCTCCAGTGATTTGCAACAAAGAATCAAGGATGTACGATAACCTTAATGTAACCAAGAATTATTATTTGAGTTATGGGCTCTTGGTTATTCTTGTTTTGTTAGAACAAATACTGGTCTCCTGAACATTGTACACCCCCAGCATTTGCATAAATATAAACATTAATATTTAGCGTCAACATTCTATCTAGAACATTGTACGCCTTCTCCCCAATAATTTGCCTAAGTACGTCTGGTTATAAAATTAACATTTAGGGTCACAATACTGTCTAGAACCTTGTACACCCCTTCAAATCATTTGTATAAATATGCCTGGTTATAAAAAAACAACACTTGGGATCAGCATACTACAGTACGTGGAGAGTGTATTATCACTAAATCACCCACAGAGTAGAGATTCCACCCGAGCAATAATTGCAAATTTGTTTCAAAGCAAAGCATAATCAGCACCAGCAAAGTTAAACCCGGAGGTCCATTGGCTGAAGCATTGCTTGTGTTTTTTGTCGATATGTACACAATTTGAAAGTTATAGCTTGGGTGATAACTCCACTCCGCGGGTGATTTACTTACAATCCAATCTCCACGTACTCCACTTGTTCCCCCACCCCCTCCAAGTTATACTCAGATTCCACATACTATCTATATCATTGTACACTGGGTTGTAAATACTTTATACATCGTGTGTAAATGGAAGCCCAAAATATCACATCTAGCTGGAAAAGACACAAAATATCTCTGGAATCTCCAATAATTTACAACAAACAATCAATGTTGTACACTAACCCTAATACAGTCCATAATTATTAATAGGGTTATGGGCTCTTGGTTATCCTTATTTCGTTGGAATACATATTGGTCTCCTGAACATTGTATACCCCCAACATTTGCATAAATATAAACAGTCACATTTAGGGTCAACATTCTATCTTGAACCTTCTACACCTCCTCCCCAATAATTTGTCTAAGAACGTCTGGTTATAAAACTAACAGTTAAGGTCACCATACTGTCTAGAACCTTGTACACCCATCTCAAATCATTTGTATAAATATGCTTAGTTATCAGAAGCAACACTAGGGGTCACCATACTATCTTGAACCCTGTTCACCCATCCCCCTCCAAGTTATTGTTTAACCCTTTACCTAACGTAACGGCCAAAACCGGCCAGCGCTATTCTAAAAAATCACCAATTAATTTTCATTATTTTTTTCATTTTTTTAGTCCCGAAAACAAAGGTTATGACCCCTCGTTGGAACGAGCTGGTCGAGCTCGTTCCAACGAGGGGTCATAACCTATGTTTTTGAGATAAAAAATGAAAAAAATTGATTATTCAAGAATTATTTTTGCAAGTGTCGTCTGCTTTTCAGGTTAGGTAAAGGGTTAAGTATGCCTGGCTATAAACAGGAACACTGAGATTCCACATACTATCTACATCATTGTACACTCAGTTGTAAATACTTTATACATCATGTGTAAATGGAAGCCCAAATATCACATCTAGCTGCCTTTGTTTTAAATTTACTGGTGAACACACAAAATATCTCTGGAATCATCAATAATTTCCAACAAACAGTCAATGCTGAACAATATCCTAATACAATGAAGAATTATTAACTGGGTTATGGGCTCTTGTTTATCTTTGTTTCATTAGAATACATATTGGTCTATTGAAGACTGTACCCCCCCCCCCCTCCCCCATTGTCTACGTAAGTATGTGTGGCTATAAACTGCAACATTTAGTATCAGCATACAATCTAGAACCTTGTACATCCCTCCCCAATCATCTGTATAAGTAATCCTGGTTATAAACAGTAACATCCAGGGTCAACATACTAACTAGAACACTGTTCACCCTCCAACCCCCCCCCCCCCAACTCCCCAACATTTGAATAAGTATACCTGGTTAAAAAAACAGCAATATTTAAGGTCAACATACTATCAAGCATTGTCTCCTCTGATCTCAAGGCTGACGTAAATAGTGAAGTATACATTGTGTGGTGGTACTGATACAATTAATACCAATATTTGTACCAATATGGTATAATGATGGTATTGTCATTGTATTATGCGAATGAATCTACATACCTCCTGGCTCATGCTGATACCTCAACAAGCAAAGTTTTCAGAATGGCATCGTAAAATTATATTCTTATAACCAGTAGCGTTTGATTCAGTATACTGGGGAGCACCCACGGGTAATATCTCTGGAATCTCCACCTATCCTCAACAAACTAACAATGATATATAATCACCTCAATACATGAAAGATTAATTAATTGAACAAGTGTTCCTAGGTAATTCTTCTGTTCCAGGTAATTGGAAATACATTTTTGTACGGTGTCTAACTTGAGAGACCATTCGAGACCAATTAACTGAGTCATATGTCCTTGGCCATTCTTTTGCTTCGTTTTAATAGAAAAACTTTTTTTGTATAGGGTTTAAATTGTGGGTCCATATAGAGGGTCCTCACCAATGGATATCTGCTCAAGTGTCAACTAAATACTGTATTAAGTGAGATCCATGGGATCCAAATGACTCTGTAACCTCATCTCTTACACTTGTACCGTTCTCAAGGTAAAGACTGGTCTAGTATTTGAACCAATTGGGTCTAACTCGAGATTAATTACTGGGTCACAGGTCCTTGACTTTTCTTCTGCTCTAAATTATTGGAAACACTTTTCTGTGGGAGGTTTAAATTGAGGGTCCATATAATGTGGTACTCTCCTGTAGACATTTGCCTCGGTGTCAAAGTATATACTCACTCTAGTGGCGGGTATCCATGAAGCCCAAAGAACAATGCAACCCCATTCCTTACATTTGTACACTTCTTTTAGTGAAGACTTGCCTGCTGAGCATTGTGCATCCCCTTCAGCCTTAATAAACACGCGCACTAATGTTGATGCCAGTAGTAGAACCAATGTTGTATAATGATGTGACGCAGTATCAATAGTTATACTGGTATTATATACCAATATTGCACAAAGATATGATAAGATCATGCGAATGAATCTGCAGTTCTTCTGGTTTATTCTGATACTGTAATAATCAAATTATTCCAGCATGGTGTCGTAAGTACACTTTAACTTTTAGTGTAAATGGTAGACCAAATATTATATCCTTGTTTACACCCAACTGAGCTTATACAAGTGTTGATGCAAATACTATATATACTGGAAGGTAACCATGACCCTTCTGCATATTGTAACCACCCCCCCCCCCCTCCACCCACACACACACACAGAGACACTCATTTGTACAAGTGTCACAATAATTACTTTATTCAGTAGAGGTTATGAGATGTTCATAATAAAGTAATTACAGTAACCCCAATATAATTTGTATAAATATTAACTGTAGTATTGACTCAGTGGAGGGATTCTCTAAGGTCACCAAATGTATGTAATCCGTCCCCTCAACACTCACATAAGTGCCAATGTAGTCATGAGGTGCTAGGGCAAGTGCATGTATTCCATTTTACTGGAGGATATTCATTCACGTTCTGTGCATAAGGTTTTCCTATAATTAACAGGAACCTCTCATTCTTCTAGAAAATCATTTTGTCACCATCGCACCCCTTGTCCATAACGAAAAAAAGAAGAGAAAAAATAAAGAAGGAAAAAAACCCTGATTGGCTTAAACAAGTTAAAAAAAACGTTTCACAGCCCCCCCCCCCCCCCCCCCCTCACACACACACTCCCACCCCCGCATGGTCCATTTGCCTGCCACGTGCTCTCTTTTTATAACCAATGCAAACTTAAAACAATAAAAATTAAATGGTTTATATCTTTTTGATATTTTACCCATGTTAATAAAAGTGATAAATTTATCCCCTGAGTGCAACAAGCCTTTGCAATACTTTAGCATTGCAAGGCCTTCTTGCACTCAAGGGACGAAATACACCACCACGCCTGCTATTCTGTAGTTTATGGGGCCTTAAACATAAAACAAACCAAGAACATGAACTTCTGATGACAAAGAAATTATTAAAAAAAATAGAATTAAAAAAAACCCGTCCGCATGCAGTTTTACAAAAAATGAACTGAGAAACAGATGATCTACTTTCTGGGGCCTTTGTCCCATCTGTTACATACTTTTCCGCTTTCATTCGTTTCGAGTAAAAACAACTTTCGAAGACAATAATAAAGTGTTGCCTTTATCCTTTGCCAATTTGAGCAGTTGTGCGACTGACATAAGTGCCTCACTCATGCACTTCTCTAAATCACCACTACCGGCAGACAGACTTTTGGTCTCAACTGATGATACGACTAAAAGGCTCATGGATATTGAAATCTCCACACCAGTGTCTGTGCTGTCCTGACAGGATTCCCATATTATAACTAGATAATTGTTAATAATTTAGGCCTTGTTTCCACAAAATTCCTAATAGCTTTATGAAGGCAGCAAAACTGAAACTGACTGGAAAATGATTCTTGACCACGGACAAAATCTCGTCTGGTGTACCCTTAAAACAGTCGAGAATTTTTGTTTTCTCTGTTCTCTTATCAGATTCAATTACGATCTTCACACGTTTAATCTTCAGTATGGGATATTTTTCATTGTGTTTAACCCTTACCCAACGAATCGCCCGCATCCGTCCGCGTAATATGCAGATTCAGCAGCTGAAAAAATATTATTTTTCGAAAAATTTCAACAAAACCATATCATGTGACCCTCTTTGGAACGAGCTCGACGAGCTCGTTCCAATGAGGGGTCATATGATATGGTTTTGTTGACATTTTATGACAAAAAATAAAAAAAACGTTATTGAAATTAATAAATGTTGATATCGTCTGCGTTGGGTAAAGGGTTAAAACCAGTGTGAACGTCCTGTGTGATTTCAAGCCTGTCTCGACAGAAAACCCCAGAGGTAATACGGTTGTAAGTATATTTGTTTCTATCTGTCTACTTGTATCCTGGAAGCATTTATGTATTTATTAGGGTTTAACAACACTTTAACAGCCAAACTGAAATTGGCTGGAAAATGATTCCAGATCACGGACAAAATCTTGTCTGATGTACCCTAAAACAGTCGAGAATGTTTGTTTTTTATGTTTTCTTATCAAATTCAATCACGATCTTCACACGTTCCATCTTCAATATGGGGGAGCGCGGTGGCTCAGTAGGTGGAGGTGCAGGCTGCAAGCCGAGAGATCCTTGTTCGAATCCCACCTACGGCAACCGCGTTGTGTCCTTGGGCAAGACACTTCATCTCCATTGCCCGCGTAGGGGCACGATGACGCCGTATACTAAGGCGTACTGCACGTCGATGGTAAGCATGTCTTCAACCAATCTAACCCTGCCTGTGCTGCAGTGCGGAGTTACGATGTTGGGGAGCTGGCAGCTGTTCGTCGTTGCTCGATGGTTCTCTCCGGGTACTCCGGCTTCCTCCACCCGTAAAACTGTCACGGTCATGATTACGCATTGTGCATAAATATATGACCTTAAACATCAATAAATAAATATCTTCAGTATGGGATCTGACTTATTGTGTTTAAAACCAACGCGAATGTCCTGTGTGATTTCAGGCCTGTCCCGACAGAACACCCAAGAGGTAATTCGGTTGCAAGTATGTTTGTTTTTTTCCCTGTCATATTTTATCCTGGAACCAGGTGGATGTTATTTACATTGGTTCGTATTTTCTACAAAAGGTTGAACCTTAATCTTTTTTTCTCTCTCTTCCTGTCCATCCTTAACCTAATCTGAATGGCGGATGTCCTGCGCCGGACGCTCTCGCGAAGCTAGGGTTTTAGTTTTATGCGTCGGAACACAGGTACTCGGCACAAGCTGGGAAATCGAAAGAAAAATGATATTTGATACCATTTTTGAATCGATGCTGACGTGCCCCTATAATGGTATATAAATATTATATATCATTATAGGGGCACGTCAGCATCGATTCAAAAATGGTATCAAATATCATTTTTCTTTCGATTTCCCAGCTTGTGCCGAGTACCTGTGTGTCGGAAGCATGGCTTGTGACCCTATTTTGGAGGATCCAGACGAGCTCGTCCCAGTGAGGCCTCGTCTAACCTCACGCCCAATACCGGTTGGGGCTATTCACCGAATTAAGCATTCACATTTTACGACATTTTTTGCTCAATAACACAGCCCACAACCATACGCTGGAGCGGGCGCGTCGTATTCCTTCCTTCCACTTTCTGAGGCGCAGGACTGTCCGTTTTAGTAGGGCGTGAGTTTTTCGTAGAGCGTTTTGGTGGTGCGTGAGTTTTTGGCATAGTGTCATCTGCTCCTCGGGTGACCCTTTAAGAGCACCTTTAATTCGGATCTAGAAAGCAATTAGAAACCCGAGTTAGGCACAAGCCTGTCATACCCATGGCCGGGAGAGGTTGGCGGAGTAGTGGTGACCCCGTGGTCTGGTACTTTGGGGCCAGAGTTTGGCCCAGAAGTCCTTGATTCTTGGATTAACCCCCCCTCTCCCCCACCCCTGACATGGTGTGAGAGACTGTATTTTGTTTCTTTGCGGTTTGGTACGTCCTCTCAAAGGACCTGCCAAGCCTAAGAATTGAAGTACGGGCTTTCGGGTCATGTTTGGATTACCCCCCCCCCCCCCTCCCCCACCCCAATGTTCTGCCTCCTGTACCAAAAGTTGAGAGGGGGGCTGTATCGTGAATGGAGATCTGCACTTTTTCAATGATTGTAATTTTGGAACGCGTGATTCTTGAAGTGATAACTTTAGTAAATCAACTTGACGTTATAAACGTATCACTTCAAGCCGTCAAAAGCTATATCTCCAGGTCACTGGATACGCAGTGATGAACTTGGGACTTTAAAACATTCTCTTTAAAACGTCAATTTGATGGCCAAAAAATAACATAATTTTTTATCCCCAAAGTAACCAGAAATCCCCCTCAGGCCACTCTCATCGGTCGTTCCATCGGCACTCGCATCAGTATCCGGATACTGATGAAAGAAGGCCGTCACACAATTAACCCCGAGGCACGAATTTTCTCTCTCGGGTCCTGGTCAAATCTATTGTGTGGTGTGTGTATTACTTTCTTAACCTAACATTTGAAGAAAAATTGTTTCTCACTCAAATAGACGCTATATTTACTTTATCTAATATCTCACGACAGCAGAGTTTTATTACACTTTAATATCTTCATTAATCCCAAATTTATCGTTAACTTTTCACATACAATGTTTCATACGCAGATCTATATGCGAACGACAGTTATAATTTTTAAAATATTTTTACAACAGTGGCTAATACAGTTAAACTCGGTGCTATTCAAAGTGAAGATACTTACGACTTTATGGCAAAGTTTATCGACGCAATCAGTGATAGCCAAAATGATCCCTCAGACGCCCCATTTGCGATTGAAAGGCAGAGTAGTGAATACATTTCACCTGAGATTTTCAAAGAGAAAATATCACCACAGACCAAAAATTTCGCACGTTTAAACCTAAACTGTCGAAGGTTAAATGCCAATAACCTCATAAACTTCCTATGTGACCTGCAGCCAAGCAGCAACAGTTTTGATTTTATCGGTCTTTCTGAAACATACAATATTCGTGATAATATTTCTTATGAACCTGGTGGCTACTACCGTCCGATGTTCCGTTGTCGACCTGCTGAAGATGATGGCAGAGAGGGAGTGGGGTTGTTCATTAAAAAATAGACCCTTTAACCCTTTACCCAACGTAACGACCAAAACCGGCCAGCGCTATTCTCAAAAATCGCCAATTAATTTTCAAAATATTTTCATTTTTTGTCTCAAAAACATAGGTTATGACCCCTCGTTGGAACGAGCTCGTCGAGTTCGTTCCAACGAGGGGTCATAACCTATGTTTCTGAGACAAAAAATGAAAAAAATTAGTTATTCAAGAATTTTTTTTGCAAGTGTCGTCTGCTTTTCATGTTAGGTAAAGGGTTAAAGTACGCGACGACTTATCGTATTTGTCCCACATGTTCTTAAATCTCTGTTTGTAGAAACCTCGGGCAAGTTGAAATGTATTGCTGGAATAATGTATAGACCTAACACAGAACCCAAAGCAGATTTGGACCTCTTTTTAACAACCCTCTCTCGGTTGCTCGAACAAATTAATTCTGAATCTAAGAAAGCTCACCTTATGGGAGTCATCAATATAAACTTTGGTAATCCGCAAACTAGTCATTATATAGACCAAATGTCCAGTGCAGGTTTATCATCGGTCATTACAAAGCCAACTAGTGTCACTCAGAATCCTGCGCCTAAAATAGACCATGTATTATGTAATACTAAAAATGCTAATACGTATACCTCAGGTATAATTAATTATAACTAACATCAATGATCATTTTCTGAACTTCTACACGGAAGAATGTAACGCAAATGACGATATCCCAACCCAGAAAGTTGAACGAACTTCTAAGTCTGCTTAACTTCACCGTATGATCCGAGGACTTTTGCAATCCTCTTTGAGCAAAAAGAAATTCAAATTGCCATCGACCCCAGCATACAGCGAAATAAAACACACTGCTGCATTTTGTAACTGATGAAAGCGCATCTGGAAAGTTGACTATTACAACAGTATCCTTTTGGACTGCAAACACAATATGAAGAAAACCTGGGAAGTGTTCTCCAATAAATCGAAGCGTGGTCACACCTTACCTTCATCATTCACTGACTGCAATATTACGCCGAACGACACAGGAGAAATTTGTCAATAAATTTAATTCATTTTCGTCGAGATTGGTAAAACCTTAAATAACCAAGTTCCCTCTACACCGAGTCAATTCTCAGAATATCCGAGAAACAACAATAACACGGAGTTGTCTTTTAGTTCACCTCCCAACACACGTGAAGTGGTGATACTCGGTGTGAATGATTTTACACCCAAACCAAGTAAAGATTACAATAATGTTGGTTGCTGAAAGACGTTGTATATGAGAGAGCTGAACCCATATCCCATATAATCAATCTTTCTTTTTCCTCAGGCGTAGTGTATTTTAACATGAAGATTGCCAAAGTCATTCCGCTATTCAAGTCCAGCGATGAACACATTTTCAATAATTATAGATCTATCAGTATCTTACCAGCCTTTTTGTGAGTGATGGTCACGAAGGGGAATTGCATTTTAGTTCAACTCAACATGCCCAGCCCCATAGGGAGAGGTGGGGAAAATGCTGCAAAATATTTTTTAGATCTTATTCTCTTGAACCAGTGGGTACAATGACTTGATATTTGTTACGGAGCTTCATTTTGAGGTGTAGAATCAAATTTGTTCAAACAAAGTTCGTGAAGCAATATTTGGCTTTGTAATAGGAAGGGTCAGATTTTTGGCTCCGCCCAAAATTTCTATTTTCTGAACCGATGGTCCGATTTTTTAACCAAATTTGGTATGTTGTATTATTGGGTGATAAGTACTTGACTCGTGCAAAAACGAAATTCCTGCATCCCCATGGTAACCCCAGGAGCTAAACAAAATATATATATTTTTTCTAATACCCATATTTCCAAAACCACTCGGAACCCAGAGCTGTTATTTGGTATGCTGCTTCCTTAGCAGCAGTAGAATTGACTGGTAAACTAATTGCCATAGGTTATTTTAGGGTGTTCTGTAGAGGGCATCGAACAAATTCCGAGTCAGCATATTTGCAAACATTAAAAAAATCGTTTCTCCAGAACCAATGGTCAGAATCTTTTGATATTTGGGATACAGTATTTATCGGAGCGCGCGAGGGAGGGGGGGGGGGGGGGTGGTCAGATACAAGTTTGTTGAAATAAAGCCCATTGGTTCATATTTGAGCTCAATACAGTCCTCCGAATTTTTACCTTTCGGCAATATGGGGAATATTCTTTAAAAGTGTTCTTCTACAGAACCACCAGTCCGAATTTTTAATGTTTGGTATACATCATTGTATAACCCAAGTCCCTAGGTTAATATTTGAGCTTCCTCTTGAAGCCCAAATTTTAACTTAGATAAATATGGGGGATAATTTTTAAAAATCTTCGTCTTCAGATCCACTAGTCAGAATGCTTTTATATTTGGTATACAACATCTCTAAGGGGGCTAGACTCAAGTCTGTTCAAATCGGGTCCCTAGGTATATATTTGGGCTCACTATGGTAGCCCAAATTTTAACTTAGTAAAATATGTGTAAATTGTTTTTTTTTAAATCTTCTTCTTCAAATCCACCATTCGGAATGCTTTCATATTTGGTATACAACATCTTCAGGGGTGTCGCATTCAAGTGTGTTCAATTTGAGTTCCTGGGTTAATATTTGGCCTCAATATGGGCACCTGGATTTAACTTAGTACAATTTAACTTAACTTAGTATAATCTAAGGGAATTTCTTTAAAAATCTTCTTCAGATTCATCTGTCAGAATCCTTTCATATTTGGTTTACAACATCTTTAGGAGGTCAGATTCACGTTTGTTCAAAGTGGTTCCCTGGGTTAATATTTAACTTAGTGCAATATGAGGAAATATCTTTAAAAATCTTCTTCAAATCCACTAGACAGAATGCTTTCATGTTTGGTAAACAACATCTTGAGGGGGGTCAGATTCAAGATTGTTCAAATCGGGTCCGTAGGTTAATATTTGGGCCCGCTTTGATAGCCCAAATTTTAACTTAGTGCAATATGAAAAAAAAATCTTTAAAATGTTTCTTCTTCAGATCCAACAGTTAGAATATTTGGTATAAAACATCCCTAGGTGTGGTCAGGTCCAACTTTGTTCAAATCGTTAATATGGGTTAATATATGGGCTCCCTATGGGAGCCGCAATTTGCCATGTAGTTGAATAATTAGAAGTTCTGTAGGTTATGAACACCTAAATAAACCCCACTAACTATATTGCTGACCTTTCACTCTCTGTGCAACACTCCATGTTGTTTTGAAAAAAATACCTATACATCCACAAAGTACATCATCTCTTGAAAAAATTAAACTGGAAAAAAATATATGTTGCCACATGAAATTTCAGTTTAAATTTCAAATTTTCACAACCACCGTATGGTCTTGTACTGAATGACCTTTACACTTGCTTTAGCTCACCTGGCCTAAATGGCCACGTGAGCTTTTCTCATCACTTGGCGTCCGTCGTCGTCCGTCGTCCGTAAACTTTTCACATTTTCATTTTCTCTGTAACCGCTGAGCCAGTGTGAACCAAACGTGGCAGGAATGGTCTATGGGAGGTCCTCAACAAACGATCCTCATTTTGTTCCCGTCGGATGAAAAACATAGCTTCCAGAGGCATTCTTTGATTCTGGGTGGTGGATTTTAAAAAGTCTTCTCCTTTGAAACTGCCTGGCCGAATGTTTTGAAACTTTACATAAATGATGACTGGGACCCCCCTCTACCAACGAGCCTCATTTAATGTTGATTGGGTCACAAAAATGGCCGCAATTGCGGCTTATGTTACTGTAGAAACCCTATGGGAAATCACATTTTCCTCTTCCTCTCTTGAAAAAACCGAGGCGACGTGAAAAGAAACCTGGCAGGGATAGTCTATGGGAGGTCCTCTACAAACTATCCTCATTTTGTTCCCGTGGGTTGAAAAACATGGCCGCCAGAGGCATTCTTTGATTCTGATTGGTAGATTTTCAAAAATCTTCTCTTCTGAAACTGATACTTCACATAACTGATGACTGGGACTCCCTCTACCAACGATCCTCATTTAATGTTGATCGGATTGCAAACATGGCCACAATTGCGGCTTATAGTTACTATAGAAACGCTATGGGAAATCACATTTTCGTCTTCTTCTCCGGAACTACTGAGCCAGCGTGAACCGAATCTGGCAGGGATGGTTTATTGGAGGTCCTCTACAAGCGATTCTCATTTTGTTCACGCGAGATGAAAAACATGGCCGCCAGAAGCATTCTTTGATTCTGATAGGTGGATTTTCAAAAATCTTCTCCTCTGAAACTGCCAGGCCAAATGTTTTGATACTTCACATAAATGATATCTGCTACCCCCTCTCCAACGATCCTCATTTAATGTTATTTGGGTTGTAAACATGGCCACAACTGCGGCTTATAGTTACTATAGAAACCCTATGGAAAATCACATTTTCATCTTTTTCTCTGAAACTACTGAGCCGACGTGAACCAAACTTCACAGGAATGGTCTATGAGAGGTTGGAAATATGTGGCCACCAGAGGCTATATATAATGCTTAACCCAATGCCTCTCCTGTTTGCGTGAAGAACGGTACTGTTAGCAAAATACTTGTTTTTTGGAGAATCTGGTAAGGGTTGGTTCCAGTTTTCTCCACTGAGAACTGGGGAAAAAAGCCACAAATATTTTGTATACAGTACAAGTCAAAACAAGCTGTAGCATAACTGCAATAAACTAAGTAAACTGCTGCTCCTGCCCTGACAAGATCAGAATCTGTCATTTTCTGTAAAGCTATCAGTGAGAGCTTTGCAGAAAAACGATGTCAGCTTCTGGTCTTATCAGTGTAGGAAGAGAAAAAGATACATAGTTTATAGGATTATCCATTAATAGGCGCATCATTAGTCTCATGTTACTTATCAGAAAATACTGACTGATGACAGGTGTTTGGAAAACCAAGGGAACTTTTTTGTTTACATTCTCTTATATAAGAGTAATTATTGTATATCTTTTAAGATTTGACAAAAATTGGAGTAATGTGTTTCCTGTAAGCCCTTACCTATCCAAAGCTATTTTGAAAAGAGAATGCTGTCTGAAAAAGGTTGTAATTTTTCAAAAAGTATTTAACCTTCTTTTACTGATTTTATTTTGTTGAAAACAGAATTCATAAATGTGTGCATTTTCAAGAAAATTTTCTTTGAAACTACAAGGTCAAATGGTTTGAAAACTGAGTGTGACTGATGACTGTAACCCCTCTACCAATGATCCTCATTTTAATCTTCATCGGGTTGCAATTATGGCTGCAATTGTTGCTTATAGTTACTATAGAAACCCTATAGGGAATCACATTTTCATCATCTTCACTGAAAGTACTGAGCCAATGTGAACCAGACTTGGAAGACATTGTCTATGAGAGGTTCTCTACAATTGTTATTCAATTTATTCCCGTTGGATGAAAACACGTGGCCGCCAGAAGTATTCTTTGATTCTGATTAGTCAATTTTGAAAACTCCTCTCCTTTGAAACCACAGGGCCAAATGTTTTGAAACTTTGCATGGTTTATAACTGGGAAACCCTCCACCAACGTTCCTCATTTTAATGTTGATCGTATTGCAAACTGGGCCACAATTGCGGTTTATAGTTACTATAGAACAAACCTATGGGAAATCACATTTTCATCTTCTCTCTGAAACTACGACGTGAACCAAAACTTAGCAAGAATGATCTATAGGAGGCCCTCTACAAACGATCCTCTTTTTGTTCCCGTTGGTTGGAAAATATGGCCACCAGAGACATTCTATGATTCTGTTTGATTGATTCAAATGTTTTGAAACTTCACGTGATTGAAGAGTGGGACACGTTCTACCAATGATCCTCATGTAATGTTGATGTAATGTTGCAAACATGGTCACAGTTGCAGCTCATAGTTACCATGGACAGCCTATGGGAAAGCACATTTTTATATGTAGTTCCAGGTGAGCGATTACAGGCTTTAGAGCCTCTAGTTTCATGCGTCATGTTTTTGAGAGATTCTCTCACATTTCGGCATTACATTACAAACAAACTTATTAATCCTTTCCAAAGTGGACGAATCGAAATTTTAATTAATTGTTTCAAAGTCAAAATAGAGTTAACCAATCTGCTGATCAGCCCTATTTATTTCTCACTCACAACTTTGCTTGTCAAATCCTCCAAGTCACGTGTTCTCTTATTTAGTGGTTCATAACCTTAAGAGATACCAAAGTCGATTAAATATCTGTAATTTAGGATTTAATTTCAAAATAAAATACTAGCAAATTGATTCCAAACATTTTGTTTAAATTCACTCTTTTTTCTCTGACCTCACAGCATTTCGTTTAACCCACCCTGTGTTTGCTGTAAAAAAAAATCTGAGGCATTTTCAGCCTTTCACTCATTATAATTAATCCTAGGTAAAAAATCATTGAAAAGACATTCTTCAAATTAACATCATTTTGTATTAATACATTAAAACGACAGCCCCATGTGTACCTCACGGCCCAATTATTCTAAAAAAAGACCGAGTGTTAGAATATTTTAACCCCTTCATTTTTCTCAAATAAAGAGAAAAGAGATACTTCTTCGACAAATGATTGTATATAGCACATATTTGTAAGACAAAAACGCCATGTGAGAGAAGCACACCTTGACCCCAAATAACCATATAATTTGAGTGGAAAAACAGAAATAAAGGAACAAGCATGGGTTGCTATTTGACCCTATCGTTCCAACCAATTCAGTGAAAAAGCCAACCCCCAGTGCACATGAGTCCTTCCATGATAGGTTTAGTGGCAGAAGCGTATTGGGTTTCCAGATGCATAACTAACTGAGATAAGAAGCATCTTAGAAATCAATAAATCACACATATATTTTATCTTATCACTAACAGATTGACCTCCTAGTGGACAATTCCCTTGCTGATGTTCTGCAAAGACATAAAAAGCTCCACATGTACCCTTCCCAAATGGAATATTGTTTTTTGACTCTGCAGGAATTTTGAGGCAAATCAACCACATGACTCCTTGTATTATACTCATGGCTGTCAGGACCTGAATTCAAAAGAAGGAGCGGAAACAAATGGGGTGGGGGGATGGGGTTTGAGCGGAATAATAAAATCTTACAGATGGATCCAGATATAAGTTGTAAACGTCATACAAATGCATAGAGTGGCACAGCACGTTTTCCCCCACCTGATAAGGATAACTACTGACCCACTCTAGTTACTGCTAACCCTTTCCTCACTTCAGCCTATCTCCACTTGTTTCAACTTTTAAAAAAAAACAATAGTTGTTGAAACCTCTTAGAATCAACAAATGTGCTGATTCCAGAGAGATTCAACAACCTATTTTTACTAGAATACAGCCAAAACATTAATCTTAGGAGTGGTTAGGTATTTATATTTACTGATGTAAGATATAATATGCCATATTGTCTACTACAGCATAACATCAACAAGATTGCAAGACAACTTGGTAAAACTGATAATGACCGAGAAACCAATCACAGAGACAAGAGACAAAATTCAATTTCCAGGCATATGTTTTTATTTTTGGGGAATTCCCTCTTTGTACTTACGATAGACCCAGTTAGTATGGTGACAAAGAGACTTCTGCTTAATCGATTGAGATGAAAAAAAGAATGGAATTTTATACAGTGTGAATGCTGCCATGACAAAAAGTGAAAAAATGAAGTTACCCGCGATGTCATGATTTCAAATCAAGAAAAACCTCCCGGCATAGTTATTGGAATCTGATATATCAGAACACTTCAAGGCTGAAGGGGTTTGCTAAAAAATAACCGGAAAAGGTTTCCAATTGTCTATCAATCAAAGGGAGGTAATTCATTTTCAGTTCCTATTAAATAGAAAGGAAATTCAGCTGTCAGATCATGAACAATTCAAGTAACTCATTACCAAAACTGCTCACATGGAGTGAAAACCTATTGTACATCCCATTAACACAACATTTAATTATTTTTGCATGATTAAACAGGCTATTTCACATTTGATTCTATAACTGGGGAGCCCAAAAGAAGAATAGTCTCCATTCTGTGCTGTCTCTGAAGCCTTGGCATGGAAGAAATCATATTTGTAGCACATTTATATGCATAAAAGGGGGTTAAATGGCAGAATGGAAGAAAAGAAACTTGCAGTAATTAAATGTGGACTGAAGGCTTGGGTGGCCGGTGGAAAAACATGACAAATTTTATTAATTGTGTTTCAAGGTGGCAAAACAGTTTATTTAAACTCCACCCGCCATTCTGCAGAATCGGCTGTGTTTGTCACCATTATTCTACCATGCAGTTGCCCCGAACAACTGGAAATTCACCAACTAGGTTATTGAACGAAATCGAACCAGCGGTCGGAACTATACAAGACGTCATTTGAAACTTTCCATGACTAACACATTTTAGAATCTTATCATCTCAATGTCACATGCAACAATTCCGAATGTCTAGACTGTAAGTAACGCGAATCTCGAATCATGGACACAGTTATATCTCCAGAGCGCTGGTGGCTTGTTGTCTAGCCCATTACATGGATGCGAATTATGTGTCTGGGCGGGGCTGTTTGCAGCGTGCGCGCTGGTTTAAATAAGCTGTCCGTATACGTTGGAGTACACTGCAAAAAATATAGGTTCTCTTTAGAACCAAAACTGGTTCTAATCTTGTCCCTGAGATGGAACCAGTTTTGTTTAAACACTATTTATTTCAAATCAAATAAATTTATAAAGATTAACATTAAATATTAACAGAATTAAACATAAATTGAGGGTGTTTTAGCCGTAAGTTTAAGCTCATACGCGGCTGTCTCAAATCATTATTAAGCAAAGGATATATGAACAGTTGGCATATCGAACCAGTTTTGGTTCTATACAGAACCAAAACTGGTTCGATATGCCAACTGTTCATATCTCCTTTGTTTCAAAATGTTTGGCGACTGAGTTGAATAAGCTCCAAGTTTATTGCTGAATGTACTTCAGTTCATGAAATATTCCGTTAAAATTGAACGCTAATCTTGGTAAATTTATTTGATTTGAAATAAATACTGTTTAAATAGAACTAGTTCCATCTCAGGGACAAGATTAGAACCAGTTTGGGTTCTAAAGAGAACCTATATTTTTGCAGTGTACACTCTCTACGCAGCTTACACTGGTACTCTCTCAATACCTTTAGCTATCAGAACGTTTTGACTAACGCGCGCTCTTTTTCATTCTTCACTTTGTCACCATTCATATTATATACTCTAATAGTCTATGGTGCGTAACTGGTATGTGGTATCAAGTGGATGTGGACTGTCACTTCCTTGCAGTATGATGATTGTTTGAATAGTTTGATTTTTTCATGTTTCATATGTTTCTATTCACATGCTGCAAAATAAAAACAAAACTTACTTACTTGCTGGGCGGATTACAAATGAAGTCACGTAGTAATTTTACCATTGTATTTTGCAGATTTTTTCAAAGCCGTCCAAGCAATGGAGATACTTGGCTTGATTGTGTCAGCGGGTGGACTTTTCTTATGTTTCTTGGTGACTTTTGTGAGGCCGAACAATCGTCAGATCAGGTTGCTTTCTGGACTCGCTGGAGTTGCGGCTGGTATGTACATGCACATTCTATCTATACGTTCATAATGCGAAATATGCACAGTGAACACATTGACTAAGTAAATGCGACGAACTAGGCGACGGCGTTGATGACGGGGGGTGGGGGAGGGGTGAGGGGGGGGTGGGTGCAGATGCACCTGAGGCGAATTTTATTCCAAACACCTTGAAAGACCGAGACACAGACGGACGGACGGACGGACGGACGGACGGACGGACGGACGGACGGACGGACGGACGGACGGGGACGGACGGATGGACGGACGGACAGAGCGAGCTTCAGATTACGCCAACATTATCTTTACTATATTTTACACCGCAAAGTCTGTAATTCTACCGCTAGAGAATCGTTGGGAGGAGGTGGGGACATTGCAGCCATTTCAAACGTGCACTTACTATATAGGGCTCCTGACATTTCAATCTTATGGAGAATAAGCAGGAAGACCCAGAGACTCGATACTCTTAAGATGTATGCGAAGATTTGTATGGTTTGTCTCTTCTTTGGACTGTAAAATCAGAAATGTCTCCCTGGAAGTAAGGAATCAGCCAATAGTTGAACAGGTAGGTGCAGAATGTTCACTAGCTGGGTATTTGCTGGTGTTGCAATACTCTTTTTAAAAGAAGCAGGGTTAATGGAACTGTCACCCCGGTGGTTCTGTATTAAACACACAGTTCAGTCTTGTTCGAAACTATTTTACTGGCACTTTGTAAACATATTATCAACCATTAAAACAATTTTGCACCATTAAAATTCCACCAATCGACATTACACTCTACCATGAAGACTACATTTTATTTTATGGACATCTTTAAAAGTATTTTTAGCTCACCTGCGTGATACTCAAGGGGAGCTTTACTAATCACTTTCTGTCCGTCGTCCGTCCGGCGTTAACTTTACATTATCGACTTCTTCTCACAAACTACTCAACCAGATTGAACCAAATCTGTTGTGCCTGTTCCCTATCATATTTCAATTCAAGTTTGTTCAATTCAACTTGTCCCGCCCTTTGGTAGGGCCACACCAAAAAAGTGAGCCTAAGTCTTAAAAAAATCTTCTTCCCATGAACCAGCAGTGGCAGAGACTAGATATTAGGCGCGCAGCTTCGTTTTGAGGTAGAGACTCAGATTTGTTCAAGAGAAGTTCTAGAGGAAATATTTGCCATCGTTATAGGAGGGGCAATAAGGTTTGCCCCGCCCAAAATTTCTATTTTCCAAACCGGGAGGCTGATTTGAACCAAATTTGATCTGAAGTTTTATTGGGACACAAGTAGTTAACTGGTTGAGTGCTGGAAGCCACTATCAGGGCTTTGGCAAAAAGGAGGGTACCCTTTAAAAATTACCCTTTTCTTTACTTACGTTTCATATTCAGTGAAAAACAAAATATTATTTTCAACATGAGGATCTGCTTTATTAAAAATTATTGGAAAGTGCCAAAAGGCACTTTCCAATAATTTTTAATAAAACACATTTTGAAGAACAAATTTGATCACCTAAAATAATGTAGCCCTCAACCAGTTAAAAACAAATTTTCCCGTCGCCCCATGAGAACCGCAGGAGCTAAAAAAAAAAAAAATAAAATAAAACGCCCATATCTCCAAAACTGCACAGCACTGAGGTTTTTTATTTAGCATGAAGCTTCCTTAGGGCCAACAGAATGGAATGGTAAAAAAACGTGCTATCGCCTTTATCATTGGGTACTTTTTCGGGACTTTGAAAAAGTGCTGAGTCAGCATTTTTTAACACTGTGGATAATGGGGAAAACATTAAAGAATTTTCTTCTCCCAAACCACTGGTCCAAAGGCTTTCATGTTTCACATATAACATCATTGTAAGATTTATTTAAATTATTGAAATCCCTGAGTCCATATTTGGGCTCTCTATGGGAGCCCAAATGTTCAAATTAGTGCAATATGTGGAATATTCTTTAAAAATCTTTTTATTCTTCAGATCCACCAATCAGTATCTTTTGATATTTGGCATGCAGCATCCTTAGGGGGTGAGATACAAGTTTGTTCAAGCCAAGTCCCTGGTTTCATATTTGGGATCTCTGTGGGAGCCCGAATTATAACTTAGTTCAATATGAGGAATTTTCTTTAAAAATCTTCTTCTTCAGATTCAGCAGTCAAAATTTTGTTTATATTTGGTATGCAGCATCCTTAGGGCGTTGAGATTCAAGATTGTTCAATCCAAGTCCCTGGGTTCATATTTGGGCTTCTTGTGGGAGCCCAAATTATACCAACATTTTTGATTTCTAAACTGAGAGGCCAATTTGAACCAAATTTGATATGAGGGCTCATTGGGTCATAAGTACCTAATTTATGCCAAAAATATTTTCCCCGTCACCCCATTGGAATTGCAGGATCTAAAAATAGAAAAACATTAAAACGCCCATATCTCCAAAACTACACGGCACTGAGAATTTTTATTTTGTGTGAAGCTGAAAGGAATGGTCAAAAAAGAATATCCATCGTTTTTTTTCATAGGGTACTTTTCCAAGAAAAAATGCTGAGTCATCATTTTTTAACACTGCGATTAATGGGAAAAACATTAAAGAATCTTCTTCTCCCATACCACTGCTCCAAAGGTTTTTATATTTCACATATAACATCTTTGGAAGATTCATTCACACGTTTGTCGAAATCACATCCCTGGGTCCATATTTGGGCTCTCTATGGGAGCCCAAATGTTCAGATTAGTGCAATATGAAGAATATTCTTTAAAAATCTTCTTCCAATCCACCAATGCGAAGCTTTTGATATTTGGTATGCAGCATCCATAAGGGGGTGAGATTCAAATGTGTTCAATTTGAGTCCCCGGCTTAATATTGGGACTTTCTATTGGTAGGATGAGGGGGTGGCAGGGAGTGCATGTTAGGTTCAGACTTATTTAAATCCATTCCTTAGTGTTTTTCCATAAAATTTGCCATTTCATGACTTCGTTCCTTTGTAGTGTTGATGAACCATGTCTAACTGAATGTGACCTCAAATACTGATTTGAACCACTTTGGCAGGTGAGCGATTAAGGCGACTTGGGGCCTCTTGTTTTTATACACAGTGGGTTTAATGTGAATTAATTTCCATTCGATTTTATTTAAAGGTAATTTTAAAAACCATTAACTATTTACAACTCAAGAAAGATAAAATTTGAAAAATATATTTGGCTGTCCAAATTTATAATTTTGCATTTGGACAAAGGTTAAGTTTCTCAATGGGTAAATGAAAACAAAACTGTGATGTACCACTGACACTGCAACATTTAAAACCCTTTGAAACCCAGCGGCCGCTTTTCCGGCCAGGAAAGTGATACGTCATAACGTCATTAAATAGGACGGCTGTTGCACGTTGAAAATATTGATTGGTCTACCCTAAATAATGAATATGGTCTCTTCTAATTGCTGCCATTGAACTGGCATGGAAGATACCACTACACTAGAATACAAAGGGTTAAACTTGACCAAAAAAAAAAAAATAAAAGTGGAAAAGGTTATGCGGCCCATGTCACAAACACTCAAATCCAAAATCGTACAATTTTCCTCTCCGCCTCATTAGCACTGTACATACTTGTAATTTCTTACATTCATATAAATCGCCACTGTAACGAACGTTCTACAAGAAGAATCTTCGAGCGTCATCATTTTAACCATATACCATTTCAAGAAGCTCAGACGATGCTGGTTTGCAAATAATGTCCGATAACAGGTGACATGCAGCTGGTTAACATCGACACCCTCGTCTATTTTGACTCCTTTCGTTTATCCCCAATTGATGTTGGTGTCGCGAAGTGTGCTCAAAGGTATAATGTCCTGCATAATATTTTAATACCCCAGATACCTTTGAATTAATTTTATATCACTCTGACAAGGAAGCGCACTGGCTCAGTGGTTACGGCATTGAACTTCAAACTGAAAGGCCAACGATTCAATCCCCAAGAGGGGTAATTGCGATGTATCCTTGGACAAGGCTCTAAAACGCGATTGCCCGCGTGGTAGAATGGTAGCGCTGTGTACTAAGGGCGTACTGCCCATTGATGGTGCAATTATCCTCAACCATTGCTACGCCTGCTTGTGTGGAACAGGTACGTGGGGAATCTGACAGTTGCTCATCGCTGCTCGGTGGTTCTCTTCGGATATTCCGGCTTCCCCCACCCGCAAAACTGTCCAACACGAGGTGACCCCTGTTGTCAACAATGTCGTTAATGCCCAATGAATAAATAAATCACTCTGGTTTACAAACAGCTTCCCTGCCGGGTTGAATAAAGGGCGAGGAAAGATGGGGAGGGGCAAGCTACAATGTTTAAAGTAAACTTGAAAAAAATAGTATACATTATGAGATAAAACATATACCCTTCTCTGATACGTTATCCTGAACAAGTTTTGTTTTAATTTACTTTAAAAACGGGCTAGGGTAGAAAGGAAATCTCCAAATACATTGTTGCCAATTGAACAAAATCAGATGATAGAGTTCAATAATCCATGTGCTCCAAACATTTAAAATATAGAAATGTTACAGTCCATCTGTCAAGTTAGGTATTTGGCCATATGTCCTAAACTTTCAGTCGTTTTGTCAAATGACCGTGCCCGCCAGGCATTTCAGCAAATGATTATAATTTCAAGTTATTTCGTCGCCTGAGTGCTAGAATGTCCTATGTCCCCTATGGGACATAGGACATTCTAGCACCCAAGCGACGATTTGTCAAATGACTGAAATAATTTAGTAAAATGCCTATTTGGGATTTTGTTACATTTTCAAGAAAAAAATAATAATTTTTATTTTTGTTTTAATATTTTTTTAATTATAAGAACATTATTGCCACAACAACAACACAACATAAAATAATGATAACATAATTACAACAAATCATTTATTTCAGCAGTTAACACTTGAATGGCATCTTCTATTCCATAAAACACCATTTCTGAGATAAATACACTTTCTGCTCTTACATCGCTTTTGTCCACAGCAATTATATTTTAAGACAACCATGCTGATATATGTTTTGTTGGCGCGTCGAAGAGACACTGCACATTGGCTCAAAAGAAGAAAAAAAAATAATATAAACATACACAGTACGGTCACTTTCCACGAGTGGGATATATTTCCATGGGCAAGCTAATATTAGATACCAAACACTTATTTTTGGAATAATCATCAACAATTTAATTAATGAAGCATCGGGTGCAACCCGGTGCTTCTGTACTGCTCAAAGTGTGCAAAGCACCAAGTATATCCAACTACCTGCTTTACGTTTTATTTGAAATATTGTTATGAAAAGTGTATATATTTTATATTTAATTATACCTTTAATGATTTAAGCACAGACATTGAGATTTTGTTTGTGTTTGATATTATTTTTTAGATTTTGAATACGATAACCATGGAAAATGGATATTATTGGTAAAAGAGGAATTTTTTCAAATTTGCCAAACAGGTGCCGTAGCGAACTGATATGGGTTCAATATCGAGTATGATACCCATTATTGCTAATTACAGCTTGACAACGCCTTCACATGCTCCCAATCAGGTTCCAGATGGTCCTTTGTGGGATGTTGTTCCATTCTTGGACCAGCATGGCACCAAGCTCCTGGACACTTCTTGGTTGGACTGGACGGACTGAAATTGCAAGCGGCAACTCATTCCAGACATGTTCGATTGGATTGAGGTCAGGGGATCTTGCTGGCCAGTACATACGCTCAATCTCCTCCCTCTGTCGGTACTCCCGGACAGCATGGACAATATGAGGACGGGCATTATCGTCCATCAGAATGAATCTATCATCCACTGCACCTGCATACAATCTGACGTGGCCATCCAGGATCTCATCAATATACCGCTGCTCAGTCAATGTACCACTGTCATTGACACAAAGCTCTGTACGTCCATCCCTGTTGATGCCGCCACAGACCATTATTGACCCTCCATCAGCGGTCATGTTCAGCAACGTTGGCTGCATGGAATCGCTCTACTGGTATTCTCCACACCATAGACCGCCTATCTGTGTTGTCTAGGCAGCACCTTGACTCATCTGTAAAAAGGACAGGTCGTCAATCTTCTCTGGTCCATCCAACCTGATCCATGGCCCATTCATATCATGCCTGACGGTGGTTCTGGGACAGCTGAATGCGAATACATGGCCTTCTCGATCGGAGACCACCTTTGTGCAACCTTGCCGGGGTAGTCTGCGTCGACACATTTACCCCGTATGTATTCTGAAGGTCACTGCAAAGTTGGTTTGATGTGTCAAAGCGGTTCCTACGGGCCTGAATCAAAAACTGGTCTTCACCTGCAGATGTCGCCCTATCTCTGCCACCACATGTCGTCTGACTGGTGTGTCATACTGCTGAAATCTTGCCAAGGCTCTGGTGATCATCTCATGGTGCACACCAAGGGCTTCACCAAACTGACGTTGGGTAGCCCCTTGCTCCACCATCCCTACAACCCACCACATTTCTGCTTCAGACAAATGACTTCTTACATTTGTATTCGCCATATTTAATCATTACATCACAAGTGTTTGTGTTGAAAGGAGAACTGAATACCCTACACATCTTATGTACATGTAGACAGTACACGAAAACATCATGGAAATCAAGGGGTACATGCTTTCCATAACTGTCACGAAACATCTGCCTGTCAAAAGAGCTAATGTAAACACTGGGGGCCATCTCAATACATTCCTCAATCATATCCCTCAAAAATCGTTGGGGACCATCTCAATACATTCCTCAATCATACCCCCGCCCCCCCCCCCCCCCAAAAAAAAAAAATCGCAAATGTGTCACAAGAAAATTTCACAATGATGTGTCAAATATGTGGTGCTTAGTGAACTTTGAGTAGTATATAATTACAATTTTGATGATGATGATTTTTATAACCTGGTAAACATACGCGTAGATTATGATCGGTGCACAGCGACAGTTCTATACATATTGCATGTGATATAAGGTTAGAATCATTTCTACATGAGGATTCAACTTTTGGGTTCCAGAGAGTCAAGAACATGGCCAATTTGATTATTTAAAAGGAATGCCCTAACTCTGTGACATGGTCTAAGAAAAGTGGTATTGTCTCCAGCTGACTCCCCTACCAAATGAGTCAGCTGAGGATATGTTCTGATAGTTTTCATTGAAAACAACCCTAATCCGAAAAAAACTAAAACTAAAATTTACGTAAAGACATACTACTTTTTGAAAGAAAAACCCTCATATTTATTCACAAAACAAGGAATACAGTGCTCTGCCTTATCCCTTTCCTCCTTCCAAAATACGGAGTGCCTCAGTCACAAAGCAAATCATGTGATCAAGAGAGTTTAGGCTATTAACATTATGGTGCTCAATACATGTCTAACAGTATTTTCAAACATTTCACTGAGATGACACGTTCAGTTGTGGGGGCTGGAGGGGGCGGGGTGGGGCTAGAACAAAAAGTAGATTAGTAGAATGATCTGCCCCTATTGTGTTCACATTCAAAAGCAGCTCCAAATCAGATGTGATACTGGTTGAGTTAATTCCTGTATTTTGGAATGTAAGGCGTTAACCCAGTCGGTATGGTGCGTGGCAGATTGTTCGGCGATAGACGATGGAGAACCTTGACGCATGTTCAGACCCGTCGAACCTCGTCAGTGTTGGTTTCCCAAAACTTCACAATTTGCAGGCCAGTTTAGATAACAGCGCACACCTGATGGGATTGTTGTTTGATATTTAAAGGACATTACTTGGTTAGTTTCATAAAGGCCAAGATATCTGTCCAAAGTCATTTAATTGAGGCCTGGGTCTCTCTTGGTGTGAAGTTACTCAGGACTGATATCCTCTCTATTTATTAAACCAATTACGAAATGTTCTCAGATCTGTTTCAGTTTCAGAAATAGCCAAGAGTTTGTACTTATACGTAAAAACATCACAACTGGCGATAAATCGAAAAACTAAAAACAACTGTTTCCTAATTTGTACAGCTCTACAGCATATTAAAATTAAAAAAAATTCCCACACATATTAATCTTTATCCCTGTGTTCCCATAGATATCCCCCCACCCCCCCCCCCCCCCGAGTTCGGCCTTAATGGTTGTGAATTTCAAGGAAAGGTATCATATTTAGATACTGTTTTATTCGAGATTATATTTTTTAAAAAAATCAGAAAAATTGGCTTAAAAAGAGCTGGAAGTCAAATTCTTTCAAAATATTATTAACATAGGGTTCCTTCCAATTGAGAGTGTAAATTGGAATAAGGAAAAGCTGACGGATCAACTTGCTTGAGATAACCAGCAATCGATGTGCGAAGTTTGAAAGTTGTATCCGTGACAATTATGGAGCGGCAAATGTCACGAAATTGTGTATTTTTGTGGTAAATGTCTAAAATGGGATAAACTTTGAAGTAAAAACGTAAGAAGAAAACGGCTAACTCTTCACTTTTTGAGCTACGCAATATAATAAAACTTAAAACAAAGTTCAAAGTATTTCAATTTTTAACCCAATAATCCCGACCCTTATGGCTTCACCTTAGGGTTAGGTCAAAATCTAGTAGGACGTCGACACGTTTTAGATATGTTTTTTGCGTAGATTATATGTCCGAAATTTTGAACGGCTGATTCTGAAAATGAGGTTGAAAATAATATAAATAGCAAAAACGTAAAATCTTCATCGCTGGCATTGGATATGGGAATTTCACTTTCTTACCTACTCTTACTTCAGCTGAACCGAGACCGAGATATTTTACTCTGTTGTTAACTGTAAGGGAACAACAGTTCTGTAACAAAGGAAAGGTCTTAATGCAGTACCGTTAACCCTTTGAGACTTTATTTGTCCTGACGTTCAAACGTCACTGGGTACTGAGTTTCTTCAACGTTTTTCAAAAGCGACGTCAAATGCCGGAACGTACAAATATCAAGATATTTTTCAGATTAGTGATTAACTGGTTGAGGGTTAAATTATTTGGTGGTCTGAATCTGTTATTTAAAACTTGTTTTATTACAATATATTGGAGAGTGCCCACAGACGCTCTCCAATAATTTGTAATAAAACAAATTTATGCAAGCAAAATAATATTTGTGTTTGACTGAATATGAAATATGAGCAAGGAAAGTGTTGGGTTTTACTCAAGTATCCTCATTTTCTAAAGCCCTGATAGTGGCTACTATCACCCAACCAGTTAAGAAGTCTTGAGAGCAGGATTATATTAGTATTTTAAGCTGCGATAACATTTGGCTCAACGGTTCTCACTGAGCACTATTCGAGAGAAAATAGGAATTGGGGTATAAGCTTGAAAAAATCGAAAAATAATAACTAAACAAATGACCACAAAGTATCAACGCTCTGTTTTTTTCGTACGTCATAAGACGTACAAAAGTATGAAAGGGATAACTGGTTGAGTGCTAGAAGCCACTATCAGGGCTCTACTGAAAAGTGCTGAAAGCCACTATAGTGGCTTTACATTGTTTGTACTAATTTGTTGTTGCTTCCGCCCCGGAAGAAAAATATTAATAAAAAATTGTTTTGTTGCAATTTATTGGAGAGTGCCAACTGGCACTCTCCAATAAATTGTAACAAAACAATTATCTATGAGCAACACCTTGCTAAAATAAGGGTCCTTTTGTAGTAGTGTGATATCTGAAAAAAAAATGCTCGCATTACAAATGACCACTGAAAAATAATTTAGCACTCTACCAGTTAAGGAAATATGAATAAAGGAAGTGATAAAACTAAAACAAAAATGGGAACACAAACTGGAAGAAGTGACAGACAAGCTTCCAGTGTGGGAAGGTAATGTTAGTATTGAGGCACTCTCAACTAGGGCTGTCACGATTATTTAATTTAGGAATCGATTAATCGTCGCAAATAATCGATCATAATCGATTAATCGTACCTAGATGACCCCCCTCTCCCTCTCTCTGACGTCGATAAAAAATGAAGTTCAAGTCAGTTGACCTACCTCCGGTAAACAACGAAGACGATCCTCTTTTAGGTACATTCAAAGCTTTGATGTTCTGAACTTTTGAACCGCCAGTGTAATAATCAAGACCGGTCGGAGGTTGCGAACTTCGTAACTGCCGACCGGTCTTGATTATTACACTGACGGTTCAAAAGTTCAGAACATCAAAGCTTTGATGAATGCACCTGACAGACAAATGCTTCCAACGGCTTCTTGGGGTTTAACATCGATGTTCCTAACTCTTTACCTTTAGAAACAATAGTTTTTTCATAAAATTTTCTTTTAATTATTAAAGGTCTAAAGCGGGATAAAATTTACCGATTATTCGACTACGAAAAATACTAATCGATTTCGCTGTGACCGATCAACAATCGACTAATCGATTAATCGTGACAGTCCTACTCTCAACTTCAAGTGAAAAGCACCCCCAAAAACGGGAAATATGCATCTACTCAAATTATGGACCCGCGAAGCTTCGAGGTACGATTCGATTTCGAATCTTAAGTTGATATTGGATTGAATTCGAAATCACCTGCCCGATTCGTTTCCAATCGATTCCTTACACTGGAGTTGTATTAGTCTTTATCAAATGACTATGTCACTTTTACCCTAAATATCACTACTGTTTGACGACGTTTTCCAAACTGTTGTATCACACCGGGTGAGATTTTTCCGGATCAAAAGTCCACATCACACTCTTACGGAAATCAAAAATCCATATCACACTCCCACGGAAATATCCGAGAGTTTCCGTGAATAGTTTTCGTAACTCGGGAAGTCGTTGTTGTTTCGTCTGCTATTTTGTAACCGGCTTTTCACCGCATTTTAATTAAAATGGCAATTTTGGGTGAATTTGACATCGAAACAATGTCATATGATAAACATATCATCATAACAGTGTGTTGATCCGTGTCGTCGCATCACGTCTCGTCGAGGTGGCCAGATTTTCGGATCACACTCGCTGCCCGCGGCAGCTCGTGTGATCCGAAAATCTGGCCACCTCAACTCGACGTGATACGACGACACGGATCAACACACTGTTATGATAATATCTATTTCTCGTCGTTTCACAAAACATTTAGTTCACATGGAATGTGTACATAAATAATGCTTAAAATAGAGACAGAGTGTAATTTAATCTATATTAACATAAATAGCATCTGACCCATGCTACTTCTCGTGCTAATTCCGGTCTCACTAGGCCCTACCACTGTTGAAAACAAGTTACAGTTTCGAAACAGTGTTGACGATGAGCTGTTGCCAGCGGTTAGTCCCGTTCAGTTGTTAGTGCTGGTAAGTCTCGCATCCGTTCCTGGGTAATATTTCAACTACATCATCAAGGCATGCCTTCCAGGAAAGCAGGCTTTGATGATGTAGCTGAACTAATTTATCAGTCGGGACTGGAGCCGTCGCAGTGGAAACAATCAGGTTTACAGCCCTCTCCCCTTATCGGTCATCTTCAAGGCGCTCAGAATTCGACTCGAGATTCGATTCGATTTCGAATAATGGAAGCGACTTGATTCGAGATTCGATTCTAATCGAAAATGTGTGATTCGCATGGCTCTAAACTGAAAAGACAGTAACCAAACACCCCTCAAAAAGTCTGCATCTCGACCTTCTGTTTCTCAAAGTACTTCACCGAACGTGACAATGGAAAAACAAATTTCTGAAATTAGCAAAAAACTTCAGCGTGTTCTAACAACTGAGAATGTTAATAGTGCACCGTCGGTCTTGAAATCTTCGATATTGGAAGAAGTTATTAATTCTATGAAAAAATTCAAAGCAGAAACAACCAGCGAGTTAACCCATTACCCAATTTAAGTACCAAAACCGGCTAGCACTATTCTCAAAAATCGCCAATTAATTTTCATTATTTTTTTCATTTTCAAAAGTAGGTTATGACCCCTCGTTGGAACGAGCTCGGAAGGGTCATAACCTATGTTTTTGAGACAAAAAATGAAAAAAAAAAATTATTCTAGAATTTTTTTTGGAAGTGTCGTCTGTTTTTCATGTTAGGTAAAGGGTCAAAAAGTGAAACCATGAGTCCAAAGGAAGAAAACGAGGTACTACAATTTGTAGTAAAAGAAAGGACGGATGAGTTAGTGTCAAGAAAAGCAACTCTGCAAACAACTAAGATAAACATATCTGAACTTAAAAACAAGATAGACCTTCAGCAAAAAATACTAAAATGTGTAATGTGCGTATTGTCGGAATGGAGGGCACCGATAAAGGAGAAACAGCTGAGGAGACCGTGCTTTAGGTCAGAAAAATATTCTCCGAAGATCTTGGACTGAATTTATCGAACAGCGATATCAGCATAGCACACCGCCTCGAAAGATTCATGGTTGATAAGCCAATGCCCTCTATAGTTAACCCTTTACCTAACGAATCCGTCCGCGTAATAAGCAAATTGAGCAGTTGAAAAAAATAATGTTTTCAAAAGATTTCAACAAAACCATATCATGTGACCCCTCATTGGAACGAGCTCATTGAGCTCGTTCCAATGAGGGGTCACATGATATGGTTTTGATGAATTTTTTTGAAAAATTTAAAAAAATGATATTTAAAATAATAAATTTTAATATCGCCTGTGTTGGGTAAAGGGTTAAGCTGATTTCGAGACGACATAAAATGGAAGTTATTTAAAAGCGAAAACTTTTTGAAGGGAACAGGAATTGTGATTCACGCAGACTTAACGAAAAAGGAACGTATTGCTGACAAAAACATTAAATGCAAAATTAGTGCTACTGATTGGTCCAAAGACGGTGACAGATTTGCAAAATTAAAAGTAAACGTTCAGATAATCAAAACAACTGAAGAGAAGTTGAAATAGTTTACGAACTCCCGAGAATAATAGACTTGTCACAACAATACTTCATATTTTGTAAAATCAAATTAATCCAAAAGCTCACCCTTCATTACATTTTACATACCTTGACGTGACCCTTTACCTATCATGCAAAGCAGACGACACTCAGAAACAAAAGTATTGAATAACTATTTTTTTTTATTTTTTGTCTCGAAAACATAGGTTATAACCCCTCTTTTGAACGAGCTCGTTCCAAAGAGGGGTCATAACCTATATTTTGGGGGCAAAAAATGAAAAAAAATAAAGAAAATTAATTGCCTATTTTTGTGAAAAGCGCTGGCTGTTTTTGGCCATCACGTTGGGTAAAGGATTAATTTCAGTATCACACTTTGCAATGGTAGACACTAGCAGAAATGGCATGGTTTAATAGCAAACGCACTTACTAGTAAGTGATGTTCAGTAAGATCAAGTTAATCCGAAAAACTTATCCTTCACAACATATTATATACCAAGACTTGAGTTCAGTATCAAACCATGCTATGGCTGCTATCAGTAAACATGGCGCAGGTGAGTAACAAACTTAGCTCAGCGATGCTCAGTAAAAGCAGATTAATCCAAAAGCTTTCCTTTATAACATTTTATATACCTAGACGTAACCCTTTCAACAGTGGATCCCTGGAAGATATCATTTCAATCAGTACGCTCAACGGAGAAATTGGCGAAACCACCCTGGTTTGTTGGGAGGTTCAGTAATAATTTAATCCAACAGCACTGTCAAGCAGCTAGATTAGATTATTACAGAGCCTCGCTTCATATCTTTTACTTGTTATATCGTCTGCTCGCCCCCAACCATTTTTTCTTCACGCAAAACATTATGCACACCGGGTTGAACGGGTTAAGTTCAGTATCAAACCATGACGTGCCAGCTACTGGTAGACATGGCATAGTCTAACAACAGACTCAGTTCAGCACTTCCAAGTAAAATCAAATTACTCAAAGAGTTTACCCTTTACAACATTTTTTTATGTACCTGGACTTGAGTTCAGGATCGAAATCTGCCATAGCTACTACCGGCACTCATGGCATAATGCAATAACAAGCACAGTCCAGTTATTTCCAATAAAATGAAATCAACCTACAAGTTCATCCCCCGATACATTTTATATGCCCAAACGTGAGTTTAATATCAGTCTGTTCATGGCTGCTATTTCCAAGCATGGTGTGGTCTGATAACAAGCTCAGCTAAGCGACGTTCAGTAAAATCAATTTAATTTAAATGCTCACCCTTAATTAGAATGAAATACCTTGACTCGAGTTCAGTATCAATTAAGTCACGGCTGTTGTCAGCAGCCTTGTCGTAGTCTATTAGCCAAGTCTGTTCAGTGAGTTCTAGTACAATCGAATTAATCGGAAAGCTTATTCCTATAAGATATATTGCAAACTGAAAGTTCATAATTTGCTTCACTTTTCATCCTTCATCCACAAAAATTTGTAATACCCTAAGTATAGGCCTTTTACCAATTCCTGGTGTGTTTTCGTCTGCGTTTGTGTATATATATATCGCCTATGTCAAGCAGAAATCCCACCAGGCATCGTCATCGTCCACACACCGCTCCACTGGATTGAAAACTGTGAATTGTTTGGAAGGGGACCTCGACGGGAGTCGAATCCTGGTCAACGACACCTAATCGCCTGGTTCATAAATGCTCTGCCACCATACCAACTGAGCCAACGACAACTCCCGCCCCCCCCCCCCCCCCAAAAAAAAAAGGTTGCAATTGACTCAGCCAGTATGTTAGTTTACATTTACAAGTCGCCCCGATATCGATATTCGAGAATTGGAAATTACGGAATTGTTGGAATTGTTTTCTGTGATGATTCGTAATTGTTTACAAATAGTCTGTATTTTATTGTGAGATTTACCGGTGGATCGTATGCCTTAGTACTCAGTGTAACTGGGACAGATTACTGTTATCATGGTCTATGGTCCCAGCTTTTTAACACAGGAATTTCAATTAATGGAAGATCCGGGAAGCTGCGACTGCTTTATCTAAATTTATATCGCCTAAGTCAAGCAGCAATTCCATCAAGCATCGTCCTAACACCATGCCAGTGGATTGAAAACTGAAGTTTTTAGAAGGTGGCCTCGACGGTAGTCAGTCCCGGTGGATGTTGATTCGTAATTGTCTGCAAGTAGCCTGTATTCAACTCAGAAAACAATTTCAACAATTCAGTAATTGTCAGTTCTCGAATATCGGTCTCGGGGCGAGATGTAAATGTAAACTAATATACAGGCTGAGTCAATTGCAGCCTTTTTTGGGGGGTTGTCGTTGGCTCAGTTTGTAAGGTGGTAGAGCATTTATGGCCAGGCGATTGGGTGTCGTAGAAATGAGATCGACTCCCGTCGAATCCACCTTCTAAACAACTTTGCAGTTTTCAATCCAGTCGCGCGGTACGATAGTACGATGTCTGGTGGAATTCCTGCTTGATATAGGCGATCCTCTGTATATATATATAGTTTGTCCTTTACTGCAGTGTCAGGGTGATTATTCCCGCATTCGTTGTTTTCATTATTTCACTGATTCGTGCATACATTCACCATTATTACCACTTTTGCGGGCGTTCCTAGCACATTAACGATGTTTTGTCGGGCGTTGAAACCTCGTAATGATCAACAAGTACAAGTCATGTGACGTGTTGGGCCGTTATTGACTATAACAGCCCAACACGTCAATAACAGCCCGACACGCCTAAATATAGACAACGACGTCACATCTCTCAGCCGATGAACAATATTTTTTCCCAGATTTCCATTTGGATCGAAATTCAATTCGGATTTTTTTAATTTGTAAACACAATTAACACATTTGTTTCAAGTGTTTACCTTTGTGTCACGGATAGATAATGTATCAAATATAGGAAGCGATACACGCAAAGTAGTGATGACATCTTTGATGAATAAACTTTTTGCCTAAAGTTCGCATTTCGAAGATATATTTCATCATCTAACTTCCCAAATTTCACCGTAGACTGATCAGACGATAGTCATGTTAACCGGTTTGTTTGTCAACAAATCAGACGATAGTTTCACTGTTTTTTTTTTAATTCTAAAACGCCAAAACTTAATTTATTTATCTTATTTCCCTCATCATTTAATCGTAATATACCCGATGTACGAAAGTGGCAAGAATAGAAATAACATGACTTTGTCGGGTATTACAGTGTATCAACGGCTCAACAGAAATGGTTAACAGCCCTTGAGCTTATTAGCGGCCCTCGACTTCGTCGTGGGCCGCTAATAAACTCTTGGGCTGTTAACCATTTCTGTTGAGCCGTTTATACACTGTAACGCCCTTCAAAATCATGTTATTGTTATATTCGCACACTCTTTCATTCAGTGTAAATGATGGTGTGCAACTGAATGAATTGTTCTCTACATCTAAGCTGTGACCACCACTTATAATCGTCAGCAACAGATTTCCATGGTGACAAAAGTTCAACTAGAGTGCTTATACTAAATTACACACAGTTTGACCTTTTGCTTAAATATCACACAGATGTCCATGTCAGTTCAAAGGTAGCTAATGGAAGAGTCCATTTTCACATTATTTGGGTGTAGACCGATTAATATTTTCAACGTTCAGAATTTGTGACTTGATTGGTCTATCGCACACACGTACTCAGCACCCATCGTACTTAATGAAATTAAGACGTGTCATGCTTCTGGACCAAAAGCAGCCTTCCCGGCTTCAGATGTGCAACTTAAACGATCGAAGTGTTTGAATATTCGTAAATCGATGCAGTGGAATGGAAGGAAAAGGCATTGACAATTCGTTTCCTGAAACACAAATTTTGAACCCTTCTTACATGGGACCGAATTTCTCAACTATTATACGTTATCAAAATATAGTAGTCCCCTTTATAAATTATAACTTAAGCTGATCTGCGGTTGTGGTAAGAAAGGCACTGGGAACCCGACGTTTTCTTCCTCTTATCAGTGGAAAGCAGGGGCGTAGTACGTATTTCGAACGAGTAGGATGGAGTGGGCACGATCATACTATGGAACCCACGCACTGATATATATTATTATTGCGGCGCGATGGCGAACGGTGCTAAATATGGAGTAAACATTTTTTTTTCATTTTTCACGACTATAAATGTCCCTAATAGAGACGAGTTGCACGAGGGAATCTTTGGTCAGATTGTAAGATTAAAGAGAGCTGCGCATCCCCCTCCTACTAATTTCTAATAAGACTGAAATTGTAAATGGGTTGGCAAAGAGCCCGGCATAAATAAGATTCCACACACTCGTATATAATCAATTGCGTCCCTTGGTTGGAACAAAGCGCCACCTGCATTACACCAACTAGCATTACACGGTGTTGCATTGACATTCATAGGGTAGTATCATCATTAGAATGTCGCTAATGGCAATGGAGGCGGAATTAACATGGCATTAAAGGTGACTAGGGTTGCAAAACGTCAAAATTAGAATTTAGCCAGATAAAGTTGGAATCAAGACTTTTTAGTTCATTTTCGTTAAATGTAATTTTAGTACATATAATTCCAAATAGAAGGTTAAAAAAAATAAAATCAGATTTCATAGCAAAAATGCCATCCTCAGAAATTCTCAACGGTTGATGCTGAACTGACCCATGACGTCATAGGAGGTTATTGCATGAACAATTAAAAAGTGTTTTATTTTCACGATGGTTTGGAATTTTGCAGAGCTCATAAAATGAAAGAATATATGTTTCTCGATTTTCCTATTTACTACTTTTGACATGTTTACGTCGTTTCTTGTTTTCAAATATTATCTTGCATACCCTTCCATGTTGCTAGAGTTCGACTTTACAAACTGCAAGAGATTCGGCTCCAATATCTTCCATACAACTAAAAGAATACTTGGGTTTATTCACCATTACATTAGTATTCACATTGATATAATAAATTCAATATTATCATGTGAGATCCGACCGAATGTCTAAAAACTTTAAAATAAAATGTCATTATATAAGTTGAAATTAAGTGCTACATGATCTCTACACATTCTCCTTGAAGTGACAAAAATCGACGTTTGCCCTGCTACAGTTAAAACTAGAAGTCCTGTCACGAATAGTGCGCTTATCTAGGCTTAATTGCGCGTTGGAATTGCGCGCAATTGCCATATCGAATGTCATCCAAAGCACGGCAGGTTCTCCCGGTTACTCATAGCAAACACAAGCAATGTTTCTGCCAATGGACCTCCTGGTTACCCGGAGGTCCATTGGCTGAAACATTGCTTGTGCACAGACCATATGTACAGAATTTGATAGCTTTACTGGGGCCATAACGCGTACATTAACGCGCATATCAACGTGCTATGTGTGCGCATTTCATGACAGGACTTCTAGTTTTAACTGTACCTTGGATAGTATCTGGAGATTCGCTCGTGATCGAGTAAACATTTAGTGACTGTTATTGCTTTTACTGAAGTTTTATTTTCGTCTCTTTCAGCGGGATTGATTATGACTGGAGTCATAATTTATGGTGCCAAGGTTAAACGGAACTTGCATGTTGGATTTGGAATAACTATACTGTCAGCATTAGGCCTGGGGTTTTCTGGTATACTCTCATTTGTTCTAAAGAGTAACGATAAAGGTGCCGGTGGAAATCAAGCAGTGTTTGGAACACCTGGGCGCGGTAGTGGTGGAACGCAGGGAGTTATAATCACTGCTGGAAGAAATTAAGTGGTATGCTGAGAGCGTGCTCCATTCACGGTGACAAAGTGTTTAAAAGCCTGTGACTAAGATCATGTCATCGTCTTCATGAAACATTTGCTTTTATTCGAGACGGTTTAGATCGTCTCATTCGTTCGCATAGTTAATTTGAAGATATACCATCAGTTAGAGACCATGCATAGAACTTTTACCCTGTTGGGTATTTTCTTTAATTTGTGATAAATTCAAATTGTGGCTGCTGTGAAGCAGCCATAACATTATTTGATTCATCAGCGTAGAACATTCAATGATCTCTGGTACCAATGCCTCGTTGATAAAAGGACAACTCCTATTTGTGGGCATATGTATTTTTTAAAAGAGAAAAGCTTATTTTTTGTACTAGATTAAATTTTGCAAAAAATTACGCTCACAGCTGGCAAAGTATTGAGTATTTGCTTCCAAAACATAGGTTATAACCCCTCATTGGAACGAGCGCGACACGCTAGTTCCAATGAGGGGTCATAACCTATGTTTTGGAAAAAAGTGAAAATATAAACAAAAATGAATGACGTTTTTCTTGTATTGCGCGAGAAGGTTTTTGCCGTTACGTTAGGTAAAAGATTAATGCAATATAACCTACCCTAAATAGGACAGATAACGTATATTCTCCCTACTGAAATTATGCAAATGTGACCCAGTTGTATTTTGTTTAGCCAACCAAATTGTCCAGTTTTGAAATTGACCAATGAAAGCTCCCAACTCTAATTATGCACATTATGAAAATGTGGCCCAGTTTTATTTTGTTCAGCCAAGCAAATTGTCTAGTATTGAAATTGACCAATGAAATTGACGGAAAGCTTTATCTATCACTGATTAATATGAAAACAAAATATCAAATGTTTTAAAGAGAACAAAACGGACGAGTCATATGATAAAATGATTTATTATACTCTGAACCATAGATTATAGAAAACATCGCGGGAAAACAATAATAGTATCAACCCTCAATGAAGATATAGAAATGTTAACTTTCGATGTATCGCAATCACCTCCATGTATCAATGCCATTGTTTATAAATTATGAAATATGTTAACTGCTACTAATGTAGTTAATACACAGAACGACACACGCGTGTGAATGGGTCAATCGATATGGCACGCGTGCCAGCGTGCAAGGATAAAACGAGAGGTCTCAGGCATCGAGTTTTATCCTTCCGCGATGCACAAGTGCTATATCGTTAACCCATTCGCACGCGTGTGTCGTTCTGTGTTTATTACATGCCTTCACGTCTATAAAAACAATCATTACAAGGACACTCAGCAATTCATTTGAGAACTATCAACAAAAAGACACATTTTATCGCCAGCCAAATGTGCGACGGGAGCCCGTGTTACTCTTTCGTCCCCTGAGTTCGAACGTGTTCTATGTGCCTACTGACACATAGAACACATTGGAACACAAGAGACGTTTTTAGATCTCGTTAGCTATTCAAATTGTAATTGCGGTGCACGATTTCTTAGAAAATTCCAGTCAATTTCACTTCTTTATAACAAAAAATAGTCCGTCAACAAATTTCCGTTCCGTATTTCTATTTTCCGCATGGTTTGGTGTTGCTGAAGATGGGGAATTCATAGAGCAGGCGTGTAATAATATTAAATATACCATATATTAAAATTTTCAGTCGTGAGATACACCATTGGAAGCATATGGGAACTGTATCTTATCACTGCGGACTATTAATGTGGAAAAGGATAACAATCAGCTGTGATATTTCATGCTGTGGTTTGAAGACTAATCAAGGTGAATACCGCCGAGTTACCACTGAAAACTTCCAACTTCTTCTGAAACGCGTGTAATAAAAAAAACTCTAGTGCTTTTGACTGGATGCCGAAATAAATCTCATTCGTGATCGCGCTGAACGTTTTTAGCTCACCTGGCCTAAAATGCCATTTAGGCTTTTCTCATCACTTGGCGTCCGCCGTCGTCTGTCGTCCGTAAAGTTTTCAAAATTTATCTTCTTCTCTGTAACCGCTGAGCCGGTGTGCATCAAACTTGGCAGGAATGGTCTATGGGAGGTCCTCTACACTCTACAATCGATCCTCATTTTGTTCCCGTCGGATGAAAAACATGTCTTCCAGAGGCATTCTTTGATTCTAGTTGGTGGATTTTCAAAAATCTTCTCCTCTGCCAAGCCAAATGTTTTGAAACTTCACATAAATGATGACTGGGACCCTCTCTACCAACGATCCTCGTGTACTGCTGATTCGGTCACAAACAGCGCCGCAGTTGCGGTTTATATTTGCTGTAGAAACCCTATGAGAAATCGCATTTTCATCATCTTCTCTGGAACTGCTGAGCTGACATGGACCAAACCTGGCAGGGATAGTCTATGGAAGGTCCTCCACAAACGATCCTCATTTTGAATCCATGGATTTGAAAACATAGCCGCCAGAGGCATTCTTTGATTCTGATTGGTGGAATTTGAAAAATCTTCTCCTCTGAAACCACAGGGCCAAATGTTTTAAAACTCTGAATGGTTGATGACTGGGACACCCGCTACCAACGTTCGTTATTTAATGTTGATCGTGTTGTAAACATGGCCACAATTGCGGTTTATAATTACTATAGAAAAACCCTATGGGAAATCCCATTGTCATCTTCTCTCTGGAATTACTGAGCCGACGTGAACCAAAACTTGGCAGAAATGGTCTATGGGAGGCCCTCCACAAACGTTCCTCTTTTTGTTTCCGTTGGTTGGAAAATATAGTCACCAGAGACATTCTATGGTTCTGTTTGATGGATTCAACTGTTTTGAAACTTCACGTGATTGAGGACTGGGACACCTTCTACCAATGATCCTCATGTAATGTTGATATAATGTTGCAAACATGGTCACAATTGCAGCTCGTAGTTACCATAGCCTGTGGGAAATCACATTTTTATATGTAGTTCTAGCGATTACAGGCTCCTTAGAGTCTCTAGTTGTCGGTCTCGCATGAGATAATTTTCGGTACCCATTGACTCCACCATAGCCAGTCTCAATCCGTGGCTGGGAAAGGAGGAGCTCGCCTTGTTCTCCCGTGAGGGGCGCCTGAATATCCTGGAGGAAGGTATCCACATATTATGTTCGGTGATTTCCACGCACATAACCCCCTTTGGGGTGATTTCCTGCAGTCAACAAGATGTAAAGATTAAAAGAGAGTCGGAGTTTATTTCAAAATATGACAGGTGTTTGTTCAATGATGGGTCTGCATCCCGTATCTGGATCGTACTCATCAATTGATCTTACAATTGCATGCCAATCTATCTTTCTTGATTTTTATTTGAAGGCGGAAGATGATGACTTATGTGGGACTGATCACATTCAAATTGTGTTTGAGAGCGTTGTTCTGGCGGACGATGAGAGGGTGCCTTAGTGGAACCTTAAAAAAGTTAACTGTGACACTTTTTTGTTGCTTTGTTCTGAATGACTCATACGGGTGAATTGTCGAGAAAGTCATACATGTCGGATGATTCCAAATTACATCGACAATACACACATATTTTACAGTGGATGAAAACACGGTTACATACAAGTGAAATCCATGAAAAACTTCGCACAGAACCCAAGCTATCGAGTCTACATCTCACCTCTGGGTACTCTTCAGTGAGGCAATTATAAAGCAAGATCGGACCATGCCAAGGTTAACCCTTTACCTAACATGAAAAGCAGACGACACTTGCAAAAAAAATTCTTGAATAACTAAATTTTTTCATTTTTGTCTCAAAAACATAGGTTATGACCCCTCGTTGGAACGAGCTCGACGAGCTCGTTCCAACGAGGGGTCATAACCTATGTTTTTGAGACAAAAAATGAAAATATTTTGAAAATTAATTGGCGATTTTTGTGAATAGCGCTGGCCGGTTTTGGCCGTTACGTTGGGTAAAGGGTTAAAGTCAATAAAGAGAGAGAAGCAATCACGTGTATATACGGATTATTTGTCTCCAATTCAAACATGCTTTCAAGTGTGCCGCATTGGTAAGGTACGAACTGTTAAATGTTAGCATGAGTATTTGAATGATTCATTAGTACAATGCCAAAACAATCCTAATGTGCCTATTTTAAACTGAAAATATCGCGTTCGAAACCGCACTTTCGGCCAACTTTGTTCGAATTAGATGTTTGGTCGACTCTGTTGGCAAGTTCGTGTCGAAGGTCGAGTCGAAATAAAATCCACATTCGCAGGGGACGAAACTTAAGGGGTCGTCCAACTTAACTTTGGTCAATTTGTTGACATTTTTCCCAATGCCTCAGAAACAGATAAGGGAAGTAAGGAAAGGCAAATTATATATCAAAATAATGAGTAAAGTGCATAGAAAAGGTACATATAATTTTTTTTTCATGAAGAAAAGTTAATTTTATGATTTTGAAGAAGATTAATTTGCCAATAGCATAAGTAACGAACCGGTAAAACCACAAAATAATCGGTAATTCGAAAGCCTTGTCCTCAATATAATGATAACATACTACAGACTCGGAAAAAACATTTTTTTTGACACACACTCTGCTGGGTTTTGATGTTTGAATGTAATAACACCAACACAAATTTTGGATATTCCGGATGTGATCATGTTTCAATGATATTTATTCCGGTCATGTGATTACGATGTGGTTCTTGCAGAAATACTCAATTTGGGCAATCGTAAGAATGCAAGGACGTGATCACGCCCTTTATTTGTTCGAGACAATGTTTGAGCGGATTTGCAAACAGGTGACAGCAAATACCTGAACTGTTAATCTCATAACTGCAAAATATGGTTCGACATTCTCGCTCGTGTTTACAGACCGTCTGAACTTTTTTGTTGACAAAAAATCTGAATTATTGCGCACACTAGAAAGACAACATGAACCACTTGTAAAAAAATAACCCAGTATATAAAATCGGGACGATATACATAAAATAAGGCAATATTCATAACAAAGTAAGCAGAATGCTTCAGAAATCACTTTTTCACGAAATATATTCCAAGTGACCTGGAACTATATTGAGCGTGTTGATGTCCCCCGATGTTGTGAAGTTATTTACTTCACAGTTACCATGGATCTTCGCCACGGACTGTGTTGATGTCGGCAAAGGACCGATTCAAGTCCAAGATGGGTTGAAAATGATGCATTCGCGCTTTTAAATAAGGTGCGTTTGGACGATGCTGAGAATTTAATTTTCTCTTGCAACCAACAATACTAACACAAGCGTCGATCAGTGTCTTTTGTCGTCGTTTTACACTGACAAATGTGACAAATCTCCTTCACCGGAAACTATCTCCCAATTTGCACATCACAATAAACATAACCGCTGTCAGCGTAACCGTGTGGTCAAAACCGAAACGAATTATCGAATCCACAGTCAAAATTAGCTGCAATTGGCTTTTAACAAATGAAATACACGAAATATTCGCAATTTCTTCATTATCCATGCCGAGTTACTTTTTAACCAGACCACATGCTTTCCATTTCGTTTGTCGGCATCAAACTGATATTGTTTGTGGTATTTAATTGTACGAGAAGGCGAAAGAAGCCAAATATTTCCCATCATCTATAAATTAATAAAAATTGATAATTCCTTTTATTTTACTGAAATTATGAATTGATAAGGTGGGTGTGTTGCGATTATTATGCTCCAGACCTGGAGGTTGTAAAATCAAAGGTGCATCTAGGTCCTTGCAGTGGTGACCTCTGTCCTCTTATTCTTAGTCTTACCCATTCATCATTACATGTACCACAATTCTCCCTTGTATCTCAGCCACTGCTACTCCAGTTTGAAGGATATTTGGTGTTGTGATCGAGCATCATGTGGAAACAATGCCTGTGTAGCTGCTGTAGCATGTGTTTCTTCCCACATTTTTTCAGAGTTGTGGTACTTTTTCACTCTTTTGAGTTATACAATTTTGTTTATAACTAGTTGATTTGTTATAATTTGTTAGAAAGTGCCTGCTGATACCCTCAAATGTATTGCTACAAAATATTTCAGGTGAAGATTTTGTTCCTATTATCAAGCAACAACCTAATGAATATTCTGTATAAAGCCACCAATCTGATGTTTGACACTTTTATCGGAGCTGTTATGAAGGCTTATGGAAGTCAAAATGTTGATTATGGCCGGTCTTTTCTATTCACCCATTAATCGATAAATTAAGTGTTATACTTGAAAGTAAGAAGCATGAAAGGTCCAGAACGTAAAGTCTAAAAAGAATGTTTTGCAATGTAACTTGATTTTTGCAGATACACTTATTTGGATGGTTACCTGTCTGATAGTGTTTGGAACATGTGTGGCCAGGATCTTCAAAAAGAAAAAAAAAGAGTTAAACTTTGAGAAAAAAAGGCATATGCCTTGAGTGCCGGAGGTAGAGTCATACAAGGAAGAGAGCCCCCCCCCCCCCCCCCCCCCCCCGGACATTTTTTGTTTTTGTGTCAAATGGAGCTCACTTGTCACCGTTTTGGGCATTGCTTTGTATACTGCGTTCTTGAAAAAAAATATGTGAGACCCTCTGGATGTGCCCTTCTGATCTCAATATGCCAATAAGCCTTCTTGGGGAAAGTACAATGCAATAATGGTTATGTAAGGTTGATTTGATGTGTTTTGAATAACAATGTACTTTTAAGTACATTAGATGGTTTATTGCAGTGACAGGTTACAGTTACCCTTATTTCTTCTCCAACAGATATCATGAGTGTATTGGTGTCCAAGAGTAAACACAACTATTTTACTTATTGATAAACCAGACAAATTTAACAATTTAATCACTATCAAATTGATGCATGGGATAAAAGGGGTTACAGTGCAAGGGGTTTGTAAATATATTTATTCAACTACAATGTATGACTTTGCAGTGCATTCAACATAGGAGAATATCATAGTTTCTTTCCAAACCACCACAATAACACATACATCTTTATAGTGCACACCCACGCAGTGGCGTGTGCGCACACAGGTAATGGGTACGTGTCCATGATTTTATATTTTTTCTATATACCATGCAACAGAGTTTGGGGTGCCATCTTAATTTTTCTATATACCATGCAACAGAGTTTGGGGTGCCATCTGACGGCGTGGCTCTCCCACTGGCAAAGCACCCAGAATCATTGTAACGGATACTTAAATGTTTTGGGCCTTTCAAAGGACATTATGTAAAATATATTGTTGCAGAATGTTGGAAACTATGATAAATAATCAAGTAATGAAGTGACTTTCGAAGTTAGGTAGTTGTTGGCGAATTAGGTATTGTTTGAAAGTTCGAAGTGCCAATGCCGTCCGTTGCCGGTTTCGTCAGATTTAAAGCCCAGTTTCAATTTTAATTGAGAACGTACACTTCACAAATTGTTGACAACGAATAAAAAATAAAACAAGTGATTTATTGACACTTTTAGTGGGCCTTTTTCATTTGTGGGGATCTTAGCGCGATTTCCTTAGAAACAGCCAGAGTTCGGATGAATTCAAGTAATGTTGACGTAAGGACTGGGGAAATCTTTGTTCTCAAAACACGGGCATGCAGTCTTGTTGTAGAAAACATTTACAGAAACAGACATACCTATTCATTTATTTCCTAGATTTTTCTTCACAAGTTCACTGGATCCAGTCTATGAACTATTTTTTACCAATGATACAATACAATGTCAGTTTAAGACTGTCAGAATTACAGTGTAGCAGCCAGCCAATTTGTGTGATCCGACGTGTTTTCCAGAAGACTAAATACCAGAATCACTCGGAACTCCCATTTAAATTACATGCACACTTCCTCTGTGTTTTGGTAAACAATGTTTTAATTCCTGGATGCTTTAGGCATTGCAACCAGAATAGAACTGAATTCATCTTCAAACTAGTCAATGTCGCCCTCCTCGTCTGACCAACATCTGGAGGTGGGGATTCTGATATTTAGACTTGAGGCAGTATGTTTCTCCAAAAATGGCAAAAAACGTTTGAAAAGCCTAAATACCAACCTCCCCAGAACCGACCTCT